>BRZM01000043.1:4989526-5495011 GCA_033238685.1 Lates japonicus | reverse complement strand
CACACCTCTGCTGCTGCAACCACCACATGCGTGCACACACTTTCTAAATAACAATTAACCACAAGACTAGCTTTAAACACCCCAAGTCATTGGTGACTTGTTTGAAATCAGTTGATTGACAATTAACATGGCTGAGTAGCTGAAGTCTTTGTGTCGATTGCTTTTATAGCCAGTTGAAATTCACACCACAAAAGATTAATCATTGCTTTCATGGCTGTGATTGCAAGTGATTGTAACTAATTATCAAACCAAATATGAATGCTGCATCTAAAAAATACAGTGTGTGTTGATGGTAAACTAAAAACAACCCAACTACCTAATCAACTCATATCAGTTTCTTCCAGAGGTAAATTTCAATTAAGGAAATATTCCTGCCTTGTATTAAAGATGTTAGCATTTAAGCTGCAGTTTCCATCTTAAGATATTTACCTTTGGTGTCTTAAAGCTCTTCAGGTAATACTCTTTATCTGTTACTAAACCTGGCTTTGCTCCTACATGTGACATAGAATCAATTTAGTGGAGGCATAGACCCACGTTCCATGTAATCTTTAATAGCAACATCTCATAATGCAGTTCTTCAGTAGGTTGGTCTCGGAAAGTGCTGGGATTAGCTGTCTGGTGTTCTCACAAGAAAAACAGAGCATTAATGTGTTTTGATGTCTTTATAAGAATACAAAAAATTCCATAAGGACATAATGCCAGCTATTATCAAGAGCTCTCATATTTGCTTTAATCACATCCTGACTTACTCTGGTTAATAAATATAAAAGGGAACAGTGGGAGAATAAAGTGATTCTTCAAATGGGCCTTCATTGAATTCAAAAAATAAAAAAAGTAAAACTTTTGGTTTCTGAAATGTGCAAAACTATTTTTAAACCAGAAACAAAGTCGTACTGTGAAAATGCCCAAATGACATAAGTGCTAATTTGTTAGTTTTAGAGGTGTCGGTCGGGCCGAGGAAGCGGCGCACGTGCCACATTATCAAGACCAGCCTGCCCTGCTGTTCCCTCGATGATGCTGCTCATTCAGCACAGGTCTCTACCATTTGCTCTCTGATGTAAAAGCTATAAAAACAGAACTAACATGCAACTTCTCTCCTCTGCCATGTTACCTCTACAACAGTTAAAACCTGTATTTTTTTTGTTTGACTTCCTGGGAGATTCCATATGACTGGAAAGAACAAATCTAGTTTATTAGTTAAGTGGCATGAACTGCACGGTGAAGGGCTTTTTCATTTGGCAGCACATATTGCTGTCGGTTGATCTACAGTGTTGTGTCTTGATGCCAATATAAAATGAAACTTTTAAATGGCAAAAAACCTCAGAAAAAGTATCCAACAACCTTACTAACTAACTAACTACCTAAACTCCGAATACATATGACACATATATGATGTTTTAGCATATACGGTATTATTAGGATTGATTTATTACGTGACTCTTTCTGTTCCACACACATTCAGTGTCTTGACATTGACAGGGTAGATAAATTGGCTCTTTTTTGCTTCCAGAACAAATCATTTATACTATTGCCTACCGAATAACAAAATGACTATTGCCTTAATGTGTCACTGAGTTAAAATAAATAAATAAATAAATGAATAAAAATTCTTTTTTTTTTGACCAAAACTTCAAGGGTTCAATCGAGGAAACCGTAAACATTCTCCATGACTCCTGATATCTTTTTGTCCATCTGCAGCACAGGCGAAGGTCAGGAGAGTATGAGGAAAAGGGCCGATGTCTCCAGCTGACTAACATTGCTCTGTTGCTACATCTGTATTTCTCTAACCTCATGCTTGGCTGGCGTGTATCCAAGCTCTTAATTAGCAGAGATGTAAGCCTTTGATTGAAGATGCTTCTCCCTCTCGTTGGTGGGCAGCTCTACAAGTCATAACACAGCACAATGGGCTCCTTGTTGTCAGATGATTAGGCAGACTGGAGTGTGTGTGTGTGAGAGAGAGGGAGAGAGGGTGTGTGTTGTCTAGTTTGTCTGACAGTTTCAAATAACAATATGTCAGAGCTAATTGAATAAGCGATCCCTGACTGTGAAACCTTGTCTTCAGACCTTTTCAATATTATTGAGAATGTCAGTGTGTTGGTGAGGTTGCATAAGGCCACATATCGAAGAAAAGTGAGCTTTTAGTCGGTTAAAAAGCTTCCACATTTTTTGTCTCATCTGAAATGACTTTGCTTTATCGTTAGTATTATGATGAGGCGAGTGTGTGTGGAATATTTCGCACTTTGAGTGGAGTTATTGTTAATGACAAAGTGTGCTGGCCATCAAAGGCAAACAGGTGGATGGGTATCTTTCTCTTCCTTTTACATCTCTTTTGCCTCCACCAACATCCTGTGAAACTCTGTTAACACATCCTTGGTGTGATGATCTGGCTCTTTTCTTACTCATGTCTTGTTCTTGTCATCTGATAAGAAAAAAAAGACTCAAAGGAACAAACATCTAGAAACAAGACTGGCCAACAACAACTAATAACTGTCGTAACTATTAGTTAATTATTGTTTATGATGTACACATCTGGCATTATCACAGCTCAAGCAGCAACAAATTAGGTGGAATTGAAGGGAGCGGGGAAGTGTACATGAAACAAACCCCTTTGTAAAGAACAAAGAAGCAGAGAGAAAAGCAAAAATTGAATGTGACTCGTTAAATTGGGCATAGCTTGTCTTGAGAGGGCACTGTGGGGGGTGCGGGAGACAGGATGTGAGGGGTGGGGTTGAGGTAAGTGCAGGATGTTGCTGCATATCGGTCACAGAAATCAAAACCCCAGAATCTGCAGCCGAACCAAACATGTCCCTCCCGGTGGAGGTGTGTGAGCCCAGAGACAACTCTGACCTCTGAACCCTGACCTCTCTCTGTTTTGGAGGAGGTCAAGAGTCTAACTACCTCTCCGTTTGGCATGTGTCTAGCCCTGAGGGAGTGTTTTTAATGACAGAATGTATTGGCAAACAAGGAGATAATGGCTGATAACATTTGTTATTGTATGTAGATTTGGCGAACTATGAAGCGGTTTTAAACTCTGAAAGGTGGCCTGTTTTACACTCTGAGAGAAAGCGGGGTTGGAGGGCTCATGACTGGATTATTATAATAAGCCGTATATAACCTAAGTGGAAGATTTCTAGTAAATGTAGTTTGCACTCATTTCTTTTAGTAAGGGGCTAATGGTACATTGTTTACTAATTATATATAGTTATTACTGTTACTGCATCAAACTCACTGAAACAGAAATACAGTTCTTAGACCACTTAACCAACATCATAAATTTATTGACTTCCCAGTAACTTCCCACTGGATGTAAAACTAATATTCAGCCTTAAATAAAATCTCTGGGACTCCATAGCGAAATCCTACCGAATACAAAGCTGAGCACTAAAATAGTAACCGAGATAAGTTCATTTTGGTAGGTGAATTGTACTTGCTTTTCTTTCTCCCTTAATGACCCACACCCTCTTATCATTTCCATTCTGGCTCATTATATCTCTCCTTTGTATTGCTCTCTGTCTCATCACACAAATCAGGAATCACCCATTAATATGTCCAGTAATAGATTCTCTTCTTCTTTTTGTTAAAAACGAGTGCAATTAGGACTGTTAGTTTTAGTCTTTGTAGCGCTGTGTCTGCTCCAGCCTCAGAACTTTCTTGATATGGTTATAGCATGACATGCAACCACTCTGTTCTCTTGAGAAACATTCCCCAACCCCAAAACAAATGCACACACACACTCAATTTGTTTTCTGAAATGTACCCAGGTATGATGGCACTTGCATAGCACAATCAGTTTATCTGTTAGGTGGGCTCAATTAGTATAAGTAGGCCATGAGGCAGTGTGTGTGTGTGCTGAGCTTCTGTGTACATGCCATCAACACGGTTTCAGGCCCAAAAGCCACGTTTAGCGATCACCAATAAACATTCACTGAGCTCACTGCATGATATGACCTAAAAACAAAACTGAAGGTAACAGGGCAGATGAATGAAATGAGTGAATGAAGATAATGAAAACGAGGAAATGGAAAATAGAGAACATTTCTTGATTGGAACTGCTAAGAAAAGAAGTTGAAATTAAAGAATAAAGGAGCAAGCCTTCAACTAGTACACACCTGATGACACTGATTAGGTGTTGCAGGTAAAAAGTCTAGAATATACAGGGTTAAAACTACGTTGAACTGATTGAAAGTTGGTTCTTAGGCCCCATCAGATGGGATTAATTTTATCTTCATTGTGCTCTGCTGTGGTGAACTCATCTCTCCAGACAGCATTTTACCCTTTGATTTGCAGATGTGCCCATGGCGAACATGGGCATTCAGACAAAATCCACAAACCTCCCAAGGGAGTGGGAGTTAGGAGGCAAAGATACTGGGTGGGGTGAATTTGCGATAAAAGTAGTATCTCAGAGATATGGAACCTATATTGATATCGTTTAGTGCTGACTTACACTTCCGCAGATAGCATTATCTCTGATAAACCTATCATAAATCCTTGAACTTGGAATCCTAGAAAGGCATCCTTAAGCTTGCCCAAGAGTCATTACATTTTTAAGTTTCAGTCAGTATCAAAGTAATCCAGTAACGTTATATTTCATCTATTATATTGTTATATTGCAAACAGGTACTGCCATAGCTAATAGCAAATGAAATACCAAACCTACTATGTCTGACATGATAAGGTCATTTATAAAAACACCAGAATGTTATACCCCTGATGGAAAATGTATAAAGTAGAACATTTTGGTACCAGTGATCCACTAATGAAGGTCGTGCTTTTTGTTAAAAGACACAATTTTTGTTGAGGGTGCTTAGTGTCTATATAAAAGCCAGCACATTTGAAAGTTCTTCAAAACATAAAAATAAGCTGTTCTTAAAGGAACTAAAGAGCACAGATTCTCCAACCAGGAAGAATTTGCTTTGCCACCAGATTGCCAGGAAGTGCAGATGCAGTCCTTAGCAGTTGGATACTCTGCAGAAGTAAGATGAACCGCATTGCTTGAAGACAAGCAAGATCTTCAGCAGAAATGCTGCATCCTGATCCACATGTTAGGAAAACTTCTTAAGCCAATGAAGCATGGGAGCTTCCCAGCGTGGTCAAACTGGTGTCCAGTGTTCACTCACACTGTGGTGGCTGACTTTTAGATCATGACAAGAGTCCTAGGAGCTGTCAAAAGCCCTGATCAGTGAGAGACAGAGAGGTTAGCCCGGTGTCATTGGGCCCAAGCACACAAGGACAGAACTGGACAGCCAGGAATTGGAAGAAGGTCTGGTCAGGTGGGTCAGGTTTCAGCTTTATCTCTCCTGATAATGTGAGGGTCATGAAGGCCAGGCCAAGCATATCTTATCAACAGTACCTGCTGTGTCAAACATGGTGGAGACAGTATCATGGTTTGGGGATGCGCAGGTGCGCTGCTGGTGTTGGTCATCTCACCTGTGATGGCATTGAACTCACACAGAAATGTTGTGTCATTCAAAACCCACATGCTCCCTTCTGCGCGTGCCATTTATCAAAGTCAAAACTGGATGTTTCAACCAGATATTGCCACACATCCAGGGGCCAGTAGAACTCAGCTGCAGGAGCACTGTATCCAGGTCTTGATGGCCAACTCAATCCCCGGACATGAGCCCCATTGAAAATCTGTGGTGGATTATCAAGGTCTGTTTCAAAGCATAACCAAAGAATTTAGAAAATTAAAAGCAGTAATTCAAGAAAATGGGACAAGGTGCCCCTCAACAGTGTGAGGCTCATAGAACACCAGCCAGGATTGAAACTCCTACTGTGTGCTAATGGCAGGACTACTAAATGTAATTTGATGTGTGATTGATGGTTTGTTTATTTTTGTTCAGTTTTGAACACATTCTCTGTTATTTGTTAACTTTGAATTTAGTTTTGTTAGTTTTCTTGTAAACACTAAACAAAAAAAATATATAATTTGTGTTGTGTGATACGGTCACACCTTTTCAAACACAAAAGATTTTTCCCCAAATATTTAGCGTGTTGAGATTGTGTAGAATTTTGGGGTGTGCAGCTTTCCCTTTCCTGTATTTTCATTAATATTTCAATGGCTGCTTCCACATGCAAGGCCTCTGCTTTGAAATGTAGCCATTGCACTCACTGTAAACACTGAAAAAAGAAAAGGTAAAAACCAGGCTAAATTTGGTTGTGAAGTGGAATTTGGTAACTCTTTATTTAGGTTCTATAAATTCAATTCATTTCAAATAATCTCTTGGAAAAAAACATATAATTTGGTACTAAGTACATATATAATAGACAGTGATCAATCAGTACACTTTCAGTTATCTTAGAATATATATAAATATTAGCACAACGGACTTTTTATTTATAAGAGGATAACAGGAGAAGCTAAACATGCAAAATAACAAGTGGTTCTACAAAAGAACATAAAATTCAACATCAGTGGAAGAATAAGTTTTTTGACCTGCAATCAACAAATTAGTGCTCTACAAGGACTTTTTCGTGACATATTTCAAAGTAAGGTCTTGACTGCATATTGAAATACAACAAATAAAATGCTGTTGAGCTTAACGCGTAAATATAACCTAGTTATAGTTTGAAAAAATTCAAGCCTTAAATTTGGTCTGAATAACCCTGCATAGGCAAGTAGGGCAACTTTTGAGTGCATAAATCATTGGGCGCATGCGGAGTAAATATGCACATATGCACATGTACATTTACACACAAATGATGCAAATTTATTTGGTACAAATCTCTAACATTTCTATCATTTCTTTTGTCCATATACACTTAAAACTGAAAGCAGACCAACAACTTTGGTATGCAGTGCAATCATCAGTAATGATCAGAATAATGAGTAGTCAAGGGTGAAACGCCAGAGCATGGAAGATAAGGAAGTATCGAGGGAAAAGATCATAGCTGACTCAAATTGTGATTCTCAGGTCTTCTCTCTTTCCCTCTCTTTCTCTCTGATGTGTCAGTCTCTTTTAAGGCGCTCGCATGCCACACGTCCGCCTCATCTCTCATCTCTCTCTTTTTATCACTGTTTCACGCTCATGCTACTCTGCCTCATTTTCAATTGCTCCTCTCCTCCGGGGAGCGTTAACCTCAGTCGTCCGTTCGCCAGACCCTGAGGCCATGATTAGAGAGAGGGAAGAGAGAGATGGATATATGGAGGAAGTGAGTGCTGCTGAAAAGGTGGGTGGGTGGGGAGGGATTCAGCATGTCTGCAATGCGCACAAGCCAGACGCAGCCAGTGACCTACCAATCAACCCCAAAACTCTGGCCTACACATACAGACACAGACACACACACACACATTTCAGTGTGGAGCTATACATACGCTTCACTTGCAGGAGGCACTGCTCTCCAATACACCCACAGGGCCTGTTATTTCACAAACAGTCAATTCCAGAAAGTGAATTAAAGACATCTTTTCAACATTCACTGCAGTTACACATCTCTAAATATAGCTGTGACAGAACAATTATTGTAAAACATCTCAAGGTTGTAATAGTCAATTTGGTGCTTTGCTCACAAGTTTCCTGCTTCTATTGGCTGGCTGTTGAGTTCTGCTGGACTCAAGTCAAACAGCATCTGACCACAAACATACTCAAGTTTCAGATCATTGGATAATCAAATCAGATATTAGGCTGGTCCCAGTACAGTGTGGGCATTATGGTGTCAAATACACTTGATGTTCTGTTTGGGATTGACTGTCAGAAGGTACGATGGGTGTGTTATAGACAGCACCACTCCAGAGGCTGAGGGGTGGCTGAGGGTGCGAAAATGACTAATTGAAGAGGCAAAAACTAGAAAAATAAATTCAACAAGTTAACAATAATGGAATCCCCAAAAATGACAAATTATTAAAGGTCCTCAGACAAGTCAAAGTCTCTGGGATGGCATTCACTGCCTGGCTCAACAAGTGTGAGAGAAAGAGAGCAATGGTGGTCCAGCAAGCTAGACAGTGAAAGAAGAGGGCAGTGAGTAGCTAGAACAAAGCACTGAATCAGAGAAATAAAATGTCTTTCTGTCCACTGAAGCCTCTCTGCTTTGGATGTGTGTATCAGTCTGCTCTCTGACTTAAACAGACACACAGACCTGTTGGTCTTTACATCCATCCTCCACCATATTGTGCTGTTATTAGCTGTGGCCTACACACCCACTGGCAAAATGTGAAATGAGAATGAGTAAGAAAAGTACAGGTGAGGCAGGGTTTCTGCAAATAAATACTCATTTCTTTTTGGTCAGAAGTGATGATTAGTCGAGATTATTTTAACATGAGTCTAGAAGTAGTTTTTTTAGAAAAATTCAACATAGTATCCTCAAGCTGAAAAATGTTTTTGAGAGTTTGTGCATTTGAATTTCTTCATTACAAATTTCTGCTTTGGATGCCACACATAAAAAAGCTCTTCTAGCCGAAAGTAGAAATTTACAGAAATTCCAGCAAAATATAGCCCTCTTAAAATGCTTTTTAATTTTGAGGTATTGTGACCACTGGGAGGGCAGCAAGATCTAGTCTAGTCTAAGACTGAGCAGCAGCTCTTAATAATATAGCCACAGTGTAGCTACCAGGTTTCATTTAAGCTAACAAGCCACACAGGGCCTTTTCATGGCCTGGACACACACACACACACACACACACACACACACACACACATCTCTAGACATGCGGACTTGCCCATCTCATTTATATTAGAAGCATTAGGAAAACTGGAAATGTGGGGAAGATGTGAAATATTGTAGTTGAAGCAGTACTGAAATAATAGTTGAAAAAATAAAATTAGCTTATGAAAAACCGGGAACTTGCTTTCTTTTGTCTACAGTATCAACAACATAATTTACTGATGTATTTTTTGACTTGTCTGCTAACCTTTAGCCAGTACTATTTGTCAGTTTGAGGCTCATAATCAACTCTGAATGACCTGTTATAGAATTATGGATTCACAAAAATAATTAATTTATTTCCATCAACTCCCCTCACCACGCACCAATACTTTCCTCTCCATCCTCCATCCCACATAGCTCCTCAGCATTTCTCCTCCAAGGCTGACAGCTTATTTAATGTCTCCTCTAACCCACATAAATATATCCTTCCATCCCTTGGTCTTCACGCACGCCTCTATTTCAATCTGTGTCATGTCTCCTTAAACCTAATACATTTGTGTCCCTCTCTCCTCACCTCTCTGGTCTCTCCATCCCTATTTATACACTATATAGATTTATTCATCATCTCCTCACCAACATCCTGCAATTAGATTTCTGTTTCTCTTTTTTCCATTCTCTCTGGCTCCTTAGCTCTGCTCTCTTCATCTCTCCTGTCTTCCCTGCGGACCTCTCGCCCTCCCCTCTGATCATCCCTTTTCTTTCAAATATCAAATCCTGTTTCAAGCCTCCTTGCCCATCTCCTTTCCTGCCATCAGGCTGCTCAGTCATTGTTCCAGCTTTTCGTTCCCCCTCCTCCTCTTCCCCTTTCCCACCCCCACCCCACCCCACTCCCCTCCCTCCCTTCCCTCCCTCACTGGTTCTGACCTCCATCCTCCTGTGATCATCCCTCCAGGTTGAGCCATCTGTTCCTGCAGGAGAACCCAGGTGCATCCTAGCACTAATGGCAGCCAGGATGTGTGTTTGTATACTGCGTGTGTGTGCCCAATTTGTGGGGCGCATGTGTTAAGTGTGACCACATATTCCTCCGTGAGTCTATTAAAAAAAAACATAGAATATTGCATAACTTCACGACACTGAGGGTGATACCATTTCTACCTTTATGGAATTATCTTTCAGTACGTGCCCTATCAGTGATGGTTATGTATAAACAAAATCACCTTGATGTCCCAATGCATGATGGATGCATATGGATTATGGAGATGATTATAGCTAATAAGCTGATACCTTTGTGTACTATCTCTAAGTATGTGTCTGTATATGTGTGTGTAACATTGTGTTTGCATGTGTCGTGCATGTGTCGCGCCTGCCTGCATTGTGTGTATGTGATAACAGTGAGGTTCAGGCCTCTAGGCTCCCTGCTCGATGAGAAATAAACAATGTTTATTCAGGAGCAGCTGTCAAGGGAGATGGCTGTGATGGCATGCCAACAACGCCTTACACATGCATTCAAAAAAGATGAAGATGAAGGCTTGGAAAGAGACTGATTAAGTGGGCTCTGTGAAGCCACGGAGGAGCCCCCAGTGGAGGCAGCACACATACATACACACAAAGAAGAAATGAATGCAATAAGTTCACATGTAGCTGCTTCTGAAAAGACAGACTAGCACTTAGGATGGCCTGTGAATAAGTTTAAATTCTGTTGTGTTGAGAATCATGGGTGTCACTGAAAAGAAATGTGCCAAAGTGCACTGATTCTTCAGCCCATAACATGACAGAATGTGGAACTCAAGTGAACTCTCTCGAAACCATAAAGAAAGACCTCTTGAACTTTTTCTCTTTATAGAAACACATGTGAAACTTCTGCAACTTTTTCCCCTTTCATTATTTCAGATTCAAAATGGCCTGCACTGGTTTCCTGTGTGTTTTAAGCAATATGGTAGCACTTTCATTCTGCTGTAGAAAAAACAACAACAACAAAAAAAACCCAAAAACCTGGGATATCTATTTATATCTAACAGACGTCAGACAGGAGTGCAAAAAGAAACCTTGATGATTTCTACAGCACATGGAAAAAAACGCCCTCGGGAACAAGGCCAGCCTGGCTCTGGTCTGCCTTTGTAAAACAACCACGATATTTGCCATCAGTCTACTTCTCTCTCTGAGCGTTTCCTCGTTCTTCCCTCTGTCTCAGCAGCTGTGTGCATTTCCACCTCAGAATTGAATCCTCCACTGTAAGAAGGCCTGCTTTACAAGGTAGGCCAATTATGAACACAGTGCGCACACTGTTGTTGGATCTAATTAAAATCTGTGTACAAATCTTAAAAGGCCAGTGTGTGTATTTACGGTGTGAGCTTTCAGTCATTATTTTGCAATATTAAACAGGATAATCTACCGCATACAGTGTAAAAAGAGACTTGGCAAAGTTTGATCCTCTCACTTTCTTTCTCGGCTTGTATATATTTTCTATTACATTATTGTTTTAATGTACTCATTTTTAACTGTATGCCAATCACTTTACACTGGAACAAGCATGTTTAAAGAACATGGAGTGTAAATGCAGCGCTGTCGCTTAGCATGAAACCATGAACATAAACAGTGTAATAAGAGTCATTGCTGAAACACTGTGTCATTATATTGTGTTCATTAGGTCTCTGGGAATAAATAAACAAAAAGCTGTTTGCCTTTATTGCACAAAGCAAACAATTGATTTGATTCAAAAGCTCTGTGGGTCTCGTGAGCCTCATATTCTGAAAACAGTAGGGCAGCCAAAACAGTTCCTCCCCAACCTAAATGTATTTTTTCAAGACAAGCATTTGTTTAAACGCCCTCATACTTGCACCTGCTATTGGCCTCAAATTATTAACAGATAGTTAGAGCCTCTCTCATTACTGCCAACCTGTAAATACATTATGAATGTGTGTGTGTGTGTGTGAGAGTGTGTGTGGTGCATGTGTGTTGGGGATGTGTGTTGAGGACTGGAGGTACTTAAACCATATGGAAATGAGCTAATTTCATCATACCCCAAATGTGGATCGAGTTTAATGGACTTTGAAATTAGCTTAAACTAAATAAAACTCATTGCCTTCCGCTTCTGTATATCTGAAAATATCAATTTTAGTTGGTGAAATGTTCACCATTTGGAGACAAATGAAGGTAATTTTGACAAAGCAGATAGAGCCAAGAGCAAATCTATTTCTATAGCACACTGCTATACAATCTCAATTCACAGAGGCAATAAAAGTGCATTTAAGAAAATTACACTTACATTGCAACAGAGATTTAATGTTGATTTGACAATACCTTAGAGATTGGCTCTCATATAAATTCATCGGGTAAATGATCAAAATGAATATAAGTTAGCTAAGCCTGCATGAATTGATTTTGTTGCTTTATTTCACTTTAAATAGCTGCTGGCTGACAGTAAGTTGCAGGCAATAAAAAATCAAAACAATGAACTGAAAGATACTGAATGCATATATAGCTGGAGTGGGACTACAGAGTTTATGATAATTCTCTGTGGGTTTGTCATTATAGTGACACCTTTCAAATTAAACATATAGCATATCCATTATAATATAAAAATAATGATTAGAGCATCTTCAACATCTTACACAAATTATTAATATAGCTGTTTTTTTGAGGTCACTGAGGCCTTCCAGCACTATATATTGATACACCAACAGATTTTGTTGTGTCTGCATTCAAAAAAATTGGTTGTGGTCATTGAAAGCAACCACTGCTTATCATTGTTGCACACAATGCATTATGGAGGTAAAGAAATAGGTATGAAAGGTGGAGCACCTGCATTCATTTGCTGGACCACAACTATGGCCCTCTCTTTGGCTGACACAAAGTCAGTGCCTTTCTCGTACGTTGCTAATGTCTCGATAGATGGCTCCATTTAATGCACATAGATAGTTTCATGCCAAGTGCCAGATTTGTGCTGCTCTTTAGGTCAAGGAAGATTTACAACTCAGTGAGCTCACTCAACAAAGAGGAGGCTCCATATGTGGACCTAAACACGTGTATGTCAACTCTTAAATTTAACTTTCTTCCCTGGTTTAATTCAGCAAAGGTATCAATTACAAACAGACCACAGCCTTTAAGGAACAGAGAAAGCTTAAATTTTGATGCCACTTTGAGGTAAACAGGCCGCTGCTTCTGGGGAGGCAGTAATGTTTGTCTATTGCCTTTACACTCATGAGCTTTATTCATCACTGTTATTTATTCCTAGAAAATTATCTCTAGGGTCTGTCACACACTTTTCCTGTCTCCAACATGTTCCAAATTCAGTGTTTATTAAGTACATCTGTTTTCCAGGTTAAGCATCAACATGGTAGCTTGTTAACTGACATGCAGTTGGGTTATAGCTGCTGTTTGTGCACCTGGCAGCTCTTGGCATTTTTTATCAGTGACAGTGTTCTTGTATGCAATCTAGATTATGTGTGTATAATTTGAGTCTTTATTTTTATCAGAAAACTGATTGCGATGGTGTTTCAACCTACATACATTTTATAATATTATTGTTGCTGCTGTCTGATATTTTTGTCAACAAAACCTTATGCCTTCTAGCATTGCTCGGTCTGGTCTAATCTAGTTCTTTTTTAGTTCTTTTCCTCTCTTTTCTTTTCTCTCTTGTTCTGTCTTGCATAGTCTATTTCTTTTACCTATCCCACTCTGCAAGTATGAGCTCAGAGCACAACTGAACAGTCTTAATTAAAGGGTTGTTTTGCACAAAGGCTAAAAGTCCTGATAACATGATGTTTCCATCCGTC
This sequence comes from Lates japonicus, assembly GCA_033238685.1. NCBI lineage: Eukaryota > Metazoa > Chordata > Actinopteri > Centropomidae > Lates > Lates japonicus. The sequence continues at coordinate 5,481,653 of BRZM01000043.1, read as the reverse complement.
TAAAATTAATGTTGCTCAATTGATAGCACTACTCAGGCTGAAAATTAAACACTGTTGTTATGAAAGACAGAAGAATAAATAAAATAGTCATAACCCAACAACAGGTGCTTTATATTTGACAGGTGGCAGTTAATTAAATCCAATGCAATATACAGTATAAGATACAGAAAATACTGGGATTTCAGGAAAGAAGTTTAGATGCTCCTCTTCAACCATGTTTCACTGATCGTCGGAAAGATTCTGGGTGTTTGCAGGTCAGGTAGAGTGTAATCCCTCAGCGTGCATAGGGTCTGCCTCATTGGCCTCATAAGTTATATGCCTCACTGTGGAAATGTCCAGGTGGGTTCTGACCAGATGCCCAAACTACTTCAACTGGTTCCTTTCAATGCAGTGTAGCAGTGGTACTACGTCTGGACTCACTGTCTGGGCTCCTTATTCCCATCTCCCTAAGAGTGAGCCAATGCCCTTGCTAAAGGAGTTAATTTAGCTGCCTGTATCTGCTGTTCATTTGGCAGTTCCCCAGGCTCAGCATCATGGCAGAGGTGGGTTTGGGAGCCTGGTTTAGTTAAATTAAGACCTTCACCCTTCACGCTTTGTTCCTGTCTTCCTCCACATAATCCTGGTACAAATGTCAAAGAAGTCTTTCAAATTAATTGTCAGAATATATATTTTTGTAACTGCCCTCTAGAATAGCACATTAAATTTTTCTGATCTCATGTCCCCTGTCAGCATGAGTATGCACTCACTATTGCCTTCAAAAAAACCATTACAGGAAATCCATTTTGACATGCTATAGTTATGGTCTGGTCAAGGTTTGTCTGGCTTTTAGATAACATTTGGGAAATGTTTATGTGTGGTTTGGATTAATATTCCTACTTTTGTTAAGGATTGGAGCACCGATTACGGTCTCACAGTTAAAAGAGATATGTTTCTGTCAACTAAATGAAACAAAATGTCTGTCTTTCATATTAGCATCCATGTTCATCCTGACTTCTTCCTAAGCGGACATCACCAAACTTCCTCCTTTTTCTCAGTGGACAGGAGTCATAATTACTACAACTGCAAGAGACCTTTGTCAGTTGGACACAAACATATGTCATTTTGGGGCATTTTCTTGGCAGGACAGTCTCAAAAGTCATATCCTGCGGATGCACCACCAATGCACTGTCGGCTGGTCTCGAACAACACCTCAAAGATACATGAATCCCTCACATGGGGCAGAAGGTTGTTCTCAACCCAGCAGGCAATCCACCATTTTCTATCAGAGTGCAATGGCCACAGGCTGGAAGTACCGATCCTCATCTCATCTGCTTGACAACTAGCTACCAAGCCACCCAGCGTGTGGCAGGTATCGTCAGAACTAAGTATAAAAAGAGATGAAATACTGAGACTACCAGATGGGACGCGTTCTCAATCTTCTGATACTTCTGCAGTTCCTACAGATACCCACGAGGATGAGTGTAAGTTGTCACATTTTAATTTAAGTGGATATAATCCGCCAGTATTCTGGCAAGGGATTAAACAGCTGGTCCCTTCACCACTTTCTGCATCGCAATGCGCAGGTCTGAATCAAATTGCTCCTCCTGAATAAAGGTTTTGTGATAAGTCTGAGTCTTAGCTCTGTACTAATGGCCTTGCTGAGAAGTGAACAGTTTGAAGCTCCGACAGTTGGAACATACATCCGTGCACTTTTAAAGATGGGACCCACCACCCTATCTGCCAGTTCACTTGGAAGTAAGCCAGGTGAATAATTCTCTTTTCTTACTGAGAACAGCATTGGTGAGTCCTGCCTTCCATCCTAGGTTTGTCTGATGTCTTGCCAGAGCCAACCAATAGTATATGTAGGAGTATACAGTATATGAATATAATATATTGTCTCTCTACCCAAGCTTCACCTTGCATCACTGTTACCTAACCTGCATGCCAGTTTATTTTACTCAACCGCATCAAACATTGACTGGGAACCTCATTAAGCATAATGTACACAAGGCCCTCCTCTTTCTTTCTCACTACACAATCAGTCTATAACGGATCACTAATAAAGTCACTGAGCAAGAGTGATTCTCTTTTCCATTGTATGTCTTTACACTCTGTTCTCTCCTTTCTCCTCAGTCTTCCTTCTTTCTCTTTCTATCTTACTCTCTCTCTGCTTTCTGTCTTTCTCTCTCCTGCACACAAACATGGGGGTGAGTTAAGATATACTACAAAATTATTGATCCTTGTCTCTCCTTCTGGCAATTCTCCTGGGTATTGAAGTATGCTACGTGCTGGCATGATGTCTGGAACAACAGATGGGAAAAATTCTCTCAGGTGAAGGAAATATCAGAGGTCCTCTGAGAGGAGACATGGAGAGGAAAAAAAAGTAACTGAGGATTGCACAAGTGCACACATACACACACAAAAGTGTATTTTTAAAACACTATGTTGACAGAGCTAACTTCTCAATATTTTAAAAGTGTCACCCTATCTAACCTATATGGAGTTCTATTGAATTATTTTATCAGTATCAAGAGACCTCATTCGTGATATTTAAAGAACATCTAGTCTAAAGACCATAAATATACAACGCTTATATGTATAAGCTGAGAATTTAATAAAGCCATTACAGGAAAATCAGAAGGTGTTACTAGGTCTTACCCTAGCTAGACATTCAAATTGCTGAATCTGCAGACAAACATGTACAAACAAATGTAGAGTTTCAAAGGCATAACATTATCTGTCAATAGCAGACTCCTCAGCTGGCATTCCCAGAGGGAGAAAAATACACAGCAGGAATCCACACCAGCTTTTTTCAACACTGACAATAAGTTATTCCTAAGCTTGGCAGTTCAGGAATATTAATCCTCTGTGGAATACAAGCTCCTTACAGCTACAATGCCTTAGCCCTAAACACGGTGGTTAAATCTAAATCCAGTAATAAAATCAAGCTGTTACGTGTGACCATGTGTTGACATTTAGTGATGCACATTTGACACCGATAACTGTATCCTATAGCACTGAATGTCACAATCTCCCACTAGAGTGTTTTTATGTTTCTTGGCTGGCCTTTTCATTTCGCCAATTGGACGCAATGCCGCGAATCAATCAGCCATTTTCTGGTAAGCTACTGCTGTATGGTTTGTGGGAGGTAATGACCAGCTGGTCTCCATGGTCACCACAGAGGAAGCATGGTGGCGACTTGCCTGACACTTGGTTGTGTAATAAGCAAGAGGTTTCTACTGACTCCCCGTGATGGCACATCAGAGGACTCATCCTTGCACACATTCCATGCCTACCAAGGCTCTGAGCACAAGGCAAAAATGAATGAACACAAAACTACTGCAATGCCCGTGGTTCGTACTGTTTGTACCGCAGCTGGAAAGTGCTGTTTTAGTTTGGTTTGCCTCTTTTTAACCTAAAGCAAGTTCAGCAGTCTGGGGGAGATCGCTTACTCGCTTTCTTGGCGGAGTGTTACATGGGCAGATCGATGCCACCCTGCACTCGTCCTACTCGGCCAAACCATTTCGGCTGGACACAGTTACTCTGAAGTTTCTGTGCTGGTTGCCTGGCAACCTCCCACAGCAAAACCCTAGACACAGTAAGGAATAGTAGGCCAAGGTGGTAGGCCAATGATGAGCTCAGAAATAATTGGCTGAACATATACAAAACTAATACATTGTTTTACACTTTAGTTTTTATCATAGATTAAATGAACAAGATATAAAATGATAAATTAGTAGGCTTTATAGGTGCTGATTTTTTAAGCTAGCTGTTTTTCCATTGTCTGTGATGGACTGGTGATCTGTCCAGGGTGTGCCCGCCTCTTTCCCAATGTCAGCTGGGATAGGCTCCAGCCTCACGACCCTTAATGGATAAAGCGGTATAGATAATGAATGAATGAATGGATGACGTTTCTACATTGTTTCCAGTCTTTATGCCAAGCTATGCTCCTCATTGTGAACAATTGAAAAAATATGCTAGCACAAAAATGTGATACATGGACACATAAGGATACTAGCTAACAGTTTTCTAATAATTTCCATGATAAAGATTAACTTAGGGTTGATAAGGCATAATCATAACATGAGATAACTGTTAAACACTATGATGGAAGTCTCTCTTCAATGAGTATAATAGTAAGTTTGAACAATTTATGCTGTGTTGAAATCACTAGGCCAGACTCACTGGCTGCTTTTATTGGAACAGACTGTTTGTATGATTTTTAAAAATCATTGGCGGGAATAAATATTTCAGGTATTTGCTGACCACAGGCATTTACTGTCTCGTTAACATATACATGAACAGTTCCAGAAAATGTAAATCACGACATGTATTAATATCACCGTGGGCCATTAGTGATTCTAAATTAATCTATTATTGACTGACAGAAATTAAACAGCAACTATTTTCACAATCAAGTGTTTTTAGTAATTTTTTCAAGCAAAAAGTGTTTCAGCTTCTCAAACATGAGGATTTGATGCTTTTTTTGGCATATATGATCTCCAGGGTTTTTAGGGTACGTTGCACAAAACTGTTTGTTTACTATATAATGGCCCCATTTTTCTGACATTTTTAGACCAAACAATTAATCAGAGAAAATGAATCAACAATGAAAATAACCTGGATTGTACTATGTGTGTGCTGTGGGACATTGTTTGTATCGCCCTTAATTCATTACAAATGACATATTTTCAAGAAACCTCCTAACGATCGATAATCCAGTAATTATGAGACCTGTCAAGTAAGCAGTTCTTGCACTATAACTGTTTTTATTTTTTTTTCTTCAATTGGCCTCAAAGTGAACAGTGACCTTCTGCTTCTTCCTGGCCTTATTATTAGCTCAAAGTAATACTGTTTTGTCTAAATGAGGAAAAAACAAACAAACGAAAACACATCTTTTTGTCTTTGGTTGTAGATTGAGGCTCAAGATATTTGTCATTGACATTCTTGCTGGAGTCTATTTTGGCTATTTTTTAGCATAAAAATTATTAACCACATGAGGGGCAAATAGTGAAATCAAACTGTGGCATCACACATATTTATAAATTTAGGGTTGAGGAGTTGATTCCTCATTGAGCGCCTTGCCAAATAAGAAAAAAAAAAAAAAAAAAAAAAAAAAAAAAGAAAAGATATAAATATAACAAAAACAAGGATAAATATAAAAGATGTTACTTGATTTCATTGCTTGACAAGCCAAGTCAAACAGTAGTTGAGTAAAAACTTCAAACACAACCGCAGTGTCCATAAAATCTGATATTGACACCATTAAATGCAAACATTTGTTCATTTCGTATTTCATCCTTTGTTTCTTGCAGAATCTTGTTGTGATTTTTTCTTTAACCTTCCTCCTCACTCAAGTGTTTGTCTTTCCAGTCTTAAGTAGACTGACTCACAGGTCACTTATGAAGTGGATGTTTTCACTATCTCCCAGAGAAAGATTATTTAGTCTTTGCATATTTAGGCACTTTATTCAAACAGGAACTGGCTTTGTTGGAAAATAGGGCAACACAAACAAACAAAGCTCAGGATGCCATTTCTAGCTACCATGGGACTAATGATTGCTGTACAGTGAGGAACAAGCTGTAACGATGCATTTGGAAGCACAATCATTTAATTAGTGAATAATCTGGTCAGATAGTATTATAAAAGCTGCAAGCTTACTTTGAGTTGTCACAATAACGAAGTGTAGGAAAGAACAAAGAGCACTCTTTTATGGGAAATATGGGTTCTGCAAAATATGCACAAAAAGTTGTTCAGGAAGCTGCATTTTCCATTTCCACTCATTGCCAGTCATGCTGTTATTGAATGGCATCCGTGACAAAGAAACTGAGACTTGTTGGCTATCGTTTACTGATTGCAGTATTTTATCTTGAAATAAATGGCAAATTATCCAACTGAAAGCCTTCAGCTATTGAAACAAATTTCTCATAATCATTTGGGGAATAATAATTGTTTTTTCTTTTTTTCCTGCAACGAACGTTGGATTCACTCAGTCATGCACACAGCTCCTGAACCTCAGTGTAAAGATGCTCTCATTGCCATGGAGCAGACACAGAGATATTTGGAGTGTAGGCCTCTGAGGGAGATGGGGTCTGTGGCTGACAACTGAAGCATTTTGTATGTAGCAGACTGAGTAATACACACACACACACACACGCACATAAAGATACACAAATGTGTTCTGACAGACACACTCAGTGACACCTGCACTCACTCGCAAACAAACAAATGCAAAAGACAGATAGTGACAGGTGAGGTCATGTGTATGCACGCACTTATACACACACATAAACACACATACACACACCTCTCCCCAGCTCCTGAGTTGATCAGAGACTGTTACAGTGTCACCTCGCTCCCCAGCTCAAACCCCCCAGGAGATCGCTCTCTGTCACTGACGCCACTGTGTAGACAGCTTCACACAGCCCCTGTCAGCTACCTTTGTGAGTGTGTGTGTGTGTGTTTGTTTGTCTGGGGAAGTGAGAGGAATGTTTCCTCCTTGTGGAAAATGCATACTATTCTATCAAATCTCCCCTAGCATGAATTTAGAACTGTTTACAGTATGAATCCAGCAAGCAAAAAAGGGTTAATCGCATCAACATCAGTTTTACTGCCTACGAAATAAAGTAAACAGTTCAAAAGTAGTTAACATTGCTGCCTACAAAGTCAACTACAAATGAAGAAAAACTATCCTTCCCAGAGCTGCAGTTCAAAGCGTCTAATTTTACATCTTGTTTTACAGTTTTGGGTACACATAACAAACCAAAAGACATGTTGCAGTTAATATTACATTGTTTCCCAGCTGAGAAGGACATAATTCTTTTCATCTCTCACAAGGCCCAGGGAAATGTGGATACTACGCGCAGAGCAACAAAGAAATAGCACAGACTCTTGTAGTCCCTCTGTTTTGACATCTCCAGGCAAAATGCCACAGCTGAGCTAATGGTGTGGTACGTGATAAAATGTAGGTTTATGAGGGATTAGCCCGCTGTGTGTGTGCAACAGACACACACATACACACACACAAGTGCGCGTGCAGGCACATGAGATTCCTCAAGTTTAGCGATGCATTAGTGGTGTTTACGACAGCTTTGAGTGGAGCTTACCCCATGTTCCAGTGCTGCCCCCACCTCCCTCATGCCCCCCACTCCTTCACCACCACCACCAGCAGCACCGGCAATGCTACGCACACTCACATACACTGTCCACTGAGCCCAGTATGACGGGGGTTTAGTTAAAGACTGGAATTCTCAGTCACAGATGGTCAGGTCAGTGAGATTGGGAGGGATGGTGATGGTGGTGGTGTGTGTGTGTGTGTGTGTGTGTGTGTATGTGTTGCGGTAGATGCACTGTGTGTGGTGTTCATCCTGTTTTCCATACTGTTGGGTTCAAAGGGACAAGAGGCAGAGGGCAGATAGTTTTTGTGAAGATGGATGAGATGAAGGGAGGGAGATGTGGTGTGGGGAAGACAAAGTGGGGCTAGGGATAGGGAACGGGGAGGTTGAATGTTGATAAAGATGACAAGATGGGGGGTGGGGGTGGGTGGAAAACATAAGGATGCCACAAGAGAAGGAACACTGAGAAACTATTGACAGGGGCGGAGCCAGAGGGGTGGCCAGGGGATGCACGGGCCTGACTATTCTTTGTTGAAAAGTCAATCAAACTACTCTGAAGTGACACAACATGACTACACAGAGATGCCCAATGCCCACAAAGAGAGCTGAAACTACTAAAAACAAGCATGACAATGTCAAAGAAACACAAAACAACTTCAAAATAATCTAAGGGATGCAAAATGGCCGTAGTCTCAACCCAAACCGCAGTGAGATTCAAAACAAAGATGTGTGAAAAGATCTCAAAAAGACATTAAACTACCTCAAAGAGACACCATTAGAGACCAGAAAGAGATACAAAATTAGTCGCAAAATGACTTTGAAGAGACGCAAAACAACCACAAAGAGACTTAGAAGAACAACAAAGACCACAGTCACAGACAAACTACCTCAAAGAGACATAAAAACAACTACAACACTACACTTGCTCTTCCTATATAGGCAGGGTGGGGTCCAATTACATAATTCTTCGATTCTTCTCCCTATTGAAAAGGTTCTAGAGGAACAGAGTAGGACAAATGTAGGTGCAGTGTACAGGCAAACAACAACAAAAAGAATCACAGACCAAGTTGCATGTGCATATTATTTTAAATAGAATTTAATTGGCTTTTCCAGTTTGCACTCGAGTAATCTTTACTATATGCATTATTGATCTATTAGTAAAATTCCAAATAGCCTGCATTTAGCGGGGGCACACACTCATGCAATCTGACAGTCTGCGGCTGGGATCTCCAAGTGCTCATAACCTGAAGCAGTTCTTAAAGCAGTCAGTGCTCAACGCCGGAAAACATCTCATTTACTGTAACAGATTTTGTGTTGACCAAGGAGATGATATTTCTAAAGAAAATAGTCTTGTCTCTACGCTCAAAGGGAGTTGTGTAGTCCATCTACAAAGTACATTTTGATATGTTTTCCTGCTGAGACACAGTACTTCTATGTGTGTGCACGTTATGTGCATGTGGACACATTTGAGTACACTGGAGAAGTGATTTTTACGTGTGTATGGTATTTTGGCCATTTACTTCAGGCTAGAATCACAAGATATGTAGCAGAAGGTGTGTATCGAGTCAGTCATTCTCCATACAAAAACACACAAAAAACTACTCTCCCCTCCCATCTCAAGTGACAGATTAAACATAGGGTCTTTATAATGGAATTTTTTTGGGTTTTGTTTTTTCTAAAAGATGGGCTGGGTTTGATATAGGACACACATCCCCACACATCCACACACACTTAGCTAAGAGCTTAACAAACACTGAATCTTCTTAAATCTATACTAATCCATTATCCTCTGGGTGCGCTCTTTCTCTGGGAGGGAACCGCTGTGTGTGTTGTGCTGTGCTCATGTTGTTTGTGTTAATGCAGCCATAGTTTATGTACAGTCTGAGTGTGTAAGGACATATATGCAGAATATGTAGAGGGAATGTATGTTCATTAAAAGTGTATTCAAATTTCCATTGCAGCTGAAATGGGATTTATATATATACAAAAACTAAATAAAAAAATACCATTTGAAATCCGAAGCAAACAATAAGAGCAACAAATTACTTCTCATACCCTCTTCCTGTGCACGTGCTCACATGTGTATGTGAGTGAATTCAGATAAGACTGTATGGGTAATGAGGCAGCATCTGTTGTGTTCTCTACTGTAACGAAACACCAATCAAAGATGATTATGATGTTGACAAAGTTACACAGCAGACAGCACTTATTCAACCTCTGCAGGAGTCGACTATTTAAAATGGAGCCAGAGAAAACATTTGCGTTGGGTAGATTTGGGTGGAGCTGGTGTGTTAGGTGTTGTATTCTCGAGGCTGTAGGTGATATACATTATTTTTGAGCTGTTGTAGTTATTAATGAGTCCAGAATGCTGCACACAAATAATTCATTAATGGACGAATACTGGATATGTACCCTCATCAATGAAGAGCACTTTACTTCTCTGAACAGCTGAAAGAGGTGAGTGTACCATCTTGGTTGTGGACACTGCAGTACCTCCTAACGACCACTAGGGCAGATACGGTCACACAGGAAATGTGTGAAAGAATAGGAATGAATACAATCAATTCTTATTGACTTTCAGCATATTTCTGACCAGGCAAATGGTCTAAATACTTTTAATCTCCAATTGAATTTGTTTTAAGTTTAATTTAATTATGCTCTCTATTTATTATTAATGTTATACATTAATTTATTAATTAAATACAGCACTTTGAGAAGTTTGTGTACTGTATGATACTGTTGTTTAAGTACATTCCCATTACTCATATAAAAAGACAAATCTTGATTGTTATTGTAATGACAACCAAACAGATGTATGTCAAAGAGCAGGAATATCCTCATGACCAATGGTCTGATTCTGTGAGGCAGATATGTAGTAGGCCTAATTCCAGGAACACATGTTGAGGATTGTTGCTTTATAATACCCAGGAGTTATCTAGGGATAGTGTGAGCCCCCTGTGTTTATGACAGAGTCTTAGCACTGAGAGCTCTTTCAGTGGAGCCACCATTATCCTGACCTTTAGGCTGAAGATGGTTTGAAGTATTCATAGGAATATAATAAAGAAAAACAGCTTGAATGCATGTATTTTTTATTCCACTTCCTCAGTAGGGCCCATTTCTTTTCTCTTTCCTGCTCCACTTTTTCATTCTATCTGCTAATCCAATCCATTCACATTAACTATGATGCACTCAGTATGCATGACCTCAATGGTAAATGTTTTCTCATGCTGAGTATATGTGCGATTATTTAAGTAGAAAATATAAACTAAGACTTTTGCAACAGATGATACGTTTCATCATTTGAAAAGTATCTCATCTCTGCTTTTACTTAAATTTGATGTACACTGGAAATTCATTAATCTTCTCTTCCATCGCGCATCTATCTGTTCTTCCATCCCTGCCTCATCCATTATTCATGTTCCTTTCTACTTTATCTTTCTCTAACATAAACTGACTCCACTTGAGCTGTAAGCAGATACATGTTACCTCCCTGTGCATCTATTTACCCATATTTTCATCGTCCTGTCCTTTTTCTAAAAGAAACGCATTTGTTTTTCATAATATGAATCATCTGTTTTTTTTCCCCACTCCATTATAGACCTAGATAAGATGACCGTCCTATCCATTTACACAGCAATTATAGCCCACCTGTGCCAGCATGCTGTTGCTGCTCATGCTATTACTTGCTTTCTTGCGCTTATCATTACATCTGATATTAAAGAAAAATCAATATGAAATAAGGCCACATCACAGTGCCAACATAGGGAAAGCTGGAGAACTAAAACAAAAATCTTTCTGAATACATTACAGACCTAAATGAGTACAACCCCAATTGTTTACTCAGGAAATTGAACTAGAATCCACTTAAACTTCCAGCAAACTGCTCTTCCTGTTCTTGTGTAATGTGCAAAATAGTCCGCATGCAATTTGATTTGACAGTCACCGTCAACCTTATGAAATCTATGTCTAAGTGGATTATGAGACCATATTTAACAATACTTGTATGGTTGTCATCACCTGTGTAGCTACAAACATCAGCAGCTAGGTTATCTTGATAATCTGTATTTTTGAACATATTATCAGTTTTCTGTACACTAAATTTGAAGCAGGAGCCAGCAAGAGGTTAGCTTAGCCTTGGACAGAGCCCAGCTAGCTTTTCTCCTAGGAGACCCTTGATGGACCACCGTTTTTTCCATCTACAATCAGCAAAATACCAATTCCTATTAAAGTATTTCCACTGTGCTTTTTTTCCAAATAAAACCTCATAAAAAACATGAGTCAGTGTGGTCAGTTACATCATGTTGTAAAAGTCCACACAGCCAGTAGTGGTTGGCTGGCTAATGGTGCTAGCTCTAGCTAGTGTCAAGAGTCTTTGCTGCTATTTCTAGTCTTTCTGCTAAGCTAAGCTAACCACTTGCTTAGTGTCACTTCATATTTAACACCAAGGCATGAGAGTGGTGTCAATCTTTTTATCGTTCAAAACAAGAAAGTGAATAAGTTTTAAAATAAGTTTTTTTTAATTTTTTAAACAGGATAATGATTTACAAAAGCCAGCAACAACATGTTAGCATGTTTCAACCATTCAGCTCACATCTTCCTGTCATAGTCTTTTCTTTTTTTCCCCCTCTGTCTTTTCAGAGTTTATTGAGAAAGTAGTTTTGGCATCCTTACTTTACCTCTTCAGTGGAGTCAGTCAAGAGTGATAAGAGTAGCGTGTAACCGGGCACAGTGATGCACAGAAGACAATGAAAAGGAGTGTGGTGGTGCTTCAGAGACACAGCATCCTGGAGTCTTCCAGTGTTTTGATGTTTATCTCTTTGATCTTGTTGGCTGCTCCACTAAACTAGATGGCACTCAACTGAGAGCCTACCTGTGCCAGTGCTACGTAATTGTCAGAGTATGCCAGTTCCGCAAGTCAGAGTTTCACCAAAAGTTAATTATGTTTTTTTTTTTCAGGCCTCATTAGTTGTTTCACATCAGGAGATGCACACATTTTTATAAATATACCTGGGACATAAGATATGCCTGTTCATTGATTATCACTACACCACATCACCACACATTACCTCACACCACAGCTCTATATTTATTCACTCACCATTAGAGCTGACCTTGTACTACTTCAGCTTCTCAGCTTTCCACAACACCGGTGCTATTACCATTGGGCAATGCGTGAGGCCACTTTTTAAATCACAAAGTTCAATGGAAAGGTTGATCAATTCCAAATTCTTTTTGTGAGCTAAGAAGTCATGACCACACCACTGTGTAGCCATTTGGTCTTAATCATTTTGTCAGGTTTTCCATTCCCCTGACCAACCTCTCAACCGTGTTTTGTGTTTTATGAGATTTCACACACAAACACCCAGGCAGGCTAATATACCAGATTTTAAAGGACAAATTCACTGTCATCTAAGGTGAAAAAAGTCCTGCCTCACTGCTTTGTGTAGGCTGAAACATGGCAATATATTAAACCTATGGCAACCCCATGATCAGTGATGTGAGTGTTTTGCATCATCTAGCGAAGGTAAAACACCTGCTGTGACATCACCAGTTGGCATATCAACAACAAACCTCCACCCATGGAGAGCAGTGTGGCAGCTGGTATGATTTAATATGGATTAAGAGAAACAAATGTGTGACATTGGAGGGGATATGTACAGTTTGTCCCCTAAAGACAGTTACAGAGGCTGTTAAGTATATAGAGTACCTACCATGTGGTATGTACAGCTGGAACAGCTGGAGATGAGCTTCAGTTTTACCCTAACTGTAATTACATTTATTACATTTGTCACACCAGCACTATGTCCAAAATGACTTATGAATAAACATCATTGTGCGTCGTCTCTGTCAGGTGGTGTTGCATAAAGATTGCATTGTTGCATTGGTAGCAGAACGTTGTATCCATGCCATGGACACTACTTTTACATTGCATTGTGGAGCTTTTTATGGCCCTATATAGTGCATACATTACATACTGAGGATTCACCAAAACAGAATGGGTGAAAGTTATTATTGTGTACTGTCTGGCAACTGTAACTTCTGACATAGCCCAGCAGATTTAATTAAAAAGTTCTTTAAAGTCACATACTGGCTAAAAAGGAGAGAATGTTGTCTCCAGGGAATTAGCTGGCTTAGAGTGGCAAGGTACAGGTGGTGTATTCAAGTTAAAGTACATAGATACAGATTCCAGTTAAGATTGATTTATTCAGCTGTGGTCTGTAATAATGATACAAACAAAGAAACCATCAGTACAGCAAGCACCATACATCTAATACACACATGAACATAGTCATAGAATTAAGGCTACAAAAGGGACTGTATTCAGTGATCAAATGTATCGTAGTAAATTAAACACATCACCTCACACGAGGATCATTGTCAGCATAAATTAGCTTAAACAGCACGCTAGCATAAGGTAGCATTAGCGAATACACAAGCAAACAAATACACATCCTAACACTTAACCTACACCATATAATATCATCAAACTCACCTTCTAGCATTCACAGCAATAAACCAAGGGACTACAGGTTAATGTTGAAAAGGGCAAGGGAAAAAACACACGCGATCAGCAGCCCTATCCTGAGAAAAGTAAACTGGCCTTCACGGCATCACATCGAACACACAGGTGTGTTGTGTTCAAGGTTCGTCAGTACAGCTATGGTGAGTTCAATAACGTAGGACATATCAAACTTTTATGGAAAACAGATGATCAGTGAATGAAACATAATACTATAAACAAGTAAACAACATGTAAACAGTGTGGGCTTTATAAGATTGTTTATAAAGGCTGGCATCTAAGCTCAAGAAAATTATGGAAAACTGTAAACTTTTAGGCTAGTACTGGATCCTATAAAATGGCAAGTATAATTACAAATATCACATTAGCTCTCATTTCCCCCCAAATTAATATATTTGGTTGTTTGTTTGTTTTTAAAAAGAGCATTTTCATAGCCAGCTGTTACATCATATACAGAAAATTAGCAGGATAAAATACACAAATGGAGACTGTTTATTATCCTCCAAAATCAATTCCAATTTTCACCAGATTTTCCCTGAAATGGACTCAAAACCATGTTGAGGCTCACTGTTGACATCATCTGTACCATGCAGCATCTGTACCTTATTTTTTTTGTTGCTGAGTCTGTCTCAGCATGTGATGAATTTGACATCAAAGCTGTCTATCAATACATTTGGTCATAAAATACATGCGTATACAGTATACAGTACACTCAGCATAAACACTTGTTCACTTTTCTCTTGTCTATTTTTTGATAGTAGTAGTGTAATAATACTAATGCCTTTGAATATAAAATTTTTATTCATAGATCTCTCTTCGGAGGAAAGACAAAAATAAGAAGGCCAAAGAAACTCAGGCAATGTGAGCATAGTGTGTGTTGTGTTTTGTGTGTGTGTGTGTGTGTGTGTGGCAGAGATAGATAGATAGAGAGAGAGAGAGAGAGAGAGAGCAATTTAAAGGTCATTGTCACAATGAGGCCTACTAAGGAGTGTGTATCATGCACACCCTGACCCAGCATAAAACCAAAGCAATTAAAGCCCAGCCACGGACAGGGGAATCGACACAGCACAGCAGTGGAGTGATCCAACATGGCCCTGGTCGCACAGAGTCAACAGAGACTGAGGGAGAGGCTGAGGCAACTGGCAGTGAGAGAGGGGAATAGGTTATGCAAATGGCCCTGGCCTCCGACAAAAGGAAGTCAATGGAGTTGCTCCACGCTGACGGGAGCAGAAAGTTAACTACACAAACAAGTCACTGGAGCTCTGAACCTGTTCTCTCCTTCACTCCACGGTCTCTTTCTCCAGCCTGACTTGTTTAACCAAGCTCAGTCTCTCTGCTGATTGTGAAGCTCTGACCTGGATTAAAAAAAAAGACATTTGGCAATCTTATAATTGCACATTTGATTCTGCATTCAAACCCACCACAACATAAACTCACCGTAACACATTTTCAAGTTTATTTTCACCATCAGAAGCCACATCTTGTACTTCCACTGATCCATCAAATTCCTCTATATTCCATTCAACCCACCAACCCTTATATCTTTGCTTGTAGAGTGCAGCTGACTTGAGAGAGAGCGACAGGACAACTGGGTATATGTGGGTATATTTTCATGCCATTCTGGTGGGAGAGACTTGGCCTGGTTTTCAAAGCCTGGTGCCAGATGGTGGGAGCAACTTGCGAGGCAAAGGAGGAGAAAAAAGAAAACAAGCTTGACTCCATAATGCCAAGACCAGATGAGAAGACGTAACCCAAATCACACACAGTCATAGACACACACACAGACATACAATCTTGCATCCTGATCACAACTTCAAAAGACCACTTTAAGAGATGTTCTTTCACAGGAGCCTTAGATACGCTGAGGCATGCTATTGTTGGAATATAAAACCATCTGTTCATCCCACTTACAGGAGCATACATTTACATTTGTAATACAGTTGCAACAGTAAGTACAACATATACATTTTCTCCTTGCATGTACAGTACATATCATCTGTTCCTGAGTACTCTATATTTTTTTTTATTTCATAATAAGGTCTATTATAAGTAATTGCATGTTTCAGCACTAGGTTATATAAGTTCTCCTCTGGGGGAACAAAAATATACAGTGCACTGCTGTGTTCTGGGTATTCAGTTTAGAGACTTCTTCTCCCCAACCATCTTACTACTGGAGCATAGTTCATCCACACTGGTACCAGAAGTTGTAGATATTTCTTTAATCCACTGTTACATTATGTGAGGGATTGGTCTGCAAGGTGGCAAGCAGTATATATTACCCGTCTGGCTATTCCTACATATATCAACTGTTCCTTCCTCATATTGAGAGGACAAGGGGTTGGATTTTGGGAGGGTTTAAGTTTAGCTTGATAGCCCTGAATGTTTGTTCCCAGAGTCTGTAGTCTTGAAAAGTCTGTAGATGGTGACCAATTACTTACAGCTTCAGTAGCAATTACAGAAAAGTACATAAAAAGTACAGGAATAATTAAAAAACTGAATTGTTACATGTTCCATACAGTTTTAAAAAAAACACCAAATGAGGGAATATCTTTTGGAGGACTGGCATTGCTCCCTCCACTAAAGACCCAGAGATATACAAGCTACAACATAAAGCACTGAAGCTGTTCTGGCTCAACACCTTACTAAGACACTCAGTGTTAGGTTTTCCCTCAATCTGTCAATCATCTGTATATGCAGAAGGTTGTTGCATAACTAAATAAAGTACCATAACTACCATAACTAGATAAAGCAAATCTGAGCTGCAAATCTGTGAAATCAAACACTGTGTAATTGCTCTTTTCTTGGACATTTTCACCTTGCCACTTTCTCCCTCATACAAAATGACTGAAATGTGAAATATGTGATGCACACTGCGAGCAGATTACCATGTACTGAATTTCAAAGCCACAGCCACATTGAATGCAGGTCTGGATTTGGAGGCAGGGGTGAGTGGGTTCTTGATGGCCAAGGTGTTGTTGTTAACCAGCATATGGTGAGGCCAGACAGCTTAGACCCCCGTTTGGACCAGTAAAGGGGTACAAGTCAGGTCGGGCAGCCTAAGCACAAAGATTATGCTGACATGACCTCACGAACAGATGATCCTGACTTGTGTGCACCCCTCACATCCCCAAGATGCTGTTGTATTCAACATGCTGCACTGTGTACTTGAAACTACCACCAAATGCAGGTGTTGTCATGTAGGATTTTAAGGCCAAAACAGGCAAACTTTTGTTTCCACAGATGACTGGGATCAGACAAATCGGATGAGGCAGGCATTTTGGTTTAAAGTTGTCTTAATGCTGCTTTTAGATAAAGTTAAGATGCAGCTGACATGTATGTGTCTACAGTTGTGTACTTTTAAAGAGGTAACTGTATAAAGTAATTGCATTAGTTAATTGCAATCTATTATAAACTTAATCTAGATTGCAGTGGAATAAATTAAAGTTATTTCAATCTGCCTTCCTGTATTACAATAATGAAGCAGATGAGAGATAAAACCTGAGGCTCACTGTACATATTATGTGCATGTTTTAATTATAACGTCCAATATTGCCCATTGTTCCAAATTTAAATGCTTAATGTTAATAATCACTGCTCTCTAGTACAGAGAAATTACAAAACCATTTTAATCACAGGAAGTCATTTTCTCTATTTGTTCAGTAATTGGATTAGAACAAACAGAGATGATCACTGAACCCAGCCAGTGAACTGCATGCCACACAAAGTAGCAATATGTACACTGTTCATGCACACAGAAAATGACCTGCTAACAGCTGAACTGAGAGGATGGCAGTACACTTTACAGAGTTGTCAGTCATCTCAAGGATTCGTCTGACAAGCTAAGACTTTAAGGACGTTTTGAGGGAAGGTGAGGCCACGTTGCAATCTTCTGAGTGTAAAGCGATCAGGGAAAGCGGATGACAGCATGATGGTAGATTATATGATGAGACATCAGGTGAAGGTTATGGTGGGGCAAAGTCTAACTGACCTACATACTGCTGTTAAAGTCCTATCAGAAATTTGATGAATGGCAGTAGTGATCAAAGGTCTTCCCTTATTATTTGATGATTATCCTGGTGCTGGTGAATGTTGGGACAATCAATAATTAATTGCAATGCCAGACACATCTGTCATTGTTTCCTTTATCTGGCTGTAGATTTTTTGAATCAATCTCAGACTGACCACTGGTTTTGTATGCTAGCAGGTCTGTTTGGCTGTATTACTAAGCTAATTATGAATGAAAGCTTGCTACATGCTCACAATGACACAATCACAGTTTTGATGTTTCAGTTTAAGTTGATAGGAATGACATTGGTTTTCAAGTATTTGGACATAAATTATTGAACAAACTCATTTTGACTGGAGGCTGGTGCTAGATGGAAAGTTAAGGGATCACCAAAGTTACCACTATTCATCTTTAGGGGGGGATTAATATATGTACCAAATATCACAGCAATCCATGCAATACTTGTTGAGACCTTTCTCTAAAACCCCAAAATAGCATCCTAATGGTGGTCCCAGAGCAAAAGTCACGGGATTACCCAAGTCAGTAGGATTCATCTTGAGGGGACCATGAAAGTCTGTACAAAAAAAAAAAAAAAAAAGGTAATCCGTTTAATGTAAAAATATTTCGGTCTGGACCAAACTGGTGGACCGACCAACAGACAGACCGTCATGCTTCAGGCTTGAGCTAGCATGCCTTACAAGCAGGTCTTGAAACGTGCATGAGTTTTGCAAGTTATCACAGAAAACACTAAGTCTGCAAAACAGTTAGTTACAGTTAGTTATGTTACAGTTTCATAGAGATGTAATTAAGTTGCTTTTGCACTGCCTAGTTAGCTTAAATATCTTTTTAGATTGTTGCCTAAAATAAAGCTTATAGCCTGTGATTGTTTTGATTGAACTGCTGCATACAGTTGCCCTTACAGGCATAAATAGAGATGTATTGAACAGAACTAAACAGAGCAGAATCATAGATTATAAAAGCCAAAACTGTTACCTCACAACAATAATGAGAGAGAGTTAGAGATATATTTATTGTCATTGTGTCAAAAACACAAGAAGATTAAAACACCGCCTGGCTTGTGTATCTCAACATACACACACACTTCCATACACACATATTGCACATTAAAAATAAATAGGTACAAAGTAAATCCAGAAAAAGCATTGCACACATTAGTGAGTGGTTCACATTTGAAGGAGATGTTGCACAGTTAAAACAGTTTGTTCGAATGATGATTGAGAGTAGTGATGGCTGTTGGAAAGAAGCTTTCTGTCAGCCTGGTGGCTCTGGTCTAGGCAGCTCTACACCGCCTGCCAGAGGCAACATTTCAAAAAACTGATGACCCGGGTGTGTGGAGTCTTTTGGAATGTTCTGGGCTCAAATATGTCACAAATATCAATACAGACTTGAATTTTCACTGTAGTAGATTACACGACTCGCAAATTTCAAGACTATACGTGATTTTACTACCAAACACAAATGAAAAGAAACAAGTGGATGCCTGGAATTGTGATAAAACTATGTTGTTGTTTTTTAAATCTAAAACTGTTCGACATGCAAATGGTCAGCAAAATTGTTAAGTCCATGATTTATGATTTATATTATATGATTTATAGTTGAAGAAATGACACTTAAAAACACACTGGATAGAGAAGTCTAGCGCTAAGACATGAAACTTCTGAGACTTGGAAGTGACTGTAACAAATAACAAACCCAACTGTGCTTGATTGGAAAAAGGCCAAGACATTACCACCTCTGACTGTTATGACTGTTGTCAAAGCATTCACATAATTTATTATCAATTTATAGCTGTGCTATGAGAGGACCTTATCTTCATTTCTATTCAAAGTGTGCTTCTGTGTTCGGCAAGGCAGATACAGCTGAGCTGAGAGACTCTCTCCAGCCTCTCCTCATTTAGCTCTATACGACAAAGGGAGATGAGTTGCATTTTCGGATGCATTCATTATTCCTCCTCTGTCTCTCTTTTTCTCTCTCCCTCTCTCACACACTCTCTGTCCTTGCTATTAAAATCTGTGGGTATTTTTGTTCCCATTAAATGAATTATACCCATTACTCTCTCTGACAACTCTGCATTGAGTGTGCGCGCCCCGATTTAACATTGTTCTAATTCCTCTCACTATTATTGCAATAAAACATTCATCATAATAATTAACCATTTTGACATCTAATTTAAGCTAATTAATTTGAGAGAAAGAATGCTTGTGTTATATGGAGCTCTGTGAATTGCCATGGAACTTCTGCTAATCATGGGACGGATATGCTTTGAGACTGTACAGAAAAAAAAAAAAAAACATACATGCACATATGTTACATGGGTCACCTGTCTTCTAAAAGACAATGACAGTGATCCATCTTGATAATGGCTGCAATGGCCAATACCAGTTAGGATGGCCAAGGGTGGCCATTACTCTGTGCACCAACATAATGATAGAAAACTTCACTGAAATTGTCTATTCTTAGATTGTTAGCACTGTAAACTATCTGGATAGAGGCAATCTAGCTTTTCAAAATCAGGCTATTGGTTTTCTCCATATTGCTCCTCTGTTATGGATGCCTCTAGGCAGCACATTGATATACTGTAATTTGCGTGTCTTTGTTCCCTGCATTTGGCCGAAAGCTTTTTTTGTTCAGAGATATGCAAGTGCAAACAGCAATAGGCAGATATTGTTAATGGCACGTTGTTATCTTTATGATGAGGCAAACTCTTGCATAGAGAGCATTTTGAATTCAGGTATTAATTGTGTCTTTAAAACTCCAGTTCAATTGTATCAAGTTCTATCTATCTATCTATCTATCTATCTATCTATCTATCTATCTACTTACCTACCTACATACCTACCTCCCTATTCAAAGAAATTACTTGTAAAGAAAAGCTTACAAAGAGCTGTGTATATTAGGGTCAGCTAAATTAACTGCCACGCTGCAGCAGATTTGTCAGCATTTCAAGCCAATAAGTACACCAATATAACTCTTTCTGCTGTAACATTTGGTAGCATCACAGCCTGGATGCACATCTTCCACCACAGTGACACCATTAGATGATATTTAATGTGAAATGTCTTCAGCAGTACTGCGATAGGTATATTTATCATTCATGCTAATAGAGTGTGGAAACACTCATTTTGTCTAACGTTGTACAAGTCATTAATTAAACTTGCTTCCAAAGTGATTTGTTAGCATGCTCTGTGGAAGTGCACCAGTGACAAATAACAGATTGTCAGACTGCAAATATAAATTCCTATTAAAGGTGCATGAGAGTGAGAGCTTGGGCAACTTTTTTATTTGTCATACTAGACAGGCATATAGATTAGATGAATTGCTGGGGTTCCATGGTTGAGGAAAAAAAAAAAAACATGGCTCTAAGAATGTCAATGTTAGTCAATTGGTCTACTACCTTGGACATTCATGGTTCCCAGAGGATGAAGCCTACAAATTTTGGTGACCCACTGACTTCTAGCATCAACAGCAGGTTTACTTTTTTGTGTTTGTTTTTAGTGGCACCTAGTGTCTTCACAAGTATGGTGCAGGTGTTCAAGGTGTCCAGAGGATGAATTCTAATGTCTTTGACAGTCTCCTGATGTTCATCTTCAACCATCAGCAGGTTAAAGTTTCTCTTACATTGTGAAATATCTAAACATCTATCAGGTGGATTGGTAATAACATTTTGTGAAGAAAGTCATGGTCTTCAAACAATGAATTTTCATGACATTTTCCTCTAGCAACACCTCGAGGCACTTTTGTATTTTATTGTATTGTAATATTGGATTGAAGTATTGGATGGATTTACATGAAATTTGGAACACACAATGATCTCAAGATAAATAATAATACGTTTGATGATTCCTTCACTTTTTGTCTAGCACCATCATCAGGTCAAAACTTTAATTTATCAAGTACTTTGGTATAAGCAAATATATACTGTGCTCAAGGTGGCATTGAGCTGAAGGCACTGCACTCTCTCCTGGATAGGACAGGATTCCCTCATTGTTTCATTGAGGCTTATGTACATGGTGATTTTCTGTGGCATGTGAAAGAAAGGTTTTTGTGCTTGAAATCCAGTTATGTGTTCCGAACTTGAATGCTTTTTTTTTTTTTTTTTTAATATTAGTCCTTCAAACTGGCAATATGTCAGAGTTGCTTTTACACTGTATTCTGTACCTCTCATAGGTGCTTCAAAAGAATGACTCAGTATCAGAAGTTAAGTTTTTCCATTCCATTTTGAAGCTCAGATGCCTTATAAGCATAGTTTTTTGGAAAATCCATCACAGCCTAAGACAAATTTATACTAAATTGAAGGATTTATAAATGTAGCCTGGGAACAATTATCCTGAAATATGAAAACAGTCAGTCTCCCATTTGTTATCAGCTTCTTGAGTACAACATAAAGACATCATAAATTGGAGTGGTATCTGTGGTATTTTGTTTTTCATATCTTTCATTGTATCAGAATTTTACAAAGTGCTCGGAGATTTTTTTTTCTATTTTCTTTTTTCTTCTGCAGCTCAGGCAACATGCGTTTAATCACAGGAATCCTTACATCTTGTGCTGTTCACATAGAAACACTGCAAGCAAGAATGAGTTATCCTTTGAAGGACATGTGGTTATAGTGTTTCCTAGAATAAAACTCTATTCATGGGAACAATTTCAAATCAACAGATACATACATGTAAATATAAATAGTGTTTTGTTTCCTCTCCTGAATTCCTCCCTTCCTCTTGGTAAACTGGTCCTTTATTATCTAGGTTTTCTCTTTGGTTGTTTTGACAACTTCCTCCTTTCCAGTTCTATTATTGGTTTTATCTTCTCTTGAGCATTGAAATATTTGTAGAAACTTTTCCTCTTGAGTTTTTTTATTTGATGAGGGTCTCTTTGGACCAAATTATTTCATTTTGAATATGATTAACAACTAAAGCTTGGATGTTTTTTTAACAGACCTTGTTGCACATCATCTTCTCTCTGTAGTCCATCATTTAAAGGGGCACACCACTGCTTTTACACACAAGGCCAACTTACTCCCAACATGGAGTAAACAATTGTATAACATCCTCTGTGGCTGTGAAGGAGCTGTCATAAATCAGAACAACCCTGATTACATCATAGTGATGTCATCGGGGTAATCTGAGTTTGGGTTTTAAGACTACAGATTTCTAACAAAAGGCCTGTTTTACAAACTGGGACTGGGTTTTGAAAGTTTGAAAGGCTAAAAGGCAAGTGTGTGTTGTCCAGCAGTGGTGTGCACACTGTGGTGTGGAGGATTGCCATTGTTTTTGCTCTAAGTGCCAAACTGACTCTTTTTAAACCTTAATTTATTAAGCATGTCTGTGTCCTTGACACTGTCATGATTAGTTTTTGCTGTAATTTCAAACCAGGCGGCTAAGGGGCACCTGGCATGGTCAGACTAAAGGCCTAGAAAGAGCTCTTTAAGTTGGCCCAAGTGCCCCTCTTCTTAGTTCTAGTACTGTTCCAGTGTAACCTTAGGGCCCCTAATCCTGCACAGGTAAGAGGTGCCCTTTTATATTTTTACTCCTCAGAGAGTGGTCCCTCAGTCTGAGTTGTGTTCATGCATTTCCACATAAGTTTGAAAATACCCCAGCTGAATTTTTTCAGTCGTGACTAAACTAAAATTCATAACACATATCTCAGGAAAAATCTTCTATCATGTTCTTTTCAATGCAGCGTCCTGTTGTCACTTCCAAACATGCTTAGCCATTAGTGCCGGGGAAATTGATGGGATGCAAACGTGTGTGTGTGGGGGGGGGGGGGGGGGCACAGGTATGGAACAGCACAACGTTCATGGCTCAGTCTGCCAGACTTCTGTGGCTAACGGCATTAGTTCTGCCTCAGTCACAGTTGGAGACCCCACAGAGGAAGAGACTTAGCCGCGATGAGCCACCCAGGAGAGAGTAAGCGATCAACCGTGTTTACTTCTGAACTAAGTTTGTGTGCGCTGGGGAAGGTCTGTGTATACATGTGTATTCTGAATCTATGTATGCTTTTACAATATCATCATCATCTCTGTGTGTGTCTGTGCAGGTGTATTCTTGGAAGACAGTTGAGATGTGGAGACAGCAGTATTTCTGGAATGGGTATGTAGAAATGGTTTGGCATACATATGCGCGGATTTGAGTGTCTCGCTGTGAAATGTTTTTCAGGGAGATGATTAAGGTTTATTAGTATGGGACTGTACAGGCCTTCTACCTGATAGTCAAATGTCGCAGTGACTGCTGCATGAAATTCATTGACTTAATAAGGAGGACAGGCTGGGTTTTGGCTGGCAGGGGGGCACCAGCAGCTTTGTGTTTGGGAGATAAAAGGCTGTGTGTCTGTGTGCTTGTGTGTCTGTCTGTGTGAAGAAATCTGTCTGGCTGGGGTGTAAACAATGGCTAAAGGAGTCTTGATAAAATGTCACCAGGGTGTTTGACCTTGTTTGACAAATTAAGGAGCAAATAAATAAATCGGCTTGGATTGCATCACCACAGGGGAGTAATGCGTACGCATTTGCATGCACACACACACACACACAGAGAGAGAGAGAGAGAGAGAGAGAGAGAGACAGACAGACACAAAATAGAAAAGGCAGAGTTTTAAAATTTTAGGATGTTGTGTCTGGGGTTGGATTCAGAGAGTTGGGTTGATAAAGTGCCTGGATTTGCTAAGGTTTCATATTGAATCTGTATATGCCATTGATCCTTTTTTTAGCAAAGAGCAATGTAGAAAATATTCAGGTGTAGCAGGCTTGTCATTTTTAGCTGATGCTTAGTGCTGCTTCAGCTGGTTGAAGTGATAGAGATTGCAGTTGTTGCTAATTAAGATTAACCTATGTAAATTGGCCAAAGTCCAAAATGAAACTCTTGGCGGTTGTCCATCTCAAGAGGGTTCCTAAATTTAACCAGAGATTACTTGTCAGGGAAACACCAATCCCCAACATGAGTTGACTGTGTTTTTGAGTGATGAGTGATGAGTTTTCATGTGAAATGGTCACATCAATTTCAGTAGAAGGAATTTCTCTTTGATCAACAGTTAAAGCTTATCACACATGCACCTGATATTTCTATGTGTCAGATGCATTTAATCCACTCTTCACATCTTATGCTGCTTATCTCATTTTCAGGTTGTGTTTACAGGTTATTAATACTAATTAAGCTACTGCTCAAAACTGTTGTTTTTCTGCCTTCTCAGCTACCAAAATGCAGACTTTAATTGAATCTTCAAGTTAAGCGGTTAGGCTTAGGATTATTGAGTGATTTAGTATATTTATTTTAGATGTAGTGTTGCACTCACATGAAATTGGGAGACTTGCAAGGAACATATTTCTAAAAGGATAAGCAAAATTGAAACAGCAGAATTTTAGGCAGTGTCATGGGCCAAGCTCAAAAATGCAGGATCCTAGAATGCCCATAATGCAACAAATAAAGATAAAAAATTGTAGATTCCCAGCCCAAGCTGAGATAACCCAGACAACATTTTCAAGGTCTTTTTTGTTTGTTTGTTTGTTTTTGTTGAACTCTAAACCAACCTGAATTTGATAATGGATTTGTGTCTGGAGGAAAAAACCTCCTATCAAACACTAACTCTAGATACATCCTAGCTTGTTCATTAGTACAAATAATGAACCAAATAACATTGCTTATTGCAGTTAATGTTTCCATTATTAGATGTAAAGCCTGCAACCTGCCTACCTTTGTGCATGCCTTCCTTCTTTTCTTTTCTTTGCCCGAAGGACTCTCTCTCTAATACTGGTCTCAAATGAATTTGGTCCTTCATGCCCCACTGTTCACCTTGAAACTCAAACTGTCCCTCTCTGTCAGGGTCACATACATGTGTTGCTTTGGGTTGAATACAATACTTGCCACTCAAAAATAATATTGCTTTTTTCTTTCCTTTTTCTCCCTCAAACATCACTTTAACTTAACCTTGACTTCACCACACAGCACACTTTCTCAGTAAATGTCTTAACTTGCTCTTCATTAAATATCAGTAGATCTCCACCTTGCGTGTCGAATATTAACATCAATGTATCACTCTGAAATTAGCACAGCATAATGGCTGAAGAAAACTGAAAAGGTTTCTTTGTCCAGCTATACTTCAGTATTAGCTCGTTAGCTAAAATGCATTATTAGCAGAACAAATTCTACTGATTTGAGCTGGCTCAGTCTAGCTCTGATATTCACTGACAAAACTGTAAATTGTCTCACATAGATTAGAAACCGCTTATGTGCGACAGTTGTCAAAAACACTATCGCAAAGGCTCACTGGAATTTCTAGCTCATAAATTCTGTTTGGAAGGGGTAAATAAACAAAGACTAATGAATAGTAGAACACAACACTGCTGCTGCTTTATTGTTGAGCCTGGGTTAAAACTTTCAACTGTGTGACAGTAGGGGAGTTTCAGTGCACAGTTTTCATTGTACAGCAATGAAGTATTCTGTATACAGTCACTGTATGTTGCATAAAGTTACAATGAATTTGCTGCAAAATTTGTTACAAAATTTGCTGACTTTTTTTCCCTCCGTATTGAATAAAAAAGACATTTAAAGAGATTATCATTGTGGGTTCTGGGAATTTGTACTGGGCATTTTTCACTTTCACTTTACTGACATTTTATAGACAAAATGATTAATTAAGCAAAATCTAGACAGGTAAATTGATAATGAAAGTAACAATTAGATGCTCCTGAATGAATAGTGCATAAAACAAACAAGGTGCTTTTGCATTATTTGCTTATTTTTCCTGAGCTATCACCAGAGCCGTCCACACACACTTTTGTTCACTTTTTTCAGCTGTCTGTGGTGAGGAGGAGGAGACTTTGTCCATCAACAAATAAGATTGTTGAATACCAAATGGTAATTTCAACCCAGCACAAGACAGCATGATCTTACCTGAACAAGCATAATAGGAAGAAGAAAGGCAAGTTTGATACCAAATAACATATGTACTAGGTAATGAAACACTGTGGTGTAGCCCAGGTAACATTTTCATCTCATACGACCACATAGTAAAAGATAGTTCAAAAGAAGAAGAAGAAGAACCAAATGAATCAATTTTAACAGATGCGGATGACAATGTTCAAGTTCTTTGGGAGATATTTACAGTTAAATCAAATTTCAACTCTTTGAATGAGCAACAATGCAACATTCATGTTGTACAAGTTAGCACTGACCGCTCCTAAATGGGTTTAAATAACCAGACTGGCTTGTAAAATTAACAAAGTTACAAATAATGTAACTACACGAAACAGGCAGCTAACTGCTTAACCTAAAATTAGTTTGAAATTCATTGGGTGTAATAATTACTTAAGGTTCAGTACTTTAGAGAGACTTCAGTTGCTTGAGTAAAACTGAGTGGAGGAGCACAGCTACCATAATTTTTACCATCTGCAGAATAGTGGCCTCTTTGAAAACTACCGTGTAAATTATGCACAACCCTCTACTCATCTTTCAAGTTCATGGGGAAATATGCTCAAATACAGACACATACACACACGCACAAACCCTTTCCTCTTTCCCAGAGCTTCTCTTCCTTTATCTAATCTGTGTTTTATTGAATATGGTAATTATAATGAAAGGCCTATCTCGCACTTGGTTTAATTTGTTTTTGTGTCTTTTTTCTGCTCTCTTGCTCTCTCCCTCTGGTGTGTGTGTGCGCCAGTGCATGAGAGAGACACCGCACGTGTGCTAATGAGTGTGTGTTTGTGTCTGAGACAGTAGTCCCTGCTCTGACACACCACGTTACAGTGGGACCTTTGTAATGGGGAAGTAAGACACGGCTGCTGATGTCACTGAGGTTTAACAGTCGCTCGGGGGAACAAGATGCACACACATGCGCACACACAGCGTGCAGGCAACCCAAGACATCAACAAAATTCTTCCAGCATCAGGCCTGTGGGGGGTTCAGGGGATGAAATACAACACGTAACCTTGGAGACCCGCCTCTGGTTGGCTGAAACATTTTCGCTCTCGGTGCTCCTGTGGGGTTGTTTGTTGTTTGTGCTCTCGTGTTTTGTCGATAAAACCTAGAATGCTTGATTATGCTTAAAAGGCTGAACCATGCAGCTCCAATTCTGCCACCCAGGTAAGGACAAATTTGACGCACCTCGTTCTTTTATTCTCTCTCACCGTTAGTCACTCATCAGGACCTCAAAGGCGGAGTGAAATTAAATACAGAGATGAAAAAGGGAAAAGGTTGTCGGTTTCTTTTCAACACAGCAACAAAACAGATTCTGTGCTCAGAAAAAAACATAGGCAAAGTCACAAAAAATGCTCCTACAGCCCATTTTCCCTCGCTTTCACAGGAAAACCAAGAGAATCAATTCCTCCTTTCTGGACCTCTTTTTTTTTTTTTGTTCCATCATTCTAATAAAAACAACCTCCATTTAAAGAACTTCTTTGAGCTCCAGACACTGCCAGCAGAGTTGCCTTCTCACCCTCTTCCTAGTTGCTATATTATGGATGAAATACTACATAATGCACTCTCTGAAGTAAACCACACACCTGGGTATGCACACTCACATGCACACAGTGTCTTACTGAATAAATTCTCTCTTAGAGACTTCTTACAAAATGAGACCTAGAGATGTGGTTTATTCAACATGCTATGTACTTGAGTTTTTTTGTGTGTGTCTCTGTACTTATTCATTTATTTTATTTTTCTCATGCAGGTCATGGTGGATGTCAACCCAGTAAATCAGGGTTGGGTCTTGTGTACATGTGCATGAATGAAGGACAAAGCATATTTTATTCATTCATTATCTATACCACCTATCCATTAAGGTTCATGGGGGGGTTCATGTTTTACAGATGCATCACAGATTATACACAATGATGTAATGGCATGCAAGAGATTGGTGTGTGTGTTCTTGATATTTTCAACAAGCATGTTCACTATGCGTTGTTTGTTTCCTATGTGCATACATGCAGTATCACTTTATCAGGTACCGCCTTTTCTCTCTGAAGGCAGATGTGGCTTGTTTCCTCTTGTCTCCATATATGCAAAATGGGATGGAAGTGCCTCGGGAGTGTCACACAAGGGGCTTCCCATTGTGACAGACAGTGTTAGATTTCAATTTCTCCCTCCACTGCTACTGCCTCACCCTCTTTTTTCATATATACATTCTCAGTGTATATACCTTGCCTCAGTACACAAATTTCACACTTTCATTAAAAAGACAGTTGTCAAAGACAAACCTATGTCCTCCCCAGCACAATTGCTGAGTAAAAAGGGCTTGAATGAATGTTTGGCATCTATTAACATTACAGCTGTTGGATTGCATATTAATGTTGAACAGCCAACTCTGGATATACAGTATAGTATTTCAAGGCTGGAATGTTATTCACAAAAGGGAATGACTGCAAAATATGCAAGCACCACAGTAACATATCTGAAATTATACTGTGGTTGTAAGATTTTTAAAGCATCAAATGTCATTACAAGAAAGGATTTCTGGATCACAAAAGGAATGAAGTGAGACATTCAGTATTTCCTGAAATATTGTGGTGAGCTTCTGAAGAGAAACAGTTGAGGAGGTGCAGAGAGTTTAGCAGAATGTTTGACTTTGTGGGAAATAGGTTTATCAATCTTGCCTCGAGCTAGATGAAAAGATTGATTCCACTCTCTTATCTGTGCATTATGCATGGAGCTGGAGCCAGGAGGTGATTAGCTTAGCTTAGCATAAAGACTGAAACACCTACATTGTACATACGTTATATCTCCAAAGTAAAAAACAAAAAAAAGAAATAAAAATAAAAAATGCCATCCAGTACCTCAGAAGCCCACAAATTAACACACTGTGTCCTTTGTGTGTGTGTTTGTCTGTTTGTTTGTTATTTTTTTTTGTTTTTTTTTTACATCTATACACAATAGTGAAGACAAGAAGTTGTGATTTAGCACGCATGAATTACATGCTGTAACTCTTGCCAGTTAGCAGCCAGGCATGTTGTTAGCCAAAAAAATTTTGATTCCAGTTTTTTATGCTAAGCTAGGCAAACCACGTCCTGGCTCCATGGTGAATGCATAGACGTAAGAATGGTATTGATCTTTTGGGCAAGAAAGCAAATAAGCATATTTCTCAAAATGTAGAATTTTGAGGCTTCAAGCTATCATTATTTGCTATTTTAATTTTAACAGAGCAAAGAGAAAGAGGGGTGGGGAGTGGTCTGCCCTCAAGTCTCATGTTAGCGCTAGCTTGATTTCCAGAGCTAGTTTCAATATATCGCTTTCATGAGAACAACATGACAGTAAAATGAACAGCAAATAAAAACGAACACAAAATAACTCAGTCTTGTGGTTCTTTTTGAAATTTTAAACCGCTTCAGTCATACAGTATATTGCGTTAGATGTGCACAAAAAGACTTTGATCAGCTGAGAGTCATATATTTTGGGCTTTGGGTTACATCACTTCTGACAGGGCCGTACCATCAATAGCACAGGTCTGTTTTTGATGATTGAGTAACAAGTAAGTAGTCTGGCTAACACACTCTGACTCTGAACTCTCTACATGTCAAGTCTAAAAAAGTTGCAGAACAAAGTTCAGAGTCAGTGTGTACTTTTTCTTTGATCTCGTCAGCATATCTCACTGATAATGAAGGGGCTTGCTGGTTAGACATCCCCATTTGATCTAATGAATCCCAGTCATTGACTTATCAGAAAAACAGCAGTGTCATGGCTAGTGTGTATGTGGTTTATAAACAGTATTTATGCAACATCACATATACAGTATGGACAGTTTTGTCAGGAATAGTTCAACTTTGTGGATTAGATGAGATGTTGTACTGAGCAAGGCTACCCCCCTGCTTCCAGTTTTAATATATATATATATATATATATATATATATATATATATATATATATATCGTTTTTACTATTATTATTTCAATATTTAGTGGTTTTAACTGATATGAAGTGTGATTTTTTTTTTCTGTTGTCTTGCCAGGAGGAGCTTGTCACTGCAGCACAATTAAGAAACTTGTCTTGCAAACTTTCCTCTGATGTTTCAACCTCATCATCTAGTTTTGATTGCAATCAGCATAAAGTATCTCTGTAGAAAATTTGTTTTTCCAGTGTTTTCATATACATGTAAATGTGGTGCCACAGTCAGTGATGGGTGCTGGCATACACAAAAATCAAAAAATGATGATTAGCTGCAAAATTGACAAATGTCATTCATCTCAGCTACAGTTATCAGTTTAATCTAAGTCCGTTTTGGGCCTTTTAAGGTGAAGACTCCTGCCAACATGCGGAATATCAAAATATGGAGCTGCTTCACTACATGTGCACTGGTTGGACTGGTACACACACCATATTTATATGCGTGTGTGGTGCATGTGTATCAGCACATGCGTGTCTGGAGGCCTCCGTTCCTCTCTTGCCCGTCTCCCCAGGCAGAAGACCCCTGTCTTGCCTGCCATTTCTCAGTCTGACAGCTGAGAGCTAGACAGCGGAACGAGAGAGGAAGAAGGGAAGGAGATAGGGACAGAGAAAGAGGGGAGGCAGGGCTTGAATGTGAGGAAGGTGGAAAGAAATGAGAGATTTTGGCAAAGAGGAGACATTGAGAGGGGGCGGCTATCACTAGATCACCCTCCCCACCCCCTCTTCCCCACCTTCCCCTCTTTTGGGACCAGGTGTTCTCCTTCTGAGAGGGCACGACTGGACAGGAAAGAAAAAAAAAAAAAAGCTACCCTCATGTTTCACTTGGCATCTCTGCACCTGCATCTGCAAGGTTGGGAGGTGGGGAGGGGGCAGAGACAAGGCGTCAGATAAGGCTGGTCTCCAGAGGCTACTGGCTTTGTTGTTACACCACCCTACAGCAGACCTCTGTGCCCCCACCAACACCTCTCCCTCTGCCTGACACATCACCTTGAAATGAATGCCAGGCTTTGAGTCAGCAACCCAAGCGTTTCTCTTTCCTCAGACCAAACTCTTTCTGTTTTTTCCAGCTGGTCAGGTATTTTCTGTTCTGCTCTCACTGTTACTGTTTTTAGCTGTGTATGTGACAGCTGAGAACGAGGCTCTTCCCTGTTTGTTTGTTTTTTTTGTTTGTTTGTTTGTTTTTTATTAATGGGCTTTATTTAGCTATTGCTGCATGCTTTCTATTGGTTTTGTCTTATTAAACGTTGGTGTATTCAGCACTCAAGTTGCAAACCACACTGTTTCATGTTGTTGGTTGTAAAATCAGTTTTAACAACCTTTAAATTTCAATTTATTTGCCCCTGCATCCATGAAGGCAGTTCTTCTTGTTCTAGCAGCATACCAGCTTTAACCCAGCCCTATTTTTATTTATTTATTTATTTATTGCTCTCAGTGATGTTTGTTCTTTCATAGTAGTCATCCCGGCTCTGTGGTAGGCCGCCTGTTTGTCTCTGTCAGCCATGTTGCGTTACAGCCTAGCGCTGGAGGCTTAGGTCTGTCCTCCACTGGGTTGTTCCCCCCTTGAGGTCAGGGCGTGAGTCAGAGGCCTGATTCCGTCACCCCAGGTTACCAACTCACTACTTCCTGTCCAGAATATAGAATGGGAGGGGATGGTGGCTGAGGGCAAAATGTTTCAGGCCCTGTGAGCATGTGAGCGTGCGTGTATGTGCTGGTAGAGTAATTGTGATCTAGGCTGAAAATCTTTTGTTTTTTGCCGTGGAATGACAGAGCCCAGAGGAGTGACATATCCTGTTTTTGTATTCAGGAATGTCATTTTACATACTGTATGTGATTGTAGTGTCCACTGGTATTTGTCTGAAAATCAAAACAAAAATTAGAAAAATGGGCATTAGACAGCTAAGTAAAGAATTATTCTTTAAAGCTTTAATGTTTGACTTTGGACAGTGAATCACTTCATAATGTAAAGTTATGTTAACAGTCAGATAACACTCACATATTTACTTATTTAGTAGACACTGAGCAATGTTAGCATTCATTGTCAGTGGTATTTGTGTTCACCTAATAAATGTAGGTCCAATATTGACTCTCCTTATAGCTTTGTTCAGTCTCCACTGAATCCTTAGCAAAATAACTGACTCTATCTGACAGCTAAATGCTTATATTTGTTCACTAGCTAGTTGCTAACTCATGCAATGGCAGGTGGGATTAGTGGGATTATGCGGACTGTAAAACAATGAGCTAAAAGGCACTAAAACAGTTGGCAGACCTGAGGGGAACTGCAGAGAAAAAATTTATCCAGGATTAAAATCGGCATATGATCAAAGCTAAATATGTTCTTCAGGACTAAAACACCCTTAAATTTAAAATCAAAAACCATGTTAGGCTTAAGGTCATAAATGATAGATCTGCCTGTCTAGGAGTGTCAGACAGGTTTGGAACAAAAGTGATTTGGAGAAGGTCATCTTAGGAAATAACAACAACAAAAAAAAGTGCCTGACTCCTTTTCATTCCTGGGAGCAGATAAGAAAAGCGCAGATGAAGGTAATTTTAACCTGGATGGCTTTTCTGGTACAGTCTGTCCATGAGTTATCAGACTGTAAAAGGTGCTGTCAACAGCATCTTTAATAAGACCTGAGAAAAACTGAAGACAACATGAATGAAAATAAAGAGTGTCTGTTTCTGACACTCTCCACTTTCTATCAAGTCAAACCACAGATTAATTAACCATGTTGTGTTTAATCAAAAATGTAATTAAACGTGTTTTGTCCTCACTTTGAAGACATTCATAGAAGAGTCATTTCCATAAGTGATTTCATTTAAAAAATAATCTTTGGACTTATGATGCCTCATTATGCATTCAAATTACTGTTTAGCAACCAATACTTCTTTTAAAGGTTATATGTTTAAAGGTCTGATTCCAGTGTGTCTTTGTTGCTCTGTGAAGTGAAGAGGTTTCAGTCAAGTGAACTAAAATCAATTCATGCTGACAAGTTGTTGCTCTTGTGTAACGTCTTGACATTGTGACATCATCCAGACAACCATTTGGCCCAGGTGGCAAACACGGTGTCAAACCTGCCTTACCTGAGGTGAAATGAATAAAATGAACAATTGTTGGATGGAGTTTGGCGGGTGGAAAGATAGGCGGCATTCTGTTAAATGCACACAAAGTACGTCCAGGTCAACAGGGCAGTGAGGCTACGTCTGCAGGTCAATATGTTGTTGCAGACCTAGCCAGCCAGCAGATAAGGAAAGAGATGGGAGGAGAAATGGGCATCAGGGTGCACACTGTAATAGCTGTCTGCTCTGGCCTGATGAGGTGGCTGGGGAATAGAGCCCAAGGATGCCTGAGTGCGTGTGTGAGTGCGTGTGTGTGTGTGTGTGTGTGTGTGTGAGCGTTGACTGATGGGCCGGCGAGGGATAAGTAGGCAAAGGAGGAACGAGAGCAGTATGCGCGTCCAGTTTGTACATGTGAGTCTGCGTGGACGTGCCATGTAGCGCATGTGTGAATGGCAGGGTGTGTATGTCTGATGAGGTGGCAGTGGTGAAAGGTGATAGGGCCGGGCTGTGTAAATGATGGTTGATGAGGTCTCTTGAAAGTCTATTTAGCCAGAGTAATGAAGTGCGTCTGCCAGGGGAAGAATATGAGGGACGGGCGCGGAGACTCAGACAGACTGCTAGGTCACCTCGCTCAACCTTGGATGGAGAGAAGAGAAGAGATAGACAAGATGATTCAGTTGTAATGACTCTTACACTCTCTGTCAACCAGACAACCAGATCAGGTAAACCCATAGCCATTGACAGAATGTCAGTCTCTACCTGCAGGGTTTCTTGCTTGCCCTGTGAAGTCAAGATGTTTCCCTGTACGTGCTCAGTTTCTTAGCACTAGAGCTTGATATTAAACTTCTAAATATATAATATTTCAGAATTTAATTCTTATTTGTTGAACCATATCCTTGACCATATCTCACTGCAGTAAAAGCTTGTAAGTAAACCTTGAGTTTAGAATATTTTATCACAGATTTTCGAACACTTGCTGAAATGTGTCAGTATCATTGTAAACTGTAAAGCAGTCGTCAGCAGGGAAAGAACATTGTCAGCAACACATTGTGCAATTTGGCGTAATTTGTTAAACAGGTAAACATATGTTTATACTATATTTCAAAAACTGAGGTAATTGAAAAAGAACTGTTTTGATTCAGAATCTCAGGTATTGCACAAACAATACCCACCCATTGTTCACCATGACATTATAGTTCATTATAGAGAGGTAATACGGGCATAACATCTTGTTAACAAAAGGGTAATACTGGGATAATATACATTATTACACAATTACACATGTTATATGTATGTACACATACATATATGTATACATGTAACAGTGACAAAGTCTCAATCTGACACGCAGTCCAGTTCACGCATCGAGTAGGCAGGGTTTGAATTTCTCTGGCCTGCTCTCTCTCTCTCTTTTTAATTCTCCACACAGCTACTTCCGTCAGGTTTGGTATGT
Organism: Lates japonicus; assembly: GCA_033238685.1. Taxonomy (NCBI): domain Eukaryota; kingdom Metazoa; phylum Chordata; class Actinopteri; family Centropomidae; genus Lates; species Lates japonicus. Next base: position 5,446,638 of record BRZM01000043.1, on the reverse strand, counting down.
ACAAACCAATGCAAAACTACAAATGCCAGTGGATGTAGTACACCCTTATCCCCATCTGAGCAACTATTGCAACCTGCCTTCACGTAGTTCAGAACAGCTGTTAACACTTCATGTCATCAGTAGACATGTCATAAGAACTAGTTCATTTCCAGCACAGCCCAGCCTTAGATTTGTTTATTTTTTTATAAAGTAATGAGAGCATCATATGTTGACAGCTGCAAGGTAATACCAGGGTAATGTCATATTGTTATATTGTAGGGTAAGGTTCTTTCAAGGGGAAAATATCAAGTCTTATTATAGTAAGAACAGAGGAAAAGGGGATAATCGACGTTACCAAGATATTATCCCCACCCCCCAACCCCTTTTTTCTCCCCCAGTTTTCAGTCTCATGCATAAACATTTGCAGGATTGTTTCTGAGTGAGATTTTAATCAGAACCCCAGTGGCCATCCATTCCAGCCGGCAACCACCAGATCAGTCACATGCACTGGTCACATGTATTCCTGCTCATAAAAGAAGGCTAACTTGTGATAGGCATAAACAGATTGTCTCTGTTTTTAGGCTGTCAAGTGAGGGACTGCTGTGTCTCCCCCATGACCCCAGACTTCATTTGCAGTAGTATAGCCAGACTCCAGTGCTCTTCTACTTCTTTTTTTTGTCTGTGAACTTGTGCCAGGCCATGTGAGGATCACACTGAAGTGAAGGGGTGGGATTGGGATTGGGATATAGAGGGGATGGCATGAGTGGTTTTTGAAGGAAATGGACAGAAGGCTAGAGTGACAGGCACCAGAAAAGTTATTTTTCTCTCTCTCTTTTTTTTTTTTTGATGAGCTATTGAGGTCAAGGAATGAGGAAAGTAGAGCACAACCATGGTGATTACATCTTAAAAGTCCATAAGATTCTTTTGGGATAACTGAATATGAAAATTCATGTTCTAAAAACAGCTGTGAAAGCAATGGAAGTGCTCTGTGATGATTTTAAGTAATGAACAGGTTGATTGCTTTGATGGGACAAATTGTTCAACTGCTTTTGGCTGTGAACATTTCTACAGCAGGTTTCATCTGATGGTAACAAAGGAGCCACTTTAATCCAATTATACAACATTATTTTTAGCCAAGCTAGCTGCTTGGTTCTAGGCATGGTAATTTTGGTCTGTTGTTGGCCACTTTGATTCAGACTGAAATACTTCAATATATAATGAATGGATAACTGTGAAATCTGGGACAGACATTCATGGACCCCAAAGGATGAATCTTAGAGGGTTTGGTGATCTTGACCTCTTGACCTCTAGCAAGAGCAGGTCAAAATTTCACTTATAAGGTGAAATATATCAGCATTCACCAAAAAGACTGGCATTATGATTTTGTATAGACATTCATGGTTCCCTGATGTTGTATCCTTAATGACTTTGTTGATCCCCTGAATTTACCTCTGTTCCACCAGCAGGTTGATATTTTTGGTTTTAAGTGGAATGTCTCATCAATGAGATGGAATGACATGACTTTTTTTTTTTTACAGACATTAATCGTTCTCAGAACATGTACGCTAATGCCTTTAGTGGTCCCACTTTAAAGTTCTGTTTTGTTTTGTTTTTTTCAACAACAATTGCCATGCAATTAATGTCCACAGGATAAATTGTAATAACTTTGGTTATCCTCTAAATTTCCATTTAGCACCATCTCAAAACTGTTATCAACAATCCCATTAGCCTCAGCTGTACTTAATGTTCAGTGTGTACTTTATGTAACAACATCAAAATAAGATGATGAACATGGTAAAGATTACACCTATTTAGCATCAACATGTTTTTATTGTTCTTGTGAGCATATTACCATGCTGAAGTTAGCATTTAGCTCAAAGGACACCTGAGTGCCAGAGTACAGCCTCACAGAGCCGCTAGCATGGCTGCAGGCTCTTAGTTTTATTGATCACTTACATGATATTATTCCCAGGTGAACGTGACAAAACACACATTAAAGAACTTCAATGACACTTTATTTATCACCACTTGACCTGTGTGTATATGTGCAAGTGTGTATGCGGGTGTGTGCTATATTGCGCCTCACCATGTGTTTATGTCCATGTTTATCTGTGTATGCCTCTCTTGTATGATTGTAAAACCTTTGATATCTAGCTCGATTGTGATAGTCCCCCTTCCTGTACATGAACACATATTCTGCTAGTAAAAATACACAACAGGCCAAAACAACTGAACTGGTGTCTTCTCTACACACAACAAGGCCCAGCGTCTGTAAACTGTGAAAAATAACAATCAAATAAGAACATCAACTTAATCCATGGTTGGTGCAAGGGGGTTTGCTTTTTAGGCTGCAGCACTCCACCTTCGTTTTAATCGATACAAGTCTTGATTTTGTAGCACTTGGTATTATTAGATTGAATGACAATATGAGGTGTAGAAACTAACCAATGGTTACACAGTTTTCAGAAAAAAGTATATTGTATATATAGTTATATATATAGATTTATATTCATTTATAAGCTTTTTAAAATAGCACAGTAAACACTTTGCACACATGATAAAAACCACTGAATGTGTCTGATTGTTTATGTATAGGCCAATGGCGTTAAAGGAACCACATCCTTGTAAAGGGTCATTTCACTTTCTCTGCAGTCAGCTCAGGAAGGAACTTGAAAACTGTTCACTCGTGTCACTAGTGTAGAAATGAGAACATTCATTTGTGATATATTATTGATAAACTGAACATGAGGATTGTTTTAGCTCCTTTTTCTACACAGTGTGTATTTGTTAAAGTCACCTTCCTGAAGTGGCTAAGCTTGAAAGAGAACTGAACCCGGGTGGTCCACATGTTCCTGTCTGTAACTGTAAGTTGGAATACGTTAGAGTCTGCACATTTGAACCACACAGAAAGAACAACAGAAACAAAAAAGAGAAGTTATATAAAGACAGTCAAGTCAAAAAACCGGAGATACAGAATTTATAGTACTGCACATCATCTCTCGTTGTCCCCTTTTCCTTCTTTTTTTTCTGTGTCATTTCATACCTGTACAACACCTGCTCTCTGTCTAATTGTCTATCTCTCGCTCTGTCTCTCGCTTTCACTCTGGCTGTCAGTGTCCTTTTTTTTTCCCCCACACAGTCTCTGTACAGTTGGCTTAGTGGTGACCATAGAAATAGCTAAAGGGTTCCGTGTGACGTTGGTTGTAGTTTGTACAGAAACATTAGTTTTTTTCTTCATGTAAACAGGCACACACAGATCTCTAGAGGCTAACTCCTCAGTCAGAAAAAAACACCTCTGTGAGTTAATCGGTCTCTCTTCTTCTCACTTGTTTTGTATTCCTCTGTTCATTTCAGTTCCTTTCTTCTTTCTGCTGATGATTTTATAATCTTCACATGTCGAGTGTTTTTGGCCCTGGTCTCAGTCCTGCTGAGAGGAATAAGGCCTTGAATTGCCCCTCCGATATCTAGAGGTTTACAGCTACTCAGTATTTATTTCTCCTCCCCTCCCTCAGCGACCACTGCCAAGGCTTCGTTACAGTTCGCCACCCGAGATAATGAAGTTTAACCAAGGTTGCTGTTGTCCAGGTTGCTGTTTGTTTAGTTTTATTTTGCTGTCTCTAGCATCAGTGTTGGTGGTCTGGTACAGAAATTCACGCTGTCTCCGACAGGTCCACGTGGAATGAGCTAGCAAATCCTTTTGCGGGCTGGAAAGACAGAGAACACATTCGTTAAGACAAATGACACCCTTTCCCTTGAGACTTTTTAGTGACACAGTCGGCTCGAAATACCATCTCTTGAAGGATACATGCCACAAAGGACTCTCTGTGAAGTTATTTATATACCCTAAAGGCTGGTCCTCGCAGTATAATGCTAAAACTAATTTGGGAATTGGGTAAAAACATGTCCATCAGCAAAGATAAATTGTTCAGAATTTGGTGGCTACATAATGCATGCATAGAAAATACACAGAGCACTAATTGCTTCATTAATTATCTATAAATGGATCATTAAACATTTATAAACCCTTTATCAAGGCAACCCTGGTGATCAGAGCATTGCCATAGCCAGTAGTAGCATACAGTGCTATTTTTAAAAGTAGAACATGATGCCTATTGGTTCATAGACCCTCAGCCTCTGGGACTATTCCCATATTTTTTACAGACTGATGAATAACAAAACCTTTCACTGTGGCAGTGTGGGGTCGATTAATTCCAACAGACCAGGAAAAACAGGAGAAATCGTAAATCAAAAAAGTAAAATGAAATAAAATAAAGTTTTTGGGCAGAGCAAATATGGAGTGCATTTATCCCAACCCTGCAAGGCAGACGAGATGAGCAGACGCACAGGCAGCTATATTTGGAGCAAAGCAGGCTCTAGCACCTAAAGGCTAAATACCAATTATTTTTCACACAGACCTGATGTGCAAGAGGAATATTGCTTGGCTGTGTTTGCTAAGTCGCAAACAAGAAAAAAAGAAAAAAAAGAAAAGCAGGTTCTGGTGCTCATCGTTTACCTGAGAGACAGCCCCACAGTCAGCATGCAGTATCATGGAGGATGGTGGTTAACATGGTGGTGACTTGACTGGAAATGACTTCTCTACTGAATGTGTATATCGAATCCATTCTCTACTCTTAGAGCTAATAGAATATTCATGTAATGTGGGAGCTTGGAAAGCAATTGAAAGCGGCAAGAAGTGTCCTGCCATCCTTTTCATAAGAATCCCATTCAGTTTCTTTAGAAATGCAAGCTGGAAACTCAATTTTACTCCAATGCACATGAATATGTTTCATTTGCCAAATTAAACTTACTTTATACTGTAATAGTTTCCGTCCATTTCTCGCACAGAGAACTTGTGTGCGTGACTTTTTTCAGCTGAGGAAACTTGACCTCATGGTTGACAGCCCACCTCACCCACCCTTCTTTATGTCAGGTATTGATCCACGAGCGAGTGAGTATAGATGCTAGAGACTTCCTTTTTAGAACAAAATGGACTTCAGTCCTTGTGAAAAAAGGAGAAGCGTGGGTTGTGTGTTTCACCTTTCGAGCTATTCAGTAGGGAAGTCATCGTGCTTGAGCAGAACTCTGTTGTTGAGCAAATGGAAAAAGATGTCCTTTACAACATGAGATGATCTAGCTTTTATTTCCTCTCTAAACACTCAAACCGCATTCCAAACCACAAACAGTGTTTCATTGTGTGCGTGTTAAGGATGGTAAGAAGAGAAGCATGAAGTGTGCATGTGTTGGTGACCTTTACTTATATGAGCATCAGATTAATAGGATTTTTGAGGGGTAAAATTTAGAGAAAAGGAAAAAGAAAGAAAAAGGGGCCAAAGCAGCTTAACAAGAGTCCAATTTAAATTTTGTTTATTTTAGAATAAGTCACATAATTACAAACAGTATTTAGAGTTAGGATGGGGTTAGCTTGAAAATTTCAAAGGGGGGTTTTGGAGAAGCGGAGTTAGCAGTAATAGGTGACATTTTACATTCGACAAAAGAAATGATAATTTACAAAAAATAAAAAATAAAATAAAATAACCAAACAATACAACAAAGTCGTATTTGTAAAACTCCTTAAAAATAGAAGAAATAAAAGTTGATAAACAACATAAAAAGTCCAGATCAGAATCAAGAGGCAGATTCATTGTCCCCTTCTTTAGTATCTGTACTGGACCAGACCAAAGTCATAGGGTCCCAGGGAACTTTCATACTGATACTCACAGAGAAAGGTGGGTTTGTACGGTAGGGTCCCCCTATCATATTCTTTCCTCTCTAGCGTGCTGGAGCTGTACTGCTGCTGTTGCTGATGGAGGTGATGGTGAAGGCTGTGGTGTGACTGTGACCTTTGACCGTCCTTGCCAAAGGTGGAGAATGACCTATCGTTGGACGAGGTGGTGGACGAGGTCATGGTGAGCTGGTCGGACAGGTTGACGGAGGAGGGTACCTCAGTGTCAGGCAGCGTGGCGTCCATGCCGGGCACGTGCAGGTTGCTGCGGTAGTCTGGCCCCTGGCGCCCGTCGGACGGCACAAACGACGGCATCCAGCAGCGGTCAGAGTGGCCTAGGGCCTTGCACTCCTCGGTGCAGTTGGAGAACAGGTCAGCACCTGTAGAGAGGACAGAGACAGAGGAATGGAAAGTGGAAGCGGGATGATGTATGGAAAGATGGAACGGTGGAAATGTAAATGGAAGATTACAGACATATGAGGGCATGATAAATAAATGGAAAAAAAAGATGATGGTGGTGTGGAGGAGCAGCACAGATATTTGAAGTGGAAAAAAGGCACGGGGGGGGGGGGAGAGAGAGACCAGAAGAGAGAACACAAGTTAGCAATCATTTGCCAATGTCGCAAGCAGAAAAAGTGCAGCAAAAGCTATTCATCAAAGAGACAAGGCCAACATTGATGAAGCGAATTGTTTGTTTTCCTCCTCACCTCATTCATTCCGAATGAAATGTGCAATCAAAGTGATGTGGTGTTGCGAAAACATTTCACCCCCTCTCCACATCAACATCCTCAGACTCACAATTGATTCCCAAACACCAAGAGACAAAATGTGAATCCATATTCCATCATCCTTACACAAAAAACGACAATTACCTTAAGAAATGTGCCACAAAAACCCAACGAAACGTTCACTGGGTGCTTAATCACACTCTAATGTCAATCATCCCTATACAAACCGACAAAGTGTGTAATTGACACAGAGCTACTGCCAAAAACAAAACATCAACATAAAAAAAGATTAAATTAACATCTGAAATGATATAATAGAATAACACACACACTCACGCACACACACAACCAGCATGAAAGAGGTACCAGTTATGTTAATTACACTCTCTTAGAGAGAATAAAGAGAGGGGGACGGGGGGGAAAGGAGAGTACGAGAGAGATTATAAAAGGCAAGAGAAAGGAACAAGAGACATGAACAGAGTCATCATAATAATGAGACCCTGCAGCCATTCTCTACTCGTGCGCAGATTGGATTTGTAGTTTTGCCGGTTTTTCCCAGCGAAAGCCCAGGACAGTGTGAGGAAATGTGGAGTTGGAAAGGCTGCGATCAAAGCGGGAAAACGCCCAGTTTAGGATGAGAGGAGGAAAGAGATGCATCGGGGAAAGAGAGGCAGAAAAAGAGATGGAGAAACAAAGAAAGCGGACAAACTGTAATCTGTAATTCCCTGAGGCTGAGAGGGCATCAGATCAAAGGGTCTACTTACACAAATCTATTCTACTGATCCATTCTGCTGATAATACCACTGTTCCTCTATTACTAAAAGCAGGCACACACACACACAGGACAATGCAATGTAAGCATATACATATCAATAGCTATTATGCTAAAGAAAGATAAACCTATGCTGAGTATTTATACACAGAGACATGGGAATCATCTTTGAGGAATACCGTGTAAAGCATTTAATATTCAGAACCAATCAATAAAACCATCCCAATGAAGTCATATGGTAACTTAATATTACCCAAAAAAATGTGTGTTTTTTATATGCAGCTTTAAGGAAAGAAAAATACTTTTCCATGCTCTCTCCACATTCTCTCCCCTGCATATTAAGACTTAAATCTCAAAACATCGGCCTGTCATGGATTATGGATTATGTTTGCCTACAGTGAAAGAGGCGAGAATAGGGGAAAAAGTGTCACTGGTCATAAATACAGCGGTGCACACTGTCAAAGTTTTCATTTTTGTTTTGTTTGTTCCGTCAGACTGAAGGCTACTGCTCTACTGGGTTGTGCATTTCAGATATGTCCCTTCAATATGACGGTAATTTAACAAGTCTGAGACTAAAACTGTGAAAATGAATAAAAAAAACAAAGCATCTGAAGCACTACATTATTGTGGTAAGATAATATCAACTGCTCCTCCTGTGACACTGGGGACCCTTTATTGTTGTGGTTTTCTTCCTAAAATATCTCTCAACATTCTGTCGTCATGCTGTTCAACTGCCAGGGTCCAAATGAATGTATGTATTTTTAGTTACTTTAATATTATCTTAAAAAAACAAACAGTCATGAAAAACATGAGCAAAGCAGTGAGCTGTAAAACACTAGCTATCATCTCTATCAAGGAAATGAAACATGAACTGAACAATAACAATAACACAGAGATTTAGATAGGATTTTTGATTTTTTCTACTTTTTTTCCCTTATTTTTAATTAATCTACCTACTTATCTACCTATCATGGGAAGTGTGATAACCAATTTTATCATAATTTCTTAAATGCAGGAAGGTTAAGAAAATGTGAGACAAAAGGTAACTTACATGCATCACAGATAGATGTAGATTGACTTCATTTATTACAATATCACAAGTTATTCTAACTGATGTCATCAAGTGCATATGTAAATACCATATATTATTAACGGCAGTGCTGTCAACACGTCGTCTAATAGAACTACCACTGTGACAGATTTTTTTGTGTGCGTTTGTGTGCATTGTGTGGATCTAATCGTGTTGCTAATTCAGGCCTCACGGGGAGCGAGACAGGCAGCAATACTGCGCAGTGACCAGAGAGCCAGAGGAGACACGAGGCTCACAGACAAGAGACAGCAAGGGCCAAACAGACGGGGGGGGGGGGGATCACAGATTTCACAGACAGCGAAGACAGCAGGCAGGAGAAGCAGCAAGACTGCAGGAACCATAAGGAAAGGGAGGGAAGACCCAGGCAATCACAGATGGAAAGAGCAATGGCCAGAAAAGACGGGGGGAGACCCGGGCCTCGCAGATGGAGATGGGAGAGGGGGTTAGACAGAGGTGGGCAGAGAGGGGGAGGACTTTGATTTAAGTACCAGAAATGAAAAATCTCCAATTAAAAATGAGCCTTTATCTATTTAAACCCTATCATACAGAAATGTTTTTAACATCTATCCAGCCCTCCACTTTCTACACCCTGTTATCTAACTGTTCAGGGTCATGTGGGGCTGGAGCCTATCCCAGTTTAATAATGAATGAGGATAAATGTAGATAATGTAAAAAAAAAAAAAAATGCAGATGTAAAACTATTCCCAAACTTTGATAGAGTTAATTATATCAACTGAGCATTACAATGCAATCTCATTCTCCTGTGGGACACATGGAGTTCACTGCATCCTAAACTGCAGAAAAAACAGGCAAAGAGGAAAAAAAAAACGCAAAAACTGCTTATACGGGCTGACTTTTATTTTATATATGTAACCTAATGTGTTTTATTCAGCAAGTTTTAAATATGTCAGATGTCTATTTGGTCTGTTTTCCTCTGTCTTTCCTGTCTGGCCCACGGAATCAGCGCATAGTCAGAGCTTTTGCTGCCAAAGGCTTCGTTTGTTTTCATCACCACCTCTAGCACGTGTGGGTTTGTGCGTCAGCGCGCAGAGGCTCTGGATCTGTCCAGAATAGTGTGGGTAAACTGACTTGGGGGGGCGGGGGGGTCTGTGGACATGCAAAATACAGATTTTGAGTGGCGTTTACTAAATTTCGCTCTGATTAACCACTGGAACCGATGTATATTTATGTTGTCTTTAAAGGTTGGGGGCACGTAAATCGTGCTATTTCTGTTAATTCCCACCTTAAAGTTAGTGCTTAGCTTTCTAATGGACTTTTTGTAAATTAATTACCTCCTCGGACGCACAAGGGCGTTGACCTCAGGCCCTCCAATCATCTCTGTGCTGTTGTGCAGATAAAGTGGTTTGTAGCCACAGTGCATATGCTTCTAAATGTACAGACAAATGAGTGGAAAGACAGATGCACAGGTGCAAAACCAAACACAGAAGCAACTAAGCAGAAAGCACCCAGACAAGCATACAGATAAAGATACAGAGTTAATGTGGAAGGATTAAGAGAGAGCTCACTTTGTTCCATATCGCTCATATCTGAGTATATTATTAAGCATTCACAAGGGCGCATTGTACTCTGGAGATGATGTGTAAATATAGTCTGCAGCAGTCACTGTTTACCGTGCATCAGGCTCGGAGAAACTCTCGTCACTAGCTTCCAAACTACTCAGTGATTTTTGCCTGCCGGGGCTCACTCTTACAAAAAACCAGCGACATCAACACATATGTTTGCAAACACACACACACACAGACGCTTAAAAATACTCTCTTGGAGATATGGAAATGTACACAAGTAAACAGACAGACAGGCCGCACACATGACACCCAGTGGCTGTTGATCCTCGTGAAGCACCTTTTCTTCCTCGGGCAGGAAGCAAAACAACAACCAAAACAGTGACTGGCAATGACAGGCCCTGCCAGCAGCCTTATCTCTCATCGTGACCTCATCAGGCAGGGGGAACACACAAACGGACGCACACCCAAGGAGATGTAAACAATGCTACATAATGCAAACACAATCTGCTTGCTAACAAGCAATCAGCACTTCTGTTCTTTCTTTCTTTTTTTTCATTACATCTCTGCATGTTTCCTGAAATCCCACTTTGGTGTGATTTGACTAATTGCGCTGCCTGACATACATCCAGGAACTGGGAGCAGGGAAATGAAGGAAAACAAAAATCCTGGGAAAACATGAACCCCATGTTTGAATTCATTTTGTGGGTATATATGTGCTGCTGCTCAGGTTTGCAGTCACTCCCCACACTCATTCATCTGTCTGTCTCCCTCTCTCTCTCCGTCTCTATTAGTCCCTTTGTCTCTTTCCCTCTCTCTCGGTCTCTTGTTACTTTCTCTCACATTTAATCCTCTCTGCCTGTTTCTTCCTCTGTCGTTATCTTGTTTTCTCTCTCTCTCTCTTAAAAAAAAAAAAAAAAACACTCCACGTCCCCCAGGTAGAGGGTGTCTTCTATCCATACCTCTGTTTTTCATCTTGTCCTCCACTGTTCCAGAGAGAATACAGACACAAAACGTCAATATTTGGACAGCAGCTCAGGACGGCAGGGGAGTAGCATAGCTTCCTTACACGAGCTGGCCAGTGAGGCTGTGATGAGTAAACCAGAGACCTCCCAGGGCCAAAACAGAGCAAGATGGCTCCCACCATATCCAGTAATGACAGACAGAAAAATTGTTCTGAGTCTCTGAGAGGCAGCTACCATTTTCAATGTTTGTTGTACTGTAACTGGGCTGTGAAGGAGAGCCAAGATGGCTGCTTGCCCTAACAATGTCCATTTGATTAATATGGCCCCTTATATATTCTTAGAGCAAAGCTTCTGGATGACCAATGACGATTGATCTCTGGTGTGCACGCTTTTCATCACTTGGCCTACTCTTTGAATGCAGCATGCTACAGTATATAGCCTTGATCAGACAATACTTAAGAGTGTATATGCTGAGACCTTCTTACTGCACTTCGAGGGCAACTCTGATCTATTACAAGTCGGGTGTTATTTTCTTCTTTGTGGCAATCATGTCTTTGAGTTGATAACACTGAATTCAGCAAAATAATATGTATTGTTAAAGGAAGAAAAAGTCAGTCAGACAAGTTTTACAAGCTAATATATACATGGAAATTATCTACAACATATTAGCAACTTTCTTACAACCAAAATAAATTTTAGGCTAGGTTTTTAGGTAGTTTAGGATATTATAACACATGCAAACTCAACTTAACATTCATTTTGTTGAGCTAACCAACTGCTAGCTAATTGACTGAGTAGCTGAGTAGCAAATTGATGTGGACAGCACTGGAAACCAGTGACCCATGCTACTTTGGGAGAAAAACTGCAAGTGAATACACCCAAAATGCTTAACAATTTCCCATTTCACAGAAAAACTGTGCAAAGCCTTTGTGTTTTCTTCCCAATAGGTTTGGGTAACATGGGTGTTAGCTTAAAACCTATGAGTAACCTGTCATACTTCCTTTTAGTTACTGTTCTGGACTATATTAATGAACGGTGTAAATGAAGGTACTAGTCGTAGATCACTTTAAACATTACCAACACGTATCTTGACATCATATTTCATGTTTTTTGTAGGAAGTGTAGCTCTGCAACCTGGCTGGAGCAGATGTTCACTGATGTTAAATCTCTGGGCAGAAAGGATGATATGTGTGTTACTTATGGCCAATGCATCTTTACGACTCACAGGACTTTGCTGAGATTTCCATTAGTCTTACAGCCTTATGTTTCACCTCAGTAATAAATATCCAATGCGGCTGTCTGAGGCAATAGTGTAAATGCATCTTTTTCACTTTTTGATCCTATGTTTTCAGCCGATTCAAGCCATATATTCATACGTGCTGGAGCTGACAGTGAGGATGCATTTCAGGGTTGGGAACACGTACTTCACCATTCAGTTGATTCATAAAGCACAGCCCATATATACAGAGAACTCATTCATCAAGACACTTGACAAGATGCGTCAGTGTACAGGTAATCATTACAGGGCATGGTCTTCTCATGTTTCTTCATGTTTCTCTCTCACACAGAGCTCAGTAAGTGTGAAGAATACTGTACACTCTTCCACCTACCTAACAATGCTATAAAGAGGTCATGCAAAACTGTTTTTTTTTTTTTTTTGGTTTAGTTTGAGATAAGGAAGACAAGTTGCAGGAATCTAAAGAGTCTAGTCAATTAGTTAATCAAACTGATTGATTGTTCCCTTTCTCTACTCTGACTTTTACTGACTGTTATTGATATTCAACAAAGCAGTCAGCCTAGAAGTGGAGACATCTCCACCTGTTCCTGGCAAAATGCAAATTGATTTTTTAATGAGGCAATGTTTTTATCCTATTTGCTGCGATAGATTTTTACTTTTTCATGTCACATTGAGATATTTTTATGTTCTCCTCTGCTAGTGGGTTTTGAAGACTTGAGTGTGATCCTGTACAGGCTGTATGAGCATTTTAACTATATCACCCCCTCCAGAGGTCATTATTGACTGATGATGTCATCCTTTGAGTTGTTTTCCAGGCAAACATTTTAAAAAAGAAACGTGCTGGTTCCAGCTTCTCAAATGTACAAATTTGCTGCTCTTGTTTGTCTTCCATGATGGTGAACTGAATATCTTTGGCTTTTGGACTGTTGGTGGAATAAAACAAGAAATTTTGAGATGGCACCTTCGGCTCTGGGAGGAATTTTAGAATATTTTTTTGACATCAGCAGGGAAATCGATGAAATGAATTGTTCGTCACAGCTTTAGTCTGATGTTTCTCTTTTGACTGCAAAACTAAAGACATTTTCTTGACTGAAAGGTTTTCTGTTAAGTGGCCTGTGATTTTGTGCTCTTGTTGTCATTTTATCACTACATTAGCAAAGTTTTTGTCTTTTGACTGCATTCAGCCTTTCTTCCCCCAACATCTTTTCCTTCACACTGAGGAAGGTCTGTTAATTGTTTTTATTAAGCGAGCTTTTTTCAACTATACCGGAGACTTTCTTTGTGTTCTCTGGATTCACAGGCATAAATCTGTGTCATATTATTTTGACATAAATCTATATTCCTGTCCCAATCATTCATTCTACAGCCCCCAGTTTTGTCAGTATCTAGGCCCTGAACGGAGGGTGTTTCAAACCCTGTATGCTAAATTTCTCTGACAGCTCAGTGACATGGGAAACTGCAACACGGTGCCCACCACTAATTCATAATCAGCCATCTAATACACCATTGCCACAGTGATTTAATTGTCCCATTTGTCACGGCTGTTGTTCTCACCAAAACAAACGTCATGATAATGATCATTTCCAGTCTCCCACCCGTCACGCAGCCTTCCACAGCTGAGCGAATGTTTCTGAGATGCCAGATTTTTTTTTTCACTGATGAATATTTCATCCTCCCTTATCTGTTTCATCCCCTCTTACCTTTTTTGTTTTCCTTGCTCACTCTTTCTGCCATCTTTTATTAGGATGATGAGGAAAATAATGAGGAAAATAGTATCTAATATGAATCAAACAACCTCAAAAAAGAGGGTGTGGGGAGGTAAAAGGTGTAGCAGTCAATCAATAGTGCTTTGGGTCCTGAAGCTGTGGTGCCTTGCTCCAGACACGCTGCCTTCAGAAAGGCCGTTTGCCTACTTTTTAAAGGTATCTGGTGATATCCCAGCCTCACAGGCAGTGTCCCTTTGATTTAAAACCACATCAGGAGACTTATTTTCTAAAGTGTCACACGAGCGGCCGAGCGGGAAGCTACGGCAGGTGCAGTTGATGATATGCCAACTGGAAATGGTTTCTTCTTGATTTGAAATATTCCAAGGTGCACGAAAAGGGAGAGTGTGCCGCGTGGTCCCGTGAGGAAACCTTGCCTCTAACCCTCCTTTGATAATTGCTATGCAAAGGTTCTAGAAATGAATTACTGATCAGCCGAGTGTTGCGGAGAGCCAACGTGTGGGGGAGACAGAATGAAGGATGAGACCCTGCCACAAAACCTGGGAGAGAATATGCGTGCGTCGGACAAAACACACACACACACAGACATACAGAATGCAAGTATATGTACATGCATGCTAAATATAAATGCACGTATGCATGATGTGCACACAAGGATTTGCTTATGCACACAAACACTGCAGAAAGACAGAAAAGTACACGTGGTCTATACATAGTCCTGGCTCAGGCTGATGCAGTTTGGTTCTCTACTTAAGGACATGCACTCAGCACAAAACTTATATAGGCAACCGTGCACAATAACATAGACAAACATAGCATACAACCCACATGAGACATCCAACCACATTCTCTTCCCTGTATATTTACACAGTAAAAAAAAAAAATCACACATATATATACAGAGACATAAATGAGCAATAGGACTTGCCTGTATAGAGGCAATATACACCTGGCAGAGTGCCAAGCACTAGCTACCACTCTCTCCTCTTAAACTGAATCTCATTTAAGCTTCCCCGAGCACTGTCTCAAAGGAAAACTCCTTTTCAATACAGACATCATCACCGAGCCTTGTTTTCTCCTCCATGAAACACACGCAGACACAAGCAGATTACATACAGGTATCATGTATACACCTACATACTAAATCAGACAATGGTATACCTTTACACCCACACACACTCAAACACACACACACACCGTCTGGTTTTGTTTACAGAAGTCTGTGAAACTCAAGTGTCCCTCTTTCCAAAATACCAGTCGTGTGATATTACCTCCCATGGAGCGGTAAGCTGTTCCCTTCTAAATCCAACACGAGGAACAAATGTGGGTTTCTTCGTATGAAATACAGAGTACAGCACCAACTGGGTACGCTCCCAGGCCAGTGCCAATTGAGCAGACTTGGAGCCAAATGAAGCTGAGGAAACATGATATTGGTTCATAAAAGTGATCCTGTAACTGTGCTAGTAAACTCGACGAGAAGGTTTTCGAGACAGTATTCCACATAAGAGAAATTAGGAGAAACTCAGACTATCATGTCATGGATATTTCCTTATTGAAGCCTGGGGTTACCTGCTAGTTGAATGTGCTAAATGCATATCACTTATTCACCGCACACAGCACATGCTCCGTACTTTATCCTCCCTTTTGTGTGTGTCTCTGGTCTTGTAGAGTGGAGAAGCTTAGGAAGCAGTCAACTCTGCATGACTGTGCTGTTCCACATTACACACAGATCACATTCTGATGCAAGATATCCAACCTGGAATGTATATTTAAACATCCAAGTTGATATCTATTTCACAAAACAATTTATTCTTGATAGAGAAAGAATGGAGCCTCTGGATTTCATCCAATTCTGCATTTCAGTCTCGCACAGTTTGACCTTCGCAGCCTGTTTCATCAGCGAGGGCAGGGAGTGACACTATCACTGCTGCATATTGGCTCTCTATTTTGGCTTGGTTCATTAATAATGTCAAACACCGTGCAGCCTGATGAGGACCATTCACCATCCTGCAACACCTATCTAATCTGCTCTATTTGTATTCCCAGCACTGATATGATATTTGGCAAGCTGTGGTCTAGGCAGGGGTCTTACACGAGCCATGAGGAACAATCCCTGAGAAGGAAAGGGCAATTCAATATGAAATGAGATTTTGTATTGCTCCGCTTTTTGTCTGACTCCACTTTGATCAATAAACAGGTACTAACCTAATAGAATTTTAGAGAGAACAAGGGGGAGGCTTATGATAAGACCTAAAGCCTTGTCTAAAAAATTTCTACTGCACCGTAAAGTGCAGAAGAGAAATGGGAGTCAGTAAATAAACCTGAGGTGAGAGTCTGGATGGGGAAATGTTCTCTAATTCCAACATTTTACCTTTGGTTTAACATCTGCCAAAGCTACAAGGTTTTGGCAAACAAAAACAAAGAATGAAAAAGCTGCTAATGTGTATGACTCTGTGACCAACAAAGGCAGTACAATACACCCACTGCGGGGCCGATTGAAATGCATCTCATTATATCAATTTAGCCCCCATGCCTTTTCCCTCTCACTTGAGTGAGCCTATTGATCCATGCCACTACAGCACCATGGGCCTCACACTGCCTCGCCGCGAGTCGCCATGCTTTCAGTGCTACTGGGTGAAACAGCAGCAGCAGAGTTAGAAAGACAGAAGAGGGGGAAAGCAAGAGGCAGAGAAAGAGAGAAAATAGAATCCCCCAAATATTCCTCCCTTTCACCCGGGTGTGAAATACAATCAACACCTCTGGGGCTGTTCATGCCAGCCAGCCAGCAACCCCGGAGCCCGGGCCTTTGCACACTCCCAAATTAAGGAAATTAAAAGTCACCGGTCCGCACCAACAATTCAGCATTATCCCATTCACAATTGCAAACACAGTATTGAAACTAAGGCAAGGAGGGATGTGTGTGTGTTTGAGCACTGAAATGACAGTATAATTATGTGATGTAGGGTGGGGGGGGGCGGACTCACTCACCAGCCGAATGACCCCGGTTGGTGGCATCGTGGTCACTGTCGCCCTGTTCGCTGTCGCCATGACCACTGTCTTTGGAGCTGACAATGTCTGCTTCTTGGAATGCCGAACTGGAGGAGGAAATGCAGACAGTCGTGTCAAGAGAAGGAGGAGAAAGAGGTGTGAAAATAATGAAGAGGGCAGAGAAAGAGAGAGAGGTTGAGATACAATATTGGGAAGGGGAAGATGAAGGGAGACGAGGAGGAGGAGGAGGATTTAATGAGGGGCAGAGAGACAGAGAGAGAGAGAATCAGAAATCAACACCACATTAATACAGTCACGGTGGCCGTCAAGAGTCTAAATTGGATGTTACACATGGCATGTAATGAAATCCAGCATTAGGGCTTTAATAGGCACTGCTCTGTCAGTTATGGGACTGATGCCAAATTGAAGATGAACGTTATGGATACACTGGGAACCATGTAGCCTCTCAAAGCCACAATTAACGATGCGGAATATACGGGATTCATACTGATGGGTGTAATATTCAATTTTACAGATACGTGAACAGGTTGTGGATCCATGAGGCCTATTGGATGTTAGAGGTCCTCTGATGCTCTGTGGCTCACTAGGCTTTGCACATTGGTAATAATAAGGTGTGTATTTATGTGTGTGTGTGTGTGTGTGTAAAAGAGAGAGAGAGAGCTTTTCACTACCTGTTGACACGTCTGGGTCTGTCCACCAGATAGCTGAGTTCTGCTCGTTGGTGTTTTGTCTAGAAAAGCCACAGAAACACATTTGATCAATTTTAATTCCAAACAGAAACATTAATAAACATGCCATGAGGAGGTTCTGTGTTTAAATAGGGAATTATAGCTGATCACATATGCATACATTGGTTAAGAGCGTGAGACTGCGTGGCATGAAGAAGAAGCTGTGGCGTGCGCGAGGCGTGGGGGTGGGGGAGTACCGGCGGCGCGCGCATCCACTTGGTGAGTGAGTGGGCGAGAGGAGACGAGAGCAAGGGGAGAGTGGGTTAGGAGGCGATTGAATGCGTAAATGATTGAGCCGCGCGATGCTGAAACTGAACAACCTTTGTTCGCGGTGCTGCCGTGCTGCGTCGTGCGCGGAATACTTAACGCACAGCAAAGGCAGGGCTGTGACTGGCTGTCTGGCTCCACTCCAGCCGCACCGCGCAATCAACAACATAAAAGAGGCCCCCCAACTCCACAGCTCCACATCCGAGCAGAACGCAGAGAGCTTAACACAAAACAGGGGCCGTCGAATCACTCGTTTCCTCCCTTCTGCTGCTGCTGTAACATGTAAATTTCCCACAAGTGGGATAAATAAAGTCTATCTTATCTTCTTCTGTTGACATTTGCCATCAGAAACTCTACAAACTGAACTAAACTAAAATATTCTGTGCTTAAGGGAGAGCAGCTGGGGGAGGCTTCTAATGTAACCAAACTAAGTTGCACGCAAAGAAACGCGCTCTTGGCGAGTTTTTTTTTTCCCATACAAACTCCCTGATAAATTCTTGGCGTGTACTTATGTATTATTCATCCCTTTCATTGTAATGATTGAGTATCTACATATTTAGACTCAGTGTGATTGTAGGCGCCATACCTTGCCAGACAGGTAAGGCACATATTCAACATTTTTGAATATATTAACAAAGTAAGAATAATAATAATATGGGTGTGTGGGTCAGATGAAATCATTATCACCAAATATAGAATAAAAAATCAAAATAAAAAAAGTCTTCGAACCTGCTGTTCTGACTAAAGTCAAAATCTCTGTCACACTCTGTTGCGCACGACATAGAGGCTGATCTGACAGCAGTCTATCGCGAATAAAACTAAAAGGCCACACGGGATTTAGCCATTGACGTGTCCAATCACTATTAGGCATGACAATGATTAAAGGCCACTGAGCAGAACAGCCAAAGTCAATAGCAGATATACCATTTCCATCCTCTCTGAGACTTTTTTGCTGCGCGTGACCTGAATGGATAACGCGCTTTGACACGAGGCGGGCACAGCTGTTGATTTCTGGAGGATCTTTAAAATTAGGTTAACCCCTTAAATCACGGTTTTGTGCACGTTTAATACATCTGAAGGGGGAGGTAAGTTGAGCCCTGGGCGACAAGAGCTGATTCAGGCCTCTCTTACCTCATTAGAGAGAATACTGCCGTTGGATATGATGTCCGGTTGTTGGTCACTGTAACCCGTGACTATGGCGCCGCAGGGGTTGGTGTGATCCGTGTCAGTGCTGCGAGAGGGGCTGCACGGTTTGAGGAACATCAGATCCGTTTTGGCGGACTCCGGCGTCAGACACACCTGGTAGCAGTAAGAGTTCTGGTTCTGGTGGTGGTGGGAGCCGAACCCCCCTCCCACGCCGCCCACACCAGACTCCTCCACGGGCACCTGCCCCACGGGACCCACCCCCGAAGTCACGTTAGTGCTCTGAACTAACATGATGTCGGATTTGCTCAGCTTCTTCTGTTTCCGGCCGCGAGCCTGCCTGCTGCAGCACGAGCCGCAGCACAGGCAGCAGTCACCGGCCAGCAAGCACGTGTACAGGTTGAGGGTCTTGTCCTTTTGGCAGCGCACGGCCAGCACGATCATGGCCAGGAGGAAGATGAAGGAGACGGAGCCCAGGGCGATGATGAGGATGAGAGTGAGGTCAAGGGAGGTCTCCTTCGCCTTGGAGGCCGAGCCGCGATCCCCACTGCGGCCTTCGACCACACTGTCCACTAGTATTACGCTCACGCTGGCGGAGGAAGAGAGAGGGGGTTGCCCGTGGTCCCTCACTTCGATCAGCAGGTCGTAGTAGCCCTGCGGGTCCCGCTTGGGAGAGATCCTGCGGGCTGTCCTCAGCTCCCCCGTCCTCCAGTCCATGCGGAACATCTCCATCTCGTTGCCGCGCAGGATGCTATAGGACAACCGTGCGTTCTCGCCATCGTCCGCATCCATGGCCACAATGCGCGTCACCAGGTAGCCGGGCTCCGCAGAGCGCGGCAAGTGCTCTTTGGCTGTGCCGTTCTTACCGATGGGGGCTATTACAGTGGGAGCGTTGTCATTTTGGTCAACTATGATCACATTTACAGTGGCATTGGAGAAGAGTTCAGCTGCACCTGAGTCCTTAGCCTGGACCATGAAGCTAAACTCCTTCAGCAGCTCATAATCAAAAGAGCGCAGCGCGTAAAGGTAGCCGGTGTCCTGGTTGATGGACACATACGTGTCCACAGACATGCCCTGTATGTCGCACTCCAATATGGAGTAGGTGATAAGAGCGTTTTGTCCTATATCAGGGTCCAAAGCGCTCACGGCGTGAATGAAAGCACCGGGCACGTTATTCTCAGTTACATACACATCATAAACAGCCTGTGTAAAACGGGGCGCGTTGTCGTTCTCATCGGAGACGTGCACTTTAATGGACTTGCTGGTGGCGAGCGACGGCTGACCCTTGTCTTTGGCCACCACGGTGATGGTGTACGAATCAGTGCTCTCTCTGTCCAGCGGCCCGTCCGTCACGATGGTGTAGTAGTTTTTAAAAGACGACTTGAGCTTGAAGGGGACGTCTCCTAATATCTCGCAGCTCATTTGTCCGTTTTCGCCGGAGTCCCGGTCCGAGACGCTAAAAAGTGCGATCACGGTGCCGGGGGCGTCCTGCTCGCTCACGGACTCGGTCACAGTGCTGAAACCGATCTCTGGTGTGTTGTCGTTCACGTCCATGAGTTTGACCAGCACTTTGCAGTGCGCAGGGACCGCATTAGCCCCCAGATCTTTAGCCTGGACGTAAATCTGGTGCGTGTTGCTCTCTTCATAGTCCACCTCCCCCGCCACCTCGATCCTACCTGTTCTGGCATCAATATTGAATAAGTCCTTTATCCGCGGGGTATTGTGGCTGCTGAAAGAATAAACTATTTCCCCGTTTTGTCCTTCGTCAACATCCGTGGCGTTGAGCTGGATGACCAGAGTTCCCACGGGGGAGTTTTCCCGCAGGTTAACAGTGTACACGGACTGGTCAAACGTGGGCGCGTTATCGTTAGAGTCCAGAACTTTCACGACCAGGAGAGCCGTCCCGGTCCGCTGCGGGATGCCCCCATCCACAGCCGTCAGCACATAGCGGTGCACCGCCTGCTGCTCCCTGTCCAGCGGCTTCTCCAGCACCAGCTCCGCAAACTTGTTCCCGTCGCTCTGCGTCTGCACGTCAAGGTAAAAATAGTTATTATTCGTTATGGCATATGTGCTGAGCGCGTTTGTGCCCACGTCGGGGTCGAAGGCGTTCTCCACCGGGAAACGGGTCCCGGGGATGGCGCTCTCCGATATCTCCACGGAAATGTCCGTCTCGGGAAAGCTGGGTGGATTGTCGTTGATATCCATCACCTCGATCTCCACGCGAAAGAGCTCCAGCGGGTTCTCCAGAAACACCTCCAGGTGCAGTAGGCACGGGATGGTCTGCTTACAGATTTCTTCCCGGTCGATTTTCTCCTTCACCACGAGCGCACCGTTTTCTAAGTTCACCTCCAGATAAGGTGTCCGTGAACTAGGCACCGTCTGAAAGCGGCGAGCGGAAAGTTTGGTAATGTCCAGCCCCAAATCCTCTGCGATATTCCCAACCACAGAACCAGGTTCCTGCTCCTCTGGCACGGAGTAATGTAGCTGAGAGACAGCTCCATCCAGGATGGAGAGCAGGAATATTAACCAAATCATCTCCTCTCCCTCTCCCAAAGTGCACTTCAAGACGGAGGGGGAAAAAGTGTTATTCCTTTTTCTTACAAGAAATGAGCATTTCCCATTTCCTCTGTCCGTAAAAAGGCAGTGAAATAAACAGCAACAAGGCTGTCCGATTCTAAAATTCCTCTCCTCTGCCTCGGGTCAGTGGAACATTGTGTCGTTTCAGCTGTGAGAAGCACAGCCATTTGATCCGAGCTTCTCTGTTTTAATCAATTCTGCACCGGTCTGTGAGTTTTGGCGTCAGCGCAAACATTGCAAGGCTGGAGCCAGGACGCATAGCCAACACTCCCTGTGCACAGAACAGACTGCCTCTTCTTCACAGAAAAAAAAAAGTCACACACAAAACAAAACAGGAAATTCCACACAGAGCAGAAAAGGAAAGCAAGAAAAAAAAACCCTTCTATTTACGCAGCGCCGACTAAACTATAACGAATTCAACTTCTAAATAAAGCCCGGCGAATAACAGGACTTTCTCTCTATCTCTCTCTGTGAGGATGTAATCACTGCGCCTAAGCGCTCAAAGCGGATGATGTTCTCAGCTCGGCTTCTGTAAGGCGAGTGCGAGCAGCGGGGTTGGTTTTGCGCACAGCTCCTTTCCCCACCAGCCAATGGTATTCTCAAACACCGGGTGTAATGGCACCTGATTGGGGCTCCGCGACGCCAGCCAGAGCACACATCGGGCCCTCACAACAAAACCAGTTAAGTGCCGCTGCGCTCCTCTCTCCTCTCCTCCTCTTCCCCTCTCTCTCTCTTTTCTCTCTCCTCCGGGCCCAGCCTCAGTTGTAGCAGGGAAATTAAATGTTTTACACATCCAGTGAATTAAGAAACTCGAATAATAGTGCGTGACAGTTTGGCATCGGCGTGGCTGTGTGCAGATAATATTGCAGCTGCCATGGGAATTCTGGTGTTTCTGAAATATTATATTTGGGGGGAAAAAAGTGCCTGTATGTTGTTATGATCCTGATTGTTTCCTGTTCCTTTTTTTCTCCCAGTGTGACAAATAGCTGCCAGTTTGATAATTAAAGGACCACGAGGTTCATAAGTTTGCCCTTGACGCAATTATTTCAACAGTTTGGTATCAAAGCTCTGCTCTGATACCAATGTATGAGTCAGAATGTAGCCAAGATGCCCACAGCCACAGACCACCATGTAAAGAGCCTGCGCAAGTAAAGACAGCCAGTGACGCAATACCTCACAGTGCCATGGCCATCCTCTCTCTCTCTCTCTCTCTCTCTCTCTGAGATGAACACACATCCAGGCACAATAGAAGGGGGAAACATTTTAAATAAAGTAATATCTCCGGTGCTGTTTAGGAGTGAGCATCAGTGTGATTCAGGGTTCCGTCAGAGCAGCATCACACATGAGTTCCTTCAATTCAGTGTAATGAAGCGTCATACTTAAGTCCCACCGTGTTGCTAATAGCCTGGAGCCTATTAGTTCCCCTATCTTCCCATTCTTATCATTAACCCCCCTCACATGCTGGCCTTAACTGTAGTGCAGTTGCATCATGCGCTAATTTAATTCATAAAGCATAAATTAAATATGCAAATGGCAGAGTTTTGGGGGTGGAAGGAAACACAAATAGTGGGGGTCTAACTACTTTTGCACCATTTGGAGGATGATGACAAAAAGATGAAAAAGAGCGTAATTGAAGCTAATTAGCATAAGTCTCTGATTCCAAATGTAATAGACGCAGAGCGCAACAATATCGGCCGTAATGCAAAACGACATGCCCATTGTGCGGTGGATTAAACACCGAGTGATACGCGATTCTGCATCTCGCCATACAAGTCAGGAGAAACAAAGAGGAGACGTTAGATGAATTTCCACCCATGTCTGAGCCGGAGCTGTGTGACTGAATTGAGCTGACACTGGAGTCGGATCTCAGAGCGGAGCAGCTCAGCGGCTCCTCTCTCTCTCTCTCTCTCTCTCTCTCTCTCTCTCCCTCTCTCCCTCTCTCTCTCTCTCCCCGTCTCTGTCAGGGTGTTAGAGAGACCAACGTCGCCCCCTCGCGTCTGCCCACTTTATGTTTTTAATATTCCTGCAGATGAAACGGGACCACCGGAACTGAGACGCTGGTTTCCACTCGCCAGTTTGTTTAGATGTACATTGGTGGAGAAGGATTCTGATCTTTTACTTTATTAAAGGAAGCACTACCACGATATAAAATACTCCATTACAAGTGGATGTCCCGTGTTTAAAGGTTTTAAAACCCACATGTACTTAAAGTGTGAAAAGTAAAAGTACCTTTGTGGACAAATGGCCCCTGTGAGTTTATAGAATTATACATCACATAACTGGATCATTATTATTGTCCAAATGGAGCTCATTTCATCAACTTCTTATACTGTCTGGTAGTTTGATACATAGCCATTCATCATACTTTAAAAGATGATCATCTGTATAACGTATTATATGCTAATGTGTATCTATATTATGCATATGATATCTTAATGTGCAATATAACTATCGACTTGTCTACATATTTGAGAAGGCACCCTATATCCTGTAAATGTTATCTCCCCATGTAATGGTCCGAACGCTGTCTCTTCATTTCCTTCATTTAATTCAACCTTAAATTTTAAGATCAGTTTGCCTTAAAACAGTCAAACTTAAACATACTGACCCTAAAGAAATTCAGAATCAGCTTTAAGGATTTTAATGACCCGCTCAGATTGTTCAAATTGCCAAAATCCCAGAAAGAGTGCAGAGAAATATAACCGTGATTACTGTGGTCCCACCCATGACAGCAGTACTGTAGCAAACACTGTATCAGCCTGTATACAGAGGAAGACATCAGCCAAAACATGTGCTTGTTACTCTTAACACATCACAAATGAGTACATGTAAGGGAGATGAGAACTGCAAAAGACTACTTTTAACTTAGACTGCAAGCCACTTAACTTCTAGGTTGAGTGGGGGATACAATTTTTTGCAGTGTACAAGACTCTGCCCGTGCCTACAGGTGTCTTTAGCCGTGGCTGATTAGACTGAAGTCAGGTGGAGCTACAGTGTGCTGGAAATTATGTAAGGTCACTCTCTGTACAAACAGGCCTTTTCACAGTTGTCATGCTAAGAAAAGCACAGGTGTTACTAAGAACATTAACAACGGCTCCATGATAGCGTGACAGTGAGCCCTAAGCGGCTAAATGGAATTCAGCCATCATTAATTTCACTGTTTACACCTGCCCTTTTCCTACAGTTACATGTTAAAATACCTTCAGTGAGAAACAGTGCCTGTAAGAATGATAAAGGTGTAATATTTCTCAGGTAGAATGGAGGACATGTCAATCAACAACAGTCTGCGCACAGTCCTGAGAGGACAGCTAATCAAGCAAAATATGTGAAACCATCTGTGTGGGTGTACCATGGGTGTGTAGGCAGGGTCCTCCAGTTGTTCTCAGTAATGTATAAATATGTGTAAACAGAACGTCACTGAAACAGACATTTGTATTGGCAAGTAACCCATGCTATTCCTATCATATTACTGACTTACACCTGAACTACACTTAAAGAAAAATTTAGACATTTTGGGAAACACTCTTCTTTGCTTACTTGCTGAGAGTAGGATGAGAAGATCGATACCAGTCTCACATCGTCCCTGTTGTCTCCCGGCTGCGCTTTCATATTACAGATAAATCTATACAGCATACGTTCATGTGAGTATAAGTACAATATATTCCACACATAAAGACTGTGGTTAAATGTATTTGGCTCCACTGCTGGTTGTTTCTTCATGAGTAAGAACAACATCACTGGTCATTCTCATTTCACTCTTGGCACATTTATAATTTAGTAGCTCCAAAATGACAAATGGGACATAATTTTTGACAAATGATATCATAACCAGCCATGATGTGAGGCACTAACAGACTATGGCTGGTCTGTAGGTACAAGCTCAGTAGGCCATTAAAATTTCATAATATGAACAAAAAGGCAATTAAGATATCATTAAGGGGGTTAGCACCCAAAGGGTATACCTCAAGCCTATTACAGTGCCCTTCGAAAGGCCTGTACCCAGCCGCTGCTCAAAAACTGCACTTCAGAGACTGCAATAGAACTGAGTTGTAGCCCAATGACAAACTAGTAAATGGGAGGTATAGGCCCTTTCAATATGTCAACAGGAGTCGGTGTTG
The DNA here is from genome assembly GCA_033238685.1 of Lates japonicus. NCBI lineage: Eukaryota > Metazoa > Chordata > Actinopteri > Centropomidae > Lates > Lates japonicus. The sequence goes on along the minus strand of BRZM01000043.1, from coordinate 5,421,056 downwards.
TTTGGATTTAAGTGCACAATCACTGCTCAGGAAAATTAGTCCGGCGCTGGTTTAAATGTACTCCTGGTGATCAGCCGAGAAAGAAAAGAGCCTTGTTAATTTCTGCAAAGTTAACTCATTGGCTTACTGAAGCCCCAGGGCCGTAAATGCTGCAGAAACTATAAAAGAGAACAGAATGGGTCAATAAACAACAATGTAAATGAGAGTCAGTCTGTCCCATTGTTGTAATAATCAAGGCTGAGAAGAAAACTGATCAATACACAGTAAATACAATTTGCTGTGTTACTGTCCCACTCTCGCTTGATAGATTCCATTCAGCCATCTCATAGTGCTGTAAAGAGAAAATATGAAAACAGTAGGTATACAGTTGTGTATTAAAAGCATAATGTATTCACCCTTTAACCTCAAATGAGTGTGATCAGCCTCATTTGTACCATTTGGGCTTCTGTAATTGCGGTAGCCCAGAAAGTACAGTGCACTGTGAGCTGGACGAGGCCATGTACAAAATGGATGGCTGTGCCCTCAGCCCAAAGTGACTGTGTGTGTGATCAGTGTCTGTCCCAGACAGCTGCAGGGTGACTCCCTGCCCTGATGGCCATTACTCAGTCTGATGGATGGAGGATAGCAGAGGGAGTGGTGGGGAGAAAAAAGCAAGGGGTGGCATGAAAGAAGGAGGGAGAGATGGGGTTTAAAGGAAGGAGTGGACAGTAGATTAGGGCAGGATGAGCGAGAGAGCATGAGGGAACGGCGGTATGGATGGAGGAACTGGGGCCTCGGGAGGATGAGGTGTTAAAACGAGATGAGGGGAGGTGAGAGAAAAAGGGGGGAGGTGAGATGGCGATCTGGGATCTGGGCATGACAGCAGTGAATGGTTTTGATAAGAAATGGTAGAGAAGGAAGAGGGAGAAGAGGGGAAGATGAAGCTGATGCTACTTTAGGTAATTGGTTTATTTTCACCAAGAGAATCCATCACCATTTCTGTAAATACATCAGTAACCGTCAGCAAAATAATTTTCAACTCTTGCATCTTGGCATGATGCTAAAAAACATTAAAAAAACAGACCATAAAGAAAGCTGGTGTCATTTAAAGCAATGAGGAACACAAACTTCATATCCTATACTGTAAGTAAACATATGGGCATTAGGCTGATTAATTCACATCATTTTAAAAAAGCATTTAAATGAAACACTACGAGGGGAAATTTAATTTTGCTGAAATGCTGCATACATATTATTATATAAATGCATGTAGTATTATATAAATGCAGGTAGGCTGGAATATACCTCTCTGGGCTGCATGTAAGCAAAAGTGTGCAGTTGAAGTTGTTATGACGAACATGCTAGCAAACAGTTGCCTTCAATATACATGCAACAATACAATTATAAATTATCATCAATTTGGAGTTGTGTTTCTGGCTACCTGGTGAATTTAAGTCTCAGATTAATTCTCCTTTTAGTTGCTTAATTTGTCTGTCTGCTGTTTGGTGCTGTTCAGTTTACTACTTAAACTACTTCCTGCTGTGGCTGTGAATGGGGTTGATGAGAGCTGTGAGAATCAATTAAAACATTAAAGTTGCATGCCATGAAACAAAAACAGTGGCCTGAGAGATGAAAAAAAAAAGCTCCTTGGTGCTGAGAAGAACTGCAAAGATGGAGGTGGGTTCCACACAAAGTGTTTCTTAACACTTTTAATAGTATTACACATAGTCATTAAAAGTGCTATTTGTACATTTTCTCTGCCACCAAATGTGATTTTTTTTTTTTTTTTTTTTGGGCTTTTTCACCTTTATTAGATAGGATAGTGGAGAGAAGACAGGAAACAGGGAGAGAGAGTGGGGGAATGACACGCAGTAAAGATCCAGCCAGACCGGGAGTCGATCCGGGGACCAGCTGCTCAGGGTGCTTAGGCCCATGTGGTACACACCCCAACCATTTGGCTATGGGGGCACCCTGAAATGTGATTTCTTGAGGCGATGATTGCTTTAGCCAACGTATACAAAATGTTATAATGCACCCTCTGAGCAGTGCTGCTTCTTTAACGCAGACTGGATGCAACAGTGCTATTGAAAAGTGATGAGATGGTTAGCGTGCTAACTCCAGCAGAAGAAAAGAACTGATAGAAACAGAAGCAAAACAAGAATTAACACTGGTGTTGCTCTTTGGTAAATTAAGGGGAAAAAAAAGTTTGATGCTGAACTTTCAATGTTTCTGCTAGATTGTTAAGTAAACAGCTGTTAATGCAAAACACATACACCTTTGTTAATATAAAAACATTGATTAGTCCAGCTTTAAAATTACATCAAAATAGATGTAATTCCTATTTATGCATTTATCTGTGGCACACTCTATGTAAAAGGGCCTTATCTTTAATAAACAAGATGGTTGATGTCAATCAAATAAACAATAAAATGTCAACAGGTAGTGAAAATAATATTGATGATGTTAAGATGACAAATTAATGAAATGAAGACCTCATGTGTCACATACTTGACTTGAACTAATGGTGATGATAATGATGACAACAGGGACAATGGAGGAGGAAAGTAAAGATCATCACTAATGCAATTAACAAGAAATATGCAATAATAATATCACTGCCATTATATAACTGCAGGGAAATTAGTATACAATCAGTATCTCTCTATGGGATACTGTCAAAGCCATAGAGCACGAGCTATTCTGAGAAAAAACAACACTTCTTCTCAACCATATGCTGTTAATACCGTCACTCTAAAAACAGCTCAATAAGCAATCTGTATCTGTCTCAGCTTGGCCCTTGGCTCTGATGTGCTCCGCTCAGGGTCTGTTTGGTTATGCAGTGATTGCCTCCTTCCCTGCCCTCCTCACTCGCTGCCTCCGAGCCTCGCAGCTTCGGCGTACACAAAACTGCATTTCTGATTCTCCCCAGACAGTAGACCAATCTATGTGCTCATATTCATCTTAGCGGGAACTGATCTGTTCTCTGTCTAATGCACTGGCCTTTCCCCAGAGGTTAGGTGAGGCCCCCCCATCTTATTCCTCCCACTCTCTCTTTTTCTCTGTCTCTCTCCTCCTCACTCTCCGAGAAAATGAAAGATCTCATCCAGTGAATACAGCACGGACACTTAGACATATATAATGCTCAGTATTCGTGCAGGCATACTGTACACCTGCAGGCTCAAAGTGACAAGTGTGCGCTGCTTGGGATTGATTGACAGTAAGACAGGGAGGTCCCCGTCATAGTCAGTGCCAGGGGAAAATGCTTGAAAGATTCAAATGGGGGATTGGTTTCTATCAAATCCCTTTTAAAAATGGATGAATCGTCTAAATGACTCAAGAGGCCATCTGCTCCACCCCAAACCCCCCATCAGAAAATAGATGTTTATGTTCAATATCCTTGCTTTTTTCCCCCACTCCAACTCTACTCATCCCCCACCCCAGACTCATTCAATTCTGAAATTGTTTTGTTATGTGGTTGGCATAATAAGTTATGATCGATCTCTAGTGAGTGTGTGCATGTGTGTATGTGCGTGTGTCTATGTGGCCTACATCTTGAGGCTGTCCATATAATATCTGCTAAGCACTCCATCTTAGCTGGAGGACAAGGAGATAGAACAATAAATATAACCTGATACTCTTGCCGCTGTGATAATTGAAGGATTCATGGTCTAATGGATGTGCAAACTACGGCAGTGGTAGAGCATTTAAGTCAGCAGCAGGTTTTTTTTTTGTGTGTGTGTGTGTGTGTGTGTGCATTTTGTATTCAGAGCATCAGCCGAAATACAAATGCCTTTAACTTCAAACTTCAATGCTGAATGTTTTCACTTTCCTTTGGGCTTTTTTGAATGTTTGAGCACATCTTTGTTTATTCAAGCAGTGTTGCATTCAAAGTTCGTGACATTGGATTGGTTCTGCAAGAATGTGCTCTATGTAATGCAGTATATCCCCAAACCTCATAATCACCAAGGTACAGCTTGCTTCTTCGCTGTATTAAAGCCTCAAAACTCCTGGCAGTCAATTAGGGACCGTTGTGCGTGTCAACGAAGCGAGGAGAGTTTGCTTGCTGATATTATGGCTAATTAGCTCAACTCAGCTCCCCCAAGACGGAGAGGGAGACACTGAGGTATTGTTGTGGTTTCACTGACGTTCCAGGCGGAATCTCTTAAGTCTTCACTGCATAATCCTCCCCTCAACATTTCTTCAACTGAAAAAAAAAAAAGTACAGATCGTTTGTACAGTTGAGACTTGGAAGTCTTTTGGAGACAGAGGCAAGCTGAGATGATTGGAATTCAATAGTTTCCCTGTGCACTTTATCTGTTCCAGGATTTGTAAGAAACAGTAAATACAGAAGACCAGAATTTTGCATTGAGTCTCCTGAAGCTATCATTGGTTTATTGAAAGGTCTGTCAGTTGCTGAGGCTACTTCATAAATCCAGTCAGTGCATTAAAGTATCCTGACTATTGTTCGGTATCTACAGGAAACTGATTTATTAGACATAATGTCAATGACAAACCGTGTTTCCTTAAAAGAAACTGGGTAAGCAGAGCTCTTTTGCTGGGAAAAAAAATTCTCAGTCATGTTTATGCTTCTAGTGGGTAATTTTAAATGTGTGCATGTGCAGCTATGACAAGGGATGGCTTTTGCAGCACTGTGGTGGGATGAAAGTAAAGATCTTTGGGTGTAGCAGTGAGCCCTCTTCGCATGCAAAATAAATCTGTCTTATGTCAGCTGAACCCAAAATAAATATATCAAAATGTGTTGATGTGTTCTCCAGTTGAGCAGTAGGTTATCTGTAAAACCTCACAGAAAGGAAAAACTGTGGTCTCTATGACAGAAACCGTCATCTCTGCACTGTCAGCCCAAACGCTCCCACCAATAGGAATCTCTCCAAACTGTAGTGTCATATGTCACTAAATGGATTTCTTGTTTTAGATGAACATGCATTGTATCTAAAATATGCTAGCCTTGGTTCCAAAATGTACAGTAGCAAAGCAATCTGATAACCCATCAATTGCATGTAGACAGGGGTTTTATAGTAATCAGGCCATATTCGTATTTGTTCTCAAGTACATGAATGGAAAGTGCCAACATTCAGTTCCACTGCAGGAGGATGTGTGATGCTCATATTGCACAGTAACAAGAGGGAGGATGGAGGCTGAGGCTGTGGATGGGTGTGAAACATCCCTCACTGGTGCCAGAGGTTGAAATGTATGGCTTGTTTCAGTGTGATTATTGATGTCCTTTGGTATACTTAACCGTGACCACAGTCTTTCCATAATCTTAACCAGGAAATTTTTGTTGCTTAAATTTAACTTAACTGTAGCCATACTGTAGTTGCCATGCTAATGTTGTTTTGCTGCATCCTGTTGCTCTGCATGATTTGGGCACTGTCTTTTGCATACTCGCGTAGTTGCTTTTGTTGTCATTTTGGCTTCTTTTTAACATGTCACTTCATTTGTTTTAGACCATCTTTCCAAAAGTTAGCTGGCTTACTAACACTGCCACACTTACAGCAATGTTGATTAATGTGTGATATGCTTATAAAAAAGAAATGAAACATTTAGCAGATATAATGCTTGCCATGTTCACCATGTCATTTCAGCGTCTTAGCATTTGTTTGTCAGTTCTGCTAAACACACAGTACAGCTTTGGCTAATGAGAATGTCTTTATTCTTTCAGGTCATGTTGGAGTTGAGTCAGTTAAAATTTTGACCTGATGCAGGCAGGATCCAAGTTAGAACAGTTCATCCCGATGCTAGTCCATCCAGTAGTTGTGGAGACATTTTCACTCAAAATCACATATGTGAACCTCATGGTGGCAATAGACGAATAATCAAGGGACTACTAAAATTAGAAACATTCTTTTTCTAGGGATCACTAATGTTAGTACAATATTTCATGACCATCCAGCCAATAGTTGTTGAGATATTTCAACCTGGTTCAAATGGTGGACCAACTGACTTTGTACTTGAGTTTTGCAAAATCATCTAATTTCAGCTCTCAGTTTGGCAAGCAGGTTGCAATTGTACATCCAAATTAACTTCTTACCTCTTTTTACCTCATATGCAGGCCAGTTTGTGAAACAGTTACTAATGACAATATACTGTATGTTGCTGACTGGTAAATTTTGTGTCACACAATCAGATACTGCTCACTACAACATAGTCTTTCAGTTCATACCTATAATAGAGTCATTACAGTTATAAAGACTAGCAGCAGTCTTCCTCATAATCTCTCTGTTTATGTCTATGTTAAAGACAGTCAATTAGTATAGACTGGCGGAAGCAAATAAACTTTGATTAAGAATAAAGCTAAGAGGCAGCTGTTGGATCCCAAGTTAGTCTGTTTACTGCCAGCCACTTTTCTTTTGGAGCTTGATACCCTCTCTCTCCTTATCAAAACAACACTGCAAGAAAATGTATGATTGAAGGAAGCGCCAGTCCTCTCTCTTGGTACGTCTGATAAAAAGAGCAAAAGAGAAAAGAAAAAATACAGAGGGACTCATGAATTGCTATCAACAGTCATTATTTTCAGACAAGTGGCTACAGTCACACTGGATTGCTGAAGACTAATGTTAAATGTGTCATATGCAATATTAATCCAAAGGCTCAGATTGTCTCTAGGCTGATATCAGATCAGTGCTGCTGCAAATGGACTCAGTGTGGCTCAGACAGAGAAGCGAGAGAGGGAGAAAAAAAGAGGATCCTACTTTGAAAGAGTGAACAGAAAATGATGAAACGAGGCTGACACACTGTAGTTTTGGTTGGCTGAGTGGGATGAAGGGAGGGTAAGGGATAGAGTACAAAGACACAGGTGGACAGGGGCTGTTATATGTGGGAAGGATAAGGAAGTGAACACAAACACACACACACACACACATACACACACACACACACACACACACAAACACACACACACACACACACAAACACACACATACTTGGTGACTATAGTTAACAACACTTCAGTGATAGGACTGGCATTAGGGCAGCAAGTGGGTATCTTTTTTAATTAAACACACAATTACTACACTGCACACACACACACACACACACACACACACATCCCAGTGCTCCCTGCTCATTCTCAACATGGTGTGAATGGACACACCTCAGTTTGCCTGAACGTGTCCATATATGTGTATGTGTGTGTCTGTGTGTGTTTGTGTGTGTGCGATTACCACAACAGTAACAATCAACAAGAGAGCGATCCATCAGCTGTCAGTCCTGCTGTGAAGTTTTAATTAATTACATAGAGGGAGACAAGGTCAACGCTGCACACCACGGTGGAATGCTAGCCTTGCCTCTCTACAGGGGATCAATAGGGCTTTACACGCGCCTGTAGACTTCTATACAGAGAGTTATTAAGGAAGTGGGACCAGGCCTATTGTGTCTCCAGCAGCCTTGTCAGAGTGAACGGGCGTAAAGGATGTCGGCTTGGTTTAAGTTCACAGTAGGGGAGATAGTGAATGGGACTTAATGGAGCTAATGGATCTGGGAAGGTGGGAGTGTTGAAGGGGAGACAGACAAGGGAAGGAGAGGTACAAGAGGTGGGCTAATGTAGTGTGGCACACGCAGAGAAGCAGTTTGTTTGGGGGTAGTTCCCTGGGATTTCACTTCAGTGCCAGTGTACAGTATGAGAGTGTGTGGCTACACACGCACCTGCTTCTTTTTTATTTATTTATTTATTTATTTCTCACACAATATCCCAGAGACATTTTAGTGAATGTAAAAAATAAATAGTAGTTTAGCATTTTGTTCTCAGGCCGAGTATAATTTCAAAGGGTATATCATTGTCTAACAAAAAGGTCTGGTTGACATCTCTGGTGCCCTCCCTTGCCTTTCTCATCAGTCAACCTGGGAGGATCGTTAAGAGAAAATGAAGTAGCACTCGCAGAGCGGGATCAAGACCTTCACTTTATTATGAAGTGCAAAGGTATGAAAACACTTGAGACACTGTATGACGGCGAGCATTGCAAACACAGAGTGAGAAGGGGAGAGTGAGAATGGACGGGAGTAAGGGAAGCGGGTTTGAGAGGGGGGATGCATTATTCATTGAGGTAAAGCACACAGCTCATTGATTTAATGGAAATACGATTCTTATCTTTAGATCTCACAAGACAAAGGCCTAATTTCTCACCGTATGTCACTGTCTGATTGGATAATGCTCTAACTGACAGGCAGAGACGGTAAATGCCATCCCGGTGTGTATGGCCCTGGCTCGTAACAGGATAGTAAGCTTTTTATTGTGAAGTCTGTTTCATGAACACTTACTCCAGAGGGTTCACATGTAACTTAATCTCTTTTTATACAAAGAATTGCAGTTCTAAAATCATACACAGCACATGCTGATACCAGTTATTGGTATAATGCACATGCAGTCTGCATTTTAGCCCCATTTTTTAAAATGTCATATCTGTAACTCAGAGAAAAGGCTGAATTTCAGAATTTCTTAGTACTTTATAAAAAAGGTACACCCAGTACAGTCACAGCTATTATTTTTCCAGACAAGGACTTGTGTTTTCTTTTATTCCTACCATGATTTGTCCCACAATTTGTCAAAATTTCAGCTATCAGTCACTCCGTAAGAGTAGGTGTCACAAAACCACACATACTGTGTACTGACAGCTCAAATTGGTACAATTTAAACCAATACCAAATCTGTCTGTTTTGCATGAGTGCGGCTGTGAAGAAGAAGCCACCTGGGCTGTTTTGAAGGGTTTTCAACTTGACATTTCATCATGATAGAGTGACATCAACTTGTATGAAGCTTGCTTTAGATCAGCGGTTTTCAATACCTGGGAGAAACAAGACTGCACCCTTTGACTACTTTGAAAAACGTGATGATTCTCAGGCAAGTTATAAGGAACATCATTTTTCCACTATTTCAAGGCAGATTTATGGATGTTTATTTGCAGTTGAAGATAATATAATGCTTGGAAAGTGTAAGTCATATTGTCTAATGTTTGTGTGTTGGGGGTACAAAGGGTTTTAAAGTGCCTTAATTACCTCAATTAGCTGAGTCACAGTTACTGTTCCAGTTGCTGACTGTGTTGATGAGTGGGCCAAATCAATGTTCAAACTACAATAAGTAGCTTCCTGTTGCTTGACTGACATGCCCCTGCACCTGTCCCTTTCACCTCATACAATATCTTCGCTTCATGTCTCGTTTTAGATGGATAGAAAACCCATATGTCATAGTGTTGAAGCAGGAAGTGAACCTTGGACAGTTTTGGTTAGGTCAAGGATTTGTGTGTATTGGGAAATAAGAATACATGTCGATTTATTCCAACATGAAGTTTTTGAACATTAAGGATTATATTCTGTAACAGCAGGTATGGAGAAAGTGTGTTTCGTCTGTGCCAATATTGACAGATCCAGTTAGATGCTTGGCTCTGCGGGGCTTAGCTAGTCTGAGATGCACTAAAGCGAGAAGAGCCAGGGGGCGATGCTCAAGTGTCTGTCTATTTATTGCAGACAGAAACACACATGCATGCACACACACAGATACACTTCATCTCTTTCCTACAAAAAGTGGGCATGCACACTCATCACCAGTCATACACTCACACCAGCTCACTGAGGCGAATCAAACCTGCATCTCAACCTCAGTGGAGGGAATTTTTTAACCCCTTAAGGCCTGCGGTGGAGTAATACCTCAATCCTTCTCCTCTTCCCTCTACATAGCCCCTAGGCTTTCACGAAACGAGGCTTAACCCTTCTGCAATGAAAACACACTTCACTCTGATTCCAATATCACTTTTTTTTTTCCTGTGGTTACCCAACGTGCCCTGAGGCAGTCGATGCAAAAGCAATGGGCTTCTTTTGATTCTTCCGTGGGTTCATCCTCAGGTGGGTGTAATTCTCTAGGTGGCAGTGACTTCTGAAAGTGGCGTAAAGGTGAAGTTGTAGGTGGAGAGTAAATGATACTTGGGGAATGAATGATGGGCTCAGGATATATCATGTTGGTGGTTAGGTTCGGAAGCACAGGACTCATGATTTGTGCTCTGAATAGATGGAGCTGAAAATCAAAAGATTTGAGTGAAATGGAATGGAAAAAGATGGAGGCTTCAGATTTGGTGCATGCAAGGCCTCAGTGCAGTTCAGACACAGCTTGAATTACAGGTAGAGAGACTTTGAAACCTTAAGACAAGCTGCTTATTATATCACTGACACAGGCTCCATCAGATAAGCAATCAACCTTACGATCGTGATTAACAACAACACCAGCTCCTTCTTCACTGTTTGAAAATGAACCAGATTCAGCAGAGTGTAGCAATTGGCTATACTCTCAGTGAAAAGACTGAAATTGGCAAAAATTAGAGGTCTGTTACACTGTGATGCTATCATCTGCCCCAAAAGGTTAGGTGAGTATGTATGCGGGTCAGCGGTACATGAAAGAACCTGGACTTATCAGGTATTATACAAAGGTAATTTCAGCCTGGTAATCTCACTGGTTAAAGACACACTTCAGTGGTTTTGATAACTCCTGATCTTTCTTTTTTTTTCTCACTGTGCCAACTGTGAGATTGTTAACAGGCTTTTTCACGTTCTCCTGTTCTCAGAAGTATTGAAGACAATGAGGCACTGCTCCTCACAAAATGTCAGTTCAAACTCTATGTGAGACAACTTGAAAAAGGTGAGCAAAAGTGGAGACCGTCTTCACAGAAAAAACCCCATCAATATTTGTTATTTGTTCAAATTTCTAATATGACCTGTGTTTATTTCCCCTGATAAGGACTTTTGTCCAACATTTGATCATATCTTTTAGAACAACGCATAGCAGTCGTTTCTAATATGACGCTTCTGTCTGCAGAATGGTATCACTTGTCTGTGCCCCCCAAAACCATTGAATCACAGTTGAGAGGCAAGTCTGTCTTATGATGTGACAACTATGGTTAAACTTTGTTTAGGTTTAGGGCAAGATCATGGTTTTCATTAAAGTGACTACTTCATAAGAGTTAGGCAACCTTCTGAGTCATGGTTACAATAATAGGCCTCTCAATGTGTTTTAAGCTTTTTGTATTGTTGACTCGACTAAGATTTAACATTGATGTACAGTATACGTTTATTATGGGAGAGTTACTTCTTCCATCAGAGTTTGCTATACATGATCAATTATATGATGTAAGTGTCTGACTGAACTGTAGCAATGGTAGAGCAGAAAACAGCCATATGTAACGGTACTAAAAAACAGTGTCATTTAGAACTTTTTAATTTATTTTATTATATATTATTATATTTGTGACACAAGTTTATTATGAGTGCTGATATTTGTGGCTGAAACACACGTTACACAATATTGACCATCATCATCTCTTGGTGTAGCTCACCAGCTTTGAGTTGGGATGCCACTGGTTGTCAGTGGAAAATATTTCCTGATCTGCAGCCCTGATGATAGTTTTCCTTCATATCACAGCCAAATAAAAGAACTTGTTATAATTAAAATGCCACTGGCAAAAACAATAGCTGTTTTGAAGTCCTAGTGATTGAAAACGATGAGTTCAAATTAGCCAAAGTTTTAGCTATGGCTACAGTTAGCTAACTGAGAGGAAACTGTTAACAGACAGAGGCGATGAGGACCTGATTATCTCTTTTATGCTCAGCTCTTTGTTCCTTTTAACCTCAATTAATCTGCACAGCTTTGTATCCTCTTTACTGGGCACTGTTCAGCTCACAGCTAAATATCAAAAAGTATCAAAAGTTTCATGCTTTCTAGAGAGATTAAAAATGATAGAGCTAAAATACATCATGTTAGGGCCATGGCAAAGTGAAAAAAGCCTCTCTTTTTTCTCTTTGACACAGTGGATCAGACTACTCTGACTGATTGTATTTGATTGGTTTGTTGGTTAGTTGGCTGAGCAGAGTCTATTGCTGAGAAAAGAGGCATATCAGTCCAAGGCAATGTCGGCAACACTGCCGCTGTAAATCAGCATGGCCTGACACGCTGGCTGAAAGGCAGCTCTGAAGTCCAGGAGGACCAGGATAACACAATCAAAAGGACTGAACACAGACTATTAAAAATGGAAAAGGAAAAAGACTCTATCTCAGAGAAACAAAAGAGACCAGTCTAATAAGTGTATTTATGTAATATATCCCATTGTGTCACTTCCTATTCACACATTGCCTCCATTTGATATGCATTTTACTGGACTATAACGCTACACAGATTAATTAGAAACATAGTTTAAACAATTCTTTGAAATGACTGGTGTGAAATGAGTCACTTCCTTTGGATTTCTTTATCTAAAAACCTCACAAACAGCAACCATTGCCATGTTGCTCTATTGAATTAACTAGCACATCAAGATGAATTAGTGTTGTTGCCACTTTGCACCCCTTCTCTCTCCTTTCTCTCCCATCTCATCTCATCTCTCCTTTCATCAGGAGCAGATGTTGAGGTCCACTTGACAGATAAACAGCATCTCTCATCAAGGCTGTGAAGAGTCTAAATCAGCCCCTTCACTGTCACTTTCGATGTTCATTATCATGCTTTATCCCAACTGTCACTAGCAGAACACAGTTGTCTTTTCAACAGAGCCTATTAGAGACGACAGTCTTGGTTTGTTCTTACATGCTACCTAGAAATCCAGAGAAACCAACTCAGAGCAGACAATGAATTAGTTTTCGCCTGATATGTGATGCATGTAGATTTTTACTATTTAAGAGCACACAACAGCTCCATGTGACGCTACCTAGGAATAAATGTGTAAAAGAGCTCTTGAATCAAAACTAAATTACTTTAATTGAAAGGTGTAAGTAAACTTGTAAATATTTTTTTTTTTAAACTGTTTCAAAGAGACGCTAAATGATTCATATAAGACTGAACTTTCTAAGCATAGATGTCAAATCTTATAATCTGTCTTCCTTAGTAACATGCGCTTCACATACACTCAGTTGTCCACTGAATAAGTATAGCTACCTAAAATAAACCAGTGTTTCTAATATAATGTCATTTATGTTTATATGAGTGGGAGTAGACTAAATAATAGAAACAACTCTCATTATAATTCATCTTTCATTACCCGAACAAAGCCACCCATCTGCCTCTTAAAAGGAAGTTTTTCCATGTCACTGTCACCGAGTGCTTGCTCATGGTGGGAATTGTTGGGTCTGTCTCTGTAAATATAATAATATGAAGAGTACAGCCTAGACCTGCTCTATATAAAAGGTGCTTTGAGATATTGTGGTTTGGCACTATATAAATAAAAACTGACTTAACTTGATTAAGGTAAGATATATTGTGGGGTTCCTGTATAAGGCAAAACTGAATGTAAGCACAATAACTAATGCTACGGTTTTCTATGAATGCTGCATAGCATTTCAGTTTACAGTCAGGAGCTGGTAATTTGCAGCTAGATCAGTCAGATGAACTCACTTACAAAGATGTCCCACTCACTCTGCTTTTGCTGTTGAACTGCAAAAACATAGGGTGCAGACAACAGCAGTGTTTGAATTCCATCTCCTGCATTTAGGTATGTATGTAAATCTAGCAAATGGAATTAGTTATTGGGCTTTCTAATTTTTTTTTTTTTTTTTTTAAAGCATGGACCACAGAGTATTATAAAATACACAATAACAACAATACAATAACAAAAATACACTAACACCACCTTGTTTTTCTTTTCTGATATGACTGATGAATACTGTATTTGTCCTGTTTTGTCCTGCACTGTCTTACTTTATTATTTCTGATTGATGTCCAATAATATCTTTGTAGGAGAATGCTGACATACATCTTATTTACTTATTTATTAATCAAGTTGTTGTTTGTTTGTTTGTTTCTAGCATAAAAAATGTGCAGACAAGTTAATTTTTTTTTGTCATTTTAACCTCCATAGATATTCATTTATAACCTCCAACAATCAGAGGGCAGAACAGCAGCCTGTGAGGCAAGTTCCTGGGGAAAAAAAACAAAACAAAACAACAAAACAAAAAAAACATGATACATCAACATTTTTAAGTTCTCTCTCCTCTGCTCAGAATTTTGGCAGCTGGATTGTACAAAAAAAATCTGTTTAGAGAAATTTCAGTGAATAAATCAAACTGAAACCTTTAAAGTGAAGGGGACAATTCAGGTTTCGTGCCACCTCTGCACGGAATGTAATATAGGATTTAGCACAATAATCCAATATCAGCATTTTTGTTTGGTGATAGATTTGGGCTATCTGACCCAACCCTCACATTCAGAGTTTTGTTTGTGTTTTTCATTTGACAAATAAAGCAAGACAAGGCACAATATGAGTACCGCTGGGTGCTTTCAAAGAAGCAACCTACAACACTGTTATCTGATAGCTACACAACAGCATAAAAAAGTTAGCTAGTCTACATCACTGGTTGCTTAGAAGTATAGTACTAAATCCACATCAGTCTGAAGCATCCTCTACCTTTCGGCTGCAAACCCTACGGTATGTTCACTTGGGTCATGGAAAAACCAAACCAAGCTTGTGGTGTTTGCTATGTAGTTCAGGGTGCCTGGGAGACTAGAGTACTAACAACACAACAGAAGCGGGCTGCGCTGCCTGATTAGAAAGCCTGAAATCTCAGCCTCCACTGAGTTAACAGAAGAATTACTGGAATTGATCAGCAACACATGTGAGGCCCAACTCATAAATTATGGTCAAAGCCTGCTATGAGCGTACTGTATGTATAAATTATGCAAAGTGTGCCCCTATCTATTCTCTGATTTAGAGGATAGGAGCCATACTGTCTGTCGATTAGGATAATAGAGGCTCATTGATGACATGGCAACATTTTACTATGGAAGTTTTTCTATGATTCAACACTGATGGAAGTCAGTAAATATTTCCTTAACGTGGAGATATAATCTATTTTACTAGTACTGTATATCTGTCTATAATTACCGTACAGCTTTGGTTTGCACATGTGATATACGATAACACGTTTGACTGCAACAATCTATCAACAAATTTATCCGTAGGAATGCGCTGAAGAAATGTTTTGTCAATTTTGCTCCTTATGAATACACCAGTAGTTTCAATGCTGCAGCAGTTTGTTTGCCTGTTTGAACACTGTGGGTGCATGCAATTGGCCATTAATGGAACACAGAGGCCACCCAGTCTCAGAGTTTGCCTGGTGGTTCACAGATACATTATTGTTTGCTTGCTGGGTTTGTTTGCAGCTTGATATCACAGCCTCATACACATATCAAGAACACATTGCCTTGGCCCTCTAATCTGTCATTCTGGAAATGAGCATCCACTGGCTCCCTTACACATTGTGAGAATAATTTCAGACAGATTTGAAAACCTGCCATGTGCATGTGTGACATAGCAAAGATCCGTGTGACCCAGCGTCAATGTGATTGGATGTGTTGATGATTTATACGTGAGATATAGACTGAAGATGGTCCGTCATTATGGGTTAATAGCAAGCGTCATCCATAAATGCAACTATATATCATGTAGGATGTAATGCATTTATAAGTGGGGGCATTTATTAAAAAACATAAAAGAGCTTTATGACTATAAAAATCAGGGTATATTCATATACAATATGTACAGTAGTTTGTCTTCTACAGGAAAAACAAGCATTTCTGTGTTTACCGTGATCATAATTGAAAATGTTCTTTCCAACATTGGGAGCACCCAACTGTCTGTTCCATTTATTTCTCATCTTCTCTTAGTCTGTGAAGCTAAAGATCCGTCAATCAATTGGACAGTGACAGCAGCTTCCACATATTGTGTTTTGAATTTCCTTGGCCCTTTTGTTTACATTTGGCTCATGCATTGTGTCTTTAAAGAATCAAGGCTATTTATGTTGAATGAAAATGCATATTATAAACAGATGTGGAAGAAAGAGCAATCATGATTAGAACTGAGCCAGCCATTAACTTGATTACAATTTAAATCATGCACAGACTCATTCTCATTTTGTTTTTAGCTCTCTTAAGGGCAAATCTTCTCAATCATCTGGCTCAATTATACTCTGATTGTTAGCGGGGCTTATATCCTCATCATGTGTTGCTCATGATGTGAAATCACCTGACCTAAACCTAATTGTTTTGCACTGGCATGCCAACAGTGGTTGTTAGTGCTGTGAGAATTTTCTCCCTGAGAGAGAGTTTTACTTAGATAAACCAGTGACAACTGCAACATCACGGCAGCAGGTTACCTCGTTTTAATCGTCCAATCAGAGCTGTGATGGAGGAGGCGTTACTGATTTAGATTGCAATATAAGCCTCATTCACTTGTAGGGGATAAGTTTTGAATCAAATAAACAAACAGCTATTTTAAACTGTTAAAGACTGGCTTCAACAACACATTTGAAACTGAAACACAGATTTTTCATCATTCTCACTGATGTCCTCATACAATTACCATAAAACTAATAGCATAAAGGTGGAGATATCATTATTTACATTACATTCAGGACCTTAGGCAGGATTTTAGGTTATGATTTTTTTTCCCTCCCTTTTTAATGTTTTGGATTTTTCATATTTTATTTATTCAGATAACAACTGAATTAAAATGTCTGCTTTATTTTCTTTTTATCTGCAAACATGAGGATCTTAATGCTGTTTCAAAAGCTTCCCCACACTGCCAGAAATAAAATTCTAAATATTAGATCACTTACTTTGTTAGCCTAAATATAACCAAATTTAAAGTCCAAAAATGCTTGAATGATCCTGTGAATAACCCATCATAACTAAGTTTTTTAGTTGTAGAATTTTGCTCGATGTCATTAATGAGTGATTGTGTACAGGGCTATAATTAAGTGCTTGGGCTTTGGGCTCACTGTTCACAGTCAGTGGAAATGGAGGGATCGCTCCAAGTGCAGAGTGAACAGTATTTTTTTTGCTTCTAAATTAAATAAAAAACCTTGTTCATCATGAAAGTTTGTCACACTGTTTGGGTAACACAATGTAACTTTACTGGGCAACAACGGCGTCTGAAGCCACGAGTGGTAATTAATTCTGTTGGGCGCTGAGTCCGAGCGTTTAAGCGGTTTTCATGTACAGAACACAAAGCCTATCAACTGCAGACTGTGTAGCCCCGCTCACTGAACTGATACACAGCCTGAACGGTGTGTATTCCTCATGATCCCTGGCTTACGGAGCTGGAAGAGCTGTCGCTGTAACAAATACGCCAAACTCCATTTAACAATTCAATTCTTGACATGTTTGAAGTTTCCTCACTAAATATCAGAGATGAATGCTGGTTTTTAATGACTTCTAAGTCTTTTTAACTGATCTACAGTTCAGCATCACACTTGATCACTGAGCTGATCACTTAGTTATGCACTTCTCAAGGGAGATCATACCCACTCACCATGTTACATAGTGCAAGAACAGGCATTTGGGGCACGCAGTGGGAATGACAGAAGCACCATTCTCCCTATTATAAGTTAGTGTACCATCAAAATGATTCTGAAGCTGTTTTAAGGTAAAAATAGTTGCATAATGTTGCTTTAAATCAATCATCATTTTCCAATGATCTCAGGCTAGTAAGAAATAAAACTCTTTCACAATGTTTGTCCCCGTCCCCTTAATTTAGTTCATCTTTTGGTTGCTGCAGTTTCCTGCCCATCTTTGAAGTAAGCGTCTGCAATTTTCCCCTCATCACTTTCTGTTGGGTCAAAATTGAAGTCAGATCAAAACAAAATCAACTGATTAGTGGCTGCATCAAAACTGTCACCTACACCATCCTTGATCCAATCAGCTTTCACCTTGCTTCTCTGTCTTCCTCTCTCCTCAAAGCAGCACTCATTCCCACTGGTATTCTGTATCTGCATATATTCATTTACTTACTCGTTCACTCTTTATTTTCCCTGAATAATCGCCTTCATTCTCCCCTTTCTCCTCTACCACCCTCTGCATTATCTGCTAATAACCTGAAATTTGTTTGTCACTATGGTGATACAGGGGGGCGCTGCCCGGTCCTATAACACCTCTTATTGAGCCTGATCAAAAGCCAATTGAATCCCAGTCAAATATTTGTATTTCCCCCTCGTCTGTTTGATTTAACTGCCAATGCTGTCAATCCCGCCTTTGCTGCTACCTTCCTGAACCCTGCCACAGCTCACTGCCCCACAATCTAGTTTCCAGATTTACTGTGTAACAGCTCCTAATGACAAAGAGAGTCCCTGGATCCCCAAGTGGTGCATTCAGTGCCGAAGCAGTCAAGGTTATTCAGGAATATAAAGCAGGGATTTGTTGGAACAATAGGCTTTATTGAATGAGTCTAAAACAATGTGCATAGTATACCAAAGTACCATGAGAGGAGTTTTGCTACTGAGATCAAACATGTGACAGAAATTGTGATGTACATGCAAAATTCCCTAGTAGTACAGCACAATTTCATTTTTATTGTGAAACTGCTTTTTATGTAAATCATTTTTTGGTCATTCAATATACCTGTGAAATACTGATGCAAATGACAGCAAATCGAAACTCGTGCAGGAAATTACTGGTGTGCACGCGACTTCATGAGAACATCGTTAGAGGCAGTCCACATGTGCACGTATATCGTATGTGCATCCCCGCTGTTCCAACTGCTGCTCGTGAAAACAGCAACAGTATCCCAGCACTATTTCTCAGGCCCAAAATGAGCGTGCCTGGGTTTTGAATGGTCCTCATCTATTTCCTTTACGAGTGTTGAGGCGGCGGTGACACCCCTGGCCAGCCGTATCACCGCTCTCTATTACACTGCGAACTGGAAGAGAAGGAGCGAGGTTATAGCTGTTAAAGCCTGCTAGTACCTGGTGCTACCTGATTCTATGGCATGTTGGAGTGGCTGTAGCCATGGTCAAAGATACCCCGGGGAATAATGCGCATACGCTCGCACACACACACACACACACACACACACACACACCCAAGCATACAAATTGCACATAGGGCTGACTCATACTGTTTGTATGGCAGGACCTCATTCTTTTTTTATACATCTAAAATACTAAAATATCACTATTCCCATATCACTTTTGCAATACAGCATATTTCCTCTCTCTTCAGAATTTGTTTTCTTTTCCGCTCTTGCATATACTTTGTTGCTCTCTCACTTTGTCCTCATGCTTTTTTTTAAACATTTATTATTCTACTCATTTTGCACCATAACTTCTCTTGCCCCTGCCACCCTGCCAGCCTTAGAAAGTATTTGACCCAACTGAGGCTGGCGACCTGCCACATGGCCGGGGCCCGGGGGGGATTGCCATTGACCAAGCACTGTAACGGAGCTCATTGCAGGTGTTCCCCAACTTGACATCAGTGCTGCAGCAGGGCGACCTCACCTCCACTACTGCTTTAGACAGATGGTTTGGGTGTAGCGTGTTGACTCATTTAGGGGGATGCTGTGAGTGAGTGCACTCTGTGGCATTATCCCATCCCTATCTGACTCCCATCTCAACAGGAAGCCACTGATACTTGATAACCATTCACTGGTCATCCTGGTCATCAACAGGCCTCATTTATCCTGGCCCCTCATGGGTCACACTGTTTGAATGGCACATTTTAGCAGCTGAGAATGCCAAAGAAGATTTTTTTTCTTGGCTCAGCTGGGCATTAGTTTACTTCTACAGACCAGAAACATCTTTTTTTTCATGTTTCAGGGTACCAAGATACAAACATATTCTTTGTTTTGCCTTCAAGGGATTAGCCTACAAATGCAGCTGGCTGCCATTCAGGTATTCTTGCTTACCCACCACTTTCTCAAAGCATGTAGACTTGGCACTGGAACTCTTGAGACACCAAGAGATGAGATCGCTCTCCTGTCTGCACAGCCTCATCCATTCTGTCTCGTCCATCCATTCAGGAAGTGGTACGTGGCCTTTAAGTTGAGGATTTCTACATGAATGTGCTGTTGATTAAGACAGTGTCAACACAGCTGGAAGTGTCCCAATGCTTTCTCAGAAGCAGACATGTTTCATGCTACCAAGGCATACATAAATCCAGATCCATATTACTTGATACGGTAACAGCTTATGCTTCCTCTAGGTGTTATGTCCACTGGCCTTTGTAGTTCTCCCCTGTTCACACACAGTGATCGAATCTTGATGTGTGGATGTGTTTTCCGTCACACCCTGCCCTTAGAGGTTGCTGTATACATTTCCATCTCCAGCTCATTCTTCCCCAGCTTTGTGATAGCCTGTGATTGCATGCCATATCATCTA
Organism: Lates japonicus; assembly: GCA_033238685.1. NCBI lineage: Eukaryota > Metazoa > Chordata > Actinopteri > Centropomidae > Lates > Lates japonicus. The sequence goes on along the minus strand of BRZM01000043.1, from coordinate 5,400,947 downwards.
TGTTGAATACACAGATGTGGTATGCTTCCTCTGTTACCCCTGGATCTGCAGTGATGAGAGACCACTACAAATACCCGGGATGATTCTCAAGAGACTCAGACATGTACAGGCCTGGATCAAGGAGGTGATATTACCAGTGCCTCAGTGGGGCTGCAAAGATCTATAATTTCAGTTGTTTGCCCATCAAGGTCAGCAAGGTAACCAGCATTCATCACTATGACAGCACGGTTATTGTCTGTCCATAGCCATACCTAGTACTTTATGCCAGGGGTGGTCAACCATGTGCGACAAAGAGCTGGCTTAGCAGGGGATCTCACAGGAGTTCTTCTCATCCATTTGATTGAGTGTTAATCAGTGGGTGGAGCTTTTGGTTTACAACTTGCCGATTGTTGGCTCAATATGGTACATGGTTGGCAGCCTCTGCTATTATGGTACATAGTGATATGGCCCAAAGGCTGTGTCTTGGGTATGGGTTGTCGTTGACACCACAGGGGGTTAAGGTATCAAGTTTTACCCCCTAATCCCATAAAGCCTCCCATTCCACTAGACTCTGAACTTCAGTGGATACAGTGGTTAGTTATATGGGGCTCAAATTTGTGGGCTTATCATGGGTTGGCTGGCTTAGCGTACATTATTCAAATTTTCAATGTGTGAATCTGTGAGCTTGAAAGTTAAAACCCACAAAGCCCTGTTAGAAGGCTCCTCCTGTGTTCATACAAAGAGAATTATAATACCTAATCATTGTTGCTTAGCAAACTAGTATTGTCAGAGAATGTGATTTTCTACTTCACTATGATGCAGCTGGCCACAGATGTAAACCTGACTGGGAAATATAACAGTGTGCTGCAATAGAACCAGCAGTAAAGAAGTAAATTCAATGTGTGGAAAGAACTACTATTAGCTAAGCAACAATGATTAGGTATTATAATTCTTTGTATGAACAGGAGGAGCCTTCTAACAGGGCTTTGTGGGTTTTAACTTTCAAGCTCACAGATTCACACATTGAAAATTTGAATAATGTACGCTAAGCCAGCCAACCCATGATAAGCCCCACAAATTTGAGCCCCATATAACTAACACTGTATCACTGAAGTTCAGGTAGTGGAATGGGAGGCTTTATGGGATTAGGGGTAAAACTTGATACCTTAACCCCTGTATGGTGTCAACGACAACCCATACCCAAGACAGCCTTTGGGCCATATCACTATGTACCATAATGCTTGAGGCCTTGACCATGTACCATATTGAGTAACAATCGGCAAGTTGTAAACCAGCTCCACCCACTGATTAACACTCAATCAAATGGATGAAGAGACTCTGTGAGATCCTAAGCCAGCTCTTGTCGCACATGATTGACCACCCTGGCGCAGTACTGGGTATGGCTGTGGACGGCAATAACTGACATGTCATAGTGAATGTGAGCCTGCTGAGCAATGGTGGCTGAGAATATAGATGCTGCGCTTACCCAGGCACTGTATCCTCGCAATCAGTGCAACACAAATGTGAGCTCATCCCAGGCTGACAGTGTCTCATCCTACAGATCGGGGGTAACGGAGGAAGCATACCACGTCTGTGGCTATGGATGATGTGACACAATCTGGGCAGCTGGAGAAAATGAGGCTGGAGGCTGAGGGCGAGGGTGAACGGCGTCACATCGAACCGACTCACTGTGTGTTGAGGGAGGCGCAGGCCAGTGGCATAACGCCTGGGCGCAGCTGTTGCCGTATCGGCTGCTGTGGTAACGTGAGGCATGCTGCTGACATTGAGTTGCCCGGCTGGTGGGCGCGTGTGGCGGCGCGATGAAGTCACGGCAAGGCCGCGTGCTGGTGGATGGACGGGGCAGGAATGGATGAGACTGTGCGGGCTGGGCGATCTGTTGTGCTCGGAAGTTCCGGTGTGATAACGAAGGGTGATGAATGGCTGGGCTCTGAATGACCGGCTACATTGTGAGCTGTCTGAAGGCAAGTAGGCTGTGTTTAACTGTCTTATTGCCTGAACGTGAAGAAAAAGATGTTTCTGTCAAGTAAACTAATGCCCAGCTGAACGAAAAAAGGTATTCTTTAATTCTCAGCTGCTGAAATAACCGTTCAAACGGTGTGTTCATGTTTCCGGATAGATGAGGACACTCGATGATGACCGGGATGAGCTCGGTGGGCGGACGTCAGTATCGGTGCTCTGTTGGATGTGAGGTCAGATGGGGGATGGGATGATGCCGCAGGCGCTCTTCACGGCGTCAGGATCGGCACGCCCGCCAAACCATCTCGTCACAAAACGATGGTCGGTCATGTTTCGGCATGATCGAGGACGGGGACACCTGAGCTCCGGGTACGGTGGCGGTCGGCCCGGCCGTGGCTGGTCTCCGGCCTCGGTTGGATCAGCTCGGGCGGCGGTGTTTGAGGGCAGAAGGGTTGTGGTGCAAGGCGTGAGCCGGAGACAGTGAGGTGTTTAAAGCGTGATTTTCAGGGGAGCAACAAAGCATGCAGGCAGGCAATTCTGAGGAGGAGTGTGTTCTGAGTGATGGGAATGGTGTTTGTGTTTGGATATTAACAAGAATGATCTACAAAGCAATATGATCGACTATGTGCAATTTGTGGCGGGTGTTGATATTCAGTAATCGGCTCGTACTTCCGGGGTATCTTCGACCGTAACTCAGCGTGCCGCAAGTCGGAAGCCAGCACCGGAGAAACAGCGGGCTTTGTGCGCCTCGCTCGCTGCTTCGATTCGCGACAATGAGCTGCGGCTGACCGAGGTCGCTGCGAAATGAATGAGGACCGTTCAGCAGGCGCGCTTTCATTTGAACCTGAAGATAACAGGATACTGTTGCTACGGCGGCTGGTGGGGCGGCGGATCACCCGTCGCCGTGCGTGGACTGCCTCTAACGACGTTTCTCGTGAGGTCGCGTGCCTGTTGTTCACGCACGGTTGCTGTCGTTGCGGTCGCTCGCAGGTATATTGAATGACCAGGCCAATTTGCATAGCTGGTTCTGGCAAAAATGAGGTGTGCTGCTACTGGGGGTTGCATGTGCATCTGTTCTGTCACGTTGATCTCGGTAATAAACTCACTCTCGTATTGCTGACATGCTGCTGCACGATGTTTGAATAGTCGTAAAGCAATGTCTGCTGTGTTCTGGACCAGCTGACTGCTGGGCGCTGATGCGGGGATCCGGGGATCTTTGTCCGTTGGAGCTGTTGCACGAGTGCGGAGCTGGATGAGGACGATGGGCTGACGAGGTTCGGGAAGACGGCGACGAGGCCGGGATGGCGTTGACGGTCGTCGAACAGACGGTAGTGTTGACTGGGATCGAACCGACGGTCGGGCTCAGCAAATTGGTATAGACCAGCGCCTGTGCCATGGTGGTGAGCGATTTCGGGTGGCGAATGATGCGAAGATGACGGAAAGAAGGGAGAATGGTGATGTTCGGGAAGCAAAGGTGAACAGTAGTAGTGGACCTTGTGCAGATACTGAAGACTGCGGTGGGGGCGAGTGCTGCTGAGGAACAGAAAATGAGGTAGCTGGTGGACAGGACGGACCTGATCAGCCTCGGTGGTGTTGATCTGACTCGGTACGAGCCCAACAAGAAGGCAAGACGCTGCCAGATAGACGAAGCTACGTATGACAAGATGAACTAAATGAGGACGGACAAGCTGTGTGAAAGGTTTGTTCTTCTGGCCTGGTCGATGGTTGATTCGTGACGTTATCTGACTGTTTGCCAGCAAAACGGCTGAGATCATTTGATGAACACTTAACGCAATGGGAGATGATCTGCTGCGTGCCCAAATAACGGCGGCTACGCTGTGCGGCGCTGTGGTGATGGTATGATCGCGGAAGTGCGCCAGCAGGTGATCGGCTCGATGATCAGTGTGCTGAACTTCGGTGGGCAAGTAAAACAGCATTCCTCTGATATTTGATGAAACTTCAAACATGTCAGAGTGGTGTTAAATGGAGTTTGGCGTGTTCATTACGGCGACGGCTCTTCGGCTCCGTAGCCGGGGATCGTGAGATACACGCCGTTCGGGCTGTGTCAGTTCGGTGACGGTGTCCCGTCTGCAGTGACCGGCACAGTGTTCTGGCTGCATGGCTCGGCAACGTAACAGGTAATTACCGCTCGTGTTTCGGTACCGTTGTGCAACTCGAAATACATTGGTGCCAACAGTGTGAACAGGCGATGAACGGATTTTGTTGGTGAAGCGAAAAATACCGCTCTGGAGCGATCTCATTCCGCGACTGTGAACGGTGAGCAACCCAACGCCAATGCTGGCCTGTGCTCGTGGCTGTCGACAAAGTCTGGCTAAAAAACTTGGTTATGATGGGTTGACCGGGATCGTTCAACATTTTGAGCACAGAGTGATTTATGTTAACAATGGTGATCTGTGTTGGAGATTTTGACCGGCGTCGAGAGGCTGGTACAACGTTAGTCGTGTTGCGAATAAAAGAAATAAAGCGAACGTTTTCGAACCGGTTGTTATCTGAATAATGTGAAAAATCAAAACGTAAGGGAGGCGTCGCGGCGATCTGCCTGGGCTCTGAATGTGTGTCTCACCTTTGCTGTGGACGTAACGGTATGAGGACATCGAGCGAGGTGATGAAAAATGTTTCGAACTATCTTCTTTGATTCTTCTGTTGTTGATTAAAACCATCACAATGAATGAAGACTTATGTTGATCTCGTCGACGCCTCACTCCATCACGGCTCTGACGGACGTTAAAACGAGACGCGCGATGTTGCGGTTGTCGCTGATTTATCAGTAAAACTCTCGGGAAAGAATGCGGCACTGGCGCGGCACGTTGCCGGTGCTGTGGGACCCCAGGTCGGTGTTCATCATGAGAGCGGCATGATGGCCGCCCTGATCGGGTATGAGGCCGGATGTTGAAGACTGGCAGCAAGCTAAAAACGCAAAATGATGATCTGTGCATGTTGGTGTAATCAGGACAATGTTGGCTTTCGGATAATCGTGATTGCTCTTTCCACGTCTGTTTATGTGTGCGTTTTCATTCGGCATGTAGGTTAACTGGGGCACAATGCGTGAACCCAAATGTGAGCAAAGAGACCAGGGCCAGGCGCAATGTGGGCTGCTGTCAGACGGAATGACCGGATGCTAACTACAGCGAAGATGTCGTGGGTGGGCTGGTGGGTGCTGTCAGAAGAATTGATACCTGATTATGATCGCAACTGAACATTTCACAGCCAGTGTCGTCACCATAATAAAAGTATATTTATAAGGTAATGTTGTGTTTACAGCTTGTCCCACCCTCCTGGCGGCAAGTAAAAGCAAAATGCTAAATACAAAATCTACATGCATCACAAGTAAAAAAGTATGAGTCCCACATGGAAGAAACACTTAGAGTGGTATGTTGTACATGGCCTATTTTAATTCTATAGCGGTGTGTGTTAGGTGGTTTGATTAATCATGAATCAGATTTTGCATGTACACTTTATTCTGCAAAGTAACTTGTTACTGGGGTCATGCAGTAATGTAAACGTCGATAAGCAGCATAAGCAGCCAATTGTGTTAGGGAATGACACAGTATCAACAATTTATCTATAATTTGTTCTTTCTTTCTTTCTTTCTTCTTCTTTGCTTTACACTCATCTTACTGCCTCCCACAGTCTCGGGAGATTACCTCTATAACTCACTCAAGAGCCGGCCAATCAATCATACATTGTATTTAAAAAATATTTATGAGCTATCTGAAATCTGAGGCTCATCCTGTGTAAATACCTCCTTTAAATAGATGATCTGACCAGCTTCAAGTGAGAAGCAAACCCGTTTTGAATCGTTATTTAAGAACACGGGGTGCAGGAGGCTGTTAATGTCACCCTTGCCCTCTGTCAACTGATGAGATGGTTTACGCGCACATGCAAGAGATGGAAAGGTATTAACTGATGCATACAAATGCACACCATTTATGATCACAACCGATAGCTCACACAGACACATATTTCCTCTGTCATGAATGTCAATGCTGATATTCTTCATCCCTTCTCGTAGATGTGCATGCACCTGCTCTCCAATGGCTTAGTGTTTGTGCGCAGGCTGTGTGTGTGTGTGTGTCTGTGTGTATTTATACCATTTCCTTTCTGAGATTATGCATATGTGTGTATTCATACATATGCATGTGCCCGTGTCTGTCACCGTCTTTGTCTCCATGCCTGTCTCTAGCTCCTCGCCCTCCGGATTCACCAGCCGTATTAACATTAGCCTCTCCGTATGCTGGAAGTATGACCCAGAGAGGAAATGAGGGATGGGATAAATGAGGGGTAAAGAGGTCATCGTTGTCAGAGGAGGATGAGGGCGTGAATATTGTCATGCGCAGAGAGCACGTGAGAGTGTCACTTCGTAGCTGGGGAAAGGATAAAGAGAGGAGTGGAAGAGAAGCCAAGCGAGCGATTGTCAAGTCGGGAGAGAGAGAGGGAGTGGCAGGTCTTAGCTGGAGCATGGCTAAGTGGAGGGGGCATGGCTCGATGTCACTCACTTTGAGTTGAGTTTAACTAGTCAAACCCAGTGTACCATGTAACACTCAGGGTTTGCAGTCATTTAAAGACTTTTTTTTTCAGGACTCCATGATTGTAACATCTTTAAAATTATTCAGATGGTATATTGAGAAAGATAAGGCAATCTCAATGAAAATTGGCCTATGCATTGATATGATGCCATTCATGGTCAACGCGTCAGAAGTGAATGGAGTGTATGAGCGTGCCTTACAGTCTGCCACATTGTTTGAAATTTTCAAATTAGATTACTTTTTTCCCCCTTTATTTCATGCATCTATCTGCATGCTTACAGCAAAAGTATTGCCAGAATTCATGTTCATATGAAACTGTTTTGCACCAAGAATGCAGATTTTATACAGTCTGGATTCTATTTCTTTTCAATTTTCGTACATATTTACAACATACTGTATTTACTTACATTTTTAACTACTTATTGCAACAATACAGACTACTCTAGACTGGTTAAAGTATGATTATGATTAGGGAAGTAAGCATAAAATGTGTCTTTAGGACACAGTTCAGTGGTTTGTTCTGGGTTCAGACTCTGATTTGCACAGATGTTTTTCCTGTGTCTGCGTCTCTGGGTACTCCAGCATCCTCCCCTGTGATAGACTGGTGACCTGTCCAGCGTGTACCCCACCTCTCACTTAGTGTCAGCTGGGATTGACTCCAGCCCACCGTGACCCGTAAAGATAAGCAGTATAAATGCTGGATGGAGCCACATTGGGAGTTCTGGCTGTCAGTGGCTGTCCTGATTCCCCACAGCTTTATGGAGCTTTATAGTGAGTTTCAGCTCATTGTTATACTGGCTGTTCTGCACCCTAACTGTTTTGATTGACTCTCAACATTCCCATAATGTCATTTTTGGCCATGGCAGTCAGCAACTTTTTAGATGAAAAGGTCACTGTACCCAACCTGCCCAGCACCAAACAACAGACAGCTACAACTAGTAACTAACTGGTGAAAATACAGTGGAGTGTGTAGCAGCTAAAGATCTACATTTCCCGCAAGAGTTGGTAGATACCAAAAACAGAGCTAAAAGAGAGCGAATACTGGATGTACAGAATCTCACAAAAGTGAGTACACCCCTCACATTTCATCAACCATTTTATTATATCTTCTCAAGGGACAATACTATAGAAATGAAACTTGGATATACTGTACTTTAGAGTAGTCAGTGTACAGCTTGTATAGCAGTATAGATTTACTATCCACTGAAAATTACACACAGCCGTTACTGAGTACACCCCTGGTGATACCTGTACATGTCACTCAAACATGCAAAGCCACCTGTCCTATTCATCATGTTCATGTTTTTGCCTGCTTGACTGGACCATACAAATTTGTGTATCGATTTGTGTATATGGATTAGAGCTGTTAAATTTAGTGCTTTAGGTACATTTCTCTCACACTGGCCACTGCATGTTCAACATGGCACCTCATGGCAAAGAACTCTCTGAGGATTGTTGCTCTCCATGAAGATGGCCTAGGCTATAAGAAGATTAGTAATACCCAGAAACTGAGCTACAGCACGGTGGCCAAGTTGAGTCCTTGTGCTCTGCGTCATATCCAGAAGCTGGCTTCAAAAAACAGACGCATGAGTGCTGCCAGCATTGCTGCAGAGGTTGAAGAAGCAGGAGGTCAGCCTGTCAGTGCTCAGACCATACACCGCACACTGCATCAAGTCGGTCTGCATGGCCATCGTCCCAGAAGAAAGCCTCTTCTGAAGCTAGCTCACAAGAGAGCCCGCAAACAGCTTGCTGAAGACAAGCAGTCCAAGAGCATGAATTACTGGAACCATGTCCTGTGGTCTGATGAGGCTAAGATAAACTTGTTTGGCTCAGATGGTGTCCAGCATGTGAGGCGGCGCCCTGGTGAGGAATACCAAGATAACTGTGTCTTGCTTGCAGTCAAGCATGGTGGTGGTAGCGTCATGGTCTGGGGCTGCATGAGTGCTGCTGGCATTGGGGAGCTGCGGTTCATTGAGGGAAACATGAATTCCATCATGTACTGTGACATTCTGAAGCAGAGCATGGCAGTTTTCCAACACGATAATGACCCCAAACACACCTCCAAGATGACAACTGCCTTGCTGAGGAAGCTGAAGGTGAAGTGGCCAAGTATGTCTCCAGACTTGAACTTGAGCACCTGTGGGGTATCCTCAAGCGGAAGGTGGAGGAGCGCAAGGTGTCTAACATCCACCAGCTCCGCGATGTCATCATGGAGAAGTGGAAGAGGATTCCAGTAACAACCTGTGCAGCTCTGGTTAATTCCATGCCCAAGAGGATTAAGGCAGTGCTAGATAACAATGGTGCTCACACAAAATATTGACACACAATTTGGACATGTTCACTGTTTCATTGTCCCTTGAGAAGATACAATAAAATGGTTGCTGAAATGTGAGGGGTGTACTCACTTTTGTGAAACACTGTACATTCACCCTTTACATTGCCTTTGAATGTGAATTACTAATGCATAATAGCTCCATATTTTTCAAAATTGGCTCACATTTTTGAAGGAGAAATATGTTGCCAGTGCACAAAAAGTGAGAGTGGTCATTTTAATTCCTTAAAAATGACTCTTTGAAAGCAACACAATGGGAAACAGGGCAGGATTTCAACTCAAACTGAACTGAAATAACACTGTGAAAAATATGTATGTGTTTTCGTTGGGTAGTGCATAGGTTGGGGGTGTGAATACTGCATTTTTTTCCCTCACCTCTTGTTACCTGTGCTCAAATCCCAACTCTTAAACAAGCATTAAATCATGAGAGTAAAGAAAAAAAAAACTGTAGTCTGTACAGTATTCATTTAGTAATGGAAGCCTTTGGTCAGGGACATTTTTTTTTAAATCAGTCAGTTCAATTTTCATTCACTGAGGCAAGCTTTTGGTCAGGGCCCCTAGTCTCTCACTTGATTCTCCTTCAAGTATCAAAGAAAGTCCCTGACTAAAAGCTTGTACATAAAATACAGGTGCCTTGTAGCTACACCACCTCCACTAGGCTACCTGGTGAGCAATGAGTTTCTTATACATGATTTTCTCAAACACATTATTAATGTTTTCCTTTCACTTTTTCATTCCACTCGTGTCAATCTACAGTTCCAGAACAAGATGTGATTCTTAAACAAAATATGATTCAATTTCCTTGTATACATACAATTACCGAAAAGGAGCAGGAGAAAAAAAATCTCACATGGCCTTCCCCTCACTCAAATCACAGATGAACAATAGAAATAGATAGAAATAGATGGTCTAACAATTTCAGTCACTGAATAACCATTACAGATGACACATGAAAAAAAGCCATACACAATAATTTAATATTATTTTCCAACTTCATATCTTCTAATTATTCTTTCTCTATGCATTCCCTTGGGTTAAAAAAAAGAAGAAAAAAAGAAAAGAAAAACTGTTTATCCCCCATTTTTAAAAGTGGAATGAACTCTGCTATTTTCATTCTGTCAGGAAAGATTGAAAATGCAGCTTGCAGGTTTGGTTATACGGTAGATGGTCTTTGTCACTATAATCACGTTGATCCCATCACTATCAGTTGATATCATGTTTTTGGTTTTTGCTGGAATGGATCAAATTTCATTTTCACTCACCTCTCCAAGAATATAGTCTGCAACATCCCCAATTCCTGCCACCCTCTTTTTGCCTATCATATTATGTTTTTTTGTTTTTAGTTTTTTTAATTTGCTGCCCAACAATTCCAAAAAAAAAAAGAAAAAAGAATTACACTCATTTACCACTTCACTCAGGTTGTTTATATAATGCAGGTGAAAATAATTTGCTCAATTCATGCTGTGCTCACTTTTTCCACTTTGTGTTGATATGCTGCATTTGTGTCCACAGAATACTTTACAACTAAATAGTATTATATGTGATGGTGGATTTGTTTGCTCATTGAAGAAGCTGAGGGAAAATGAGGGTTGCAATGTGGAAATGACATGATGAGAGTAAAAAAGGGATTAGTAAAATGCTGGAAAGGGTAGGAGTATAACATTAGAGAATTGAATTAAGGTAAAATGAAAGACAAATAATAAAGCAAAGTAAGGATATTTTCACCACAAAGGTGGCAAGAGGTGCCTCCTCTCATTAGCTGAAGTGAGAAAACCTAAAGAATTGGATTAAAGCAGACTTGAAATCTCTAAGGTTCGAGAATTAGGTGTCTGAGTATAAGGTAGTCAGCTGAAGTCCCTGGACAATCAAGGAAAATTAGGTGGTTGAATAAATCAGACTAAATCACTGACTGCTCAAGTAGCCCTAGCCTCAGCATGGCTGCTTTTTCTTCCTCTATTTGTCCAAATTAGTTGAGCACCAAAATGTGCTTAAACATACAGATTATGTTATTGGTAAATTTATGTTAAATTTTGTGCTTATACTCATTTTGTCTTTTGCCCTGCTGTCACTGCTCTGACAACCTCATTTCCACATGGAAATCATTATGGTTTTTTGAGCTAATTTAAAGGTTAATAGAGTAAGTAAAATATTAGGAGCACCTTATAGATACTTAACAGATATCTGTCACAAGTGATATAGTCCCTGTGTGATTTGTTGTACTAACACAGTCGTCCCCTCTGGATGGCATTAGCATCACTAGGTAATGTCTGATTTGATTGGCAGATTCAGTCAGTCAGTGAGATTGTGGAAACAATCCATTTGTAATCCCACATGACCTTCAACTACAGAAAACTGTAGCCATATCACATTCAGAATTCTATTCATTTCCTCTCCTGCAAGAATCTGTTATATTTGCCTGTATATGATCAGTCATCTTATTTAAACAGTTTTTGTGTTGCTCATAATGTCCAGATGCCAAATTTTATAGGCTAATTGGAAACAAGAGACAAGACGAAAATCATCCATGATGCTAGAGTTAACTCAAGATTGGTCTTTTTACCAGGGAGAGATTAAATAAATAAATAAAAATCATGTTGGTTCCAGATTAGAAAAATGTCCAAAGGTAAAAGTGAACTAGGAGCCTCTCTTTGTACCACTAATGTGATCCTGCAAAATGAAATCAAAGTATATTTTTGTGTGTATCCAAGGACTGCCAATTGGGCACAGAGCACCAAATTTGGGAACTGTCCCTGGGAAAACATAAAAGTGTCTGATGGACAAGGTTTCTTAACATGTCGCCACAGGTTTGTTTTTGAGGAATTTGTCCAGATTCCTTGAATTTAGAGAAGCATTTGGCACATGAACACCATCATTTGATCACAGAGTGTAACTAGCGATATAACAAGCTAGACTCGCCAAGTCTTCATCTTGGTGAATGCCCTGATGTTGCATCTGGTTGGTTGGTTGGTCATCCACTAGTCTTAGTCCTAACTTTTTCTTGAACTCAAACTCTGTTTTTTACAGTGTGATGAGGAACTTCCTATATATCCCATATTTCTATATATCCCTGGAATAAATGTTGAAAACAGAATAAATCAAGGAAAAATTGTACATAAACTTTGTAAATGGCCACTTACAGTGTAGAGGGAATAATAAAAGAACATTGGACAAGATGACTAAGTGCAAAAGCCGTGGCTTTGAGATGCAGAGAAAATGAGGGCTATGTCAGAGACTGCGGTGGTGTCAGATGGATTTACATAAGAAACACAGCGATCTAAGAGCAGAACCCGGCTTTAGGAAAGGGGCTCAGCTAGGGCTGCTTTCGCATGACATGACATGAGACCTTATTTCAGTGCAGAGGTTCTTAAGTGCCTCTACACAAATGTGTGCACACGGGTGAACATGCAAGTTGTTTCACTATTTGGGGAAGAATGTAGTACATAATAGTGTGCCTATGTATCCATCCATCAATCTATCCCTTTTCCACCACTTTTCCACTTTGAGGTTGTGGTAGTAAAAGGCTAATCAGAACACCTCAGATGTCCTTCTTCCATCACATCTTCCAGGGACATTCAGAGATACTCCCTAGCCAGATGTTTAGTCTCCTTCCATGTGGATGTGCTCAGACTAAAGGCACAGTCACAAAAGACAAAATTTTGCAGCAAAATCAGTTACATAATTAATGGAATTGGCACCATCAGTGGATTCACTCACAGGGGCAAAGTAATCTACTTGCATCAAGTTCTACCTTTGTGAACACGCAAATTTGCACTATTGACCAACACCAATCCGTCTTCACAGGACCGACCTTTGAGGAAACAGAGAGACTCACTGGCTGACATGATGAACAGCTCCTCGCAATGGCCAAGCTTGTCACCCTGTGAGTAAGTTTGACCCCAGCCACACTTCAAAGTAAACTCATTTTGGTCACTCATATCCATAATCTTATTCTTTTGGCCTTATGTCCACTTAAACTGCCATGGCATGGGTCAAGTGCAGTTGCTGCAGAAACTAGTTTTAGGGACTAGGTTTCAATGGGATGTAGCAGTAGTTCTATTCTGAACTCTGTGTGGATATGTGAGCTGCTAACCTGTGAATTGGGAAGCTCGTTGTGGCTGCTTATTTTTTAGATTTCATTCTGCTGGTCAATACCGAGTTCATGAAGATATCTGAGGGCAGGAACATAGATCAACTGGTAAATAGAGACCTTTGCCTTCAGGCTTATTTCTCTCTTCACCACAGGAGCGTGGCACCATGCGGCACATGCACCGCTGCTGGTGCCTTGCTAATCCACTTGTTGAACTCATGCTGTCAATCTCATCTTATCTTCAGTCATGATCAAGACCTCAAGACACTTTTCCTTGAGGCAGCATTGACATATCATTTGGCATATACAAATGTCAACACACACACACATACTGCACATCGCCATTTTGTAAATATAAAACAAAAGTTTGGTTTAAAGAACTTCCAGAGTAAGTTTTGCTTTCAAATAAGACGTATAAAGAAGGAGAAACCATTTTTATTCAGATCTATCCCACACAGGTGTGAAATGCAATGGAAGTATGTTAAAACGCACACACACACGCACACACATACACTCACACATAGCACTGCCTCATGACCATACTAAAAAGCTTGCTGGGGCTTTGTTCTTTACTCGACTGTCTGCCTCTCAGTCTCACACTCACAAAACACAAGGTTGCACAGCTGCACATACAAACACATGACACAGTTTCACATGTGCACACTAACATGAATACACACAAACTAATTCATTCTCTCACACACTCACTCACAAATTCATATACACACACACACACCATGCCGCGCCCCACTTCTGTTTAGGGAAAAAAGTAATTACTTTCTCTCCCTGCCTCAATGCCTTCAAAAGCCTCAGTGGGGCGATTCCCCGGTGAGCCAGTGAAATTCACTTAAACAGCTTTTGAGAGAGTAAGCAGTCTTATTGTTGTGCACTGAAACTTTGATTGGAAAGGGAGAAAAAATGAGAGGAGGAAGAGGAGGGGGCAGGGGAAGATTGGTAAATAAAACTGTTGGCCGGTATTATTTTTCTCTGTCTTTTTTTCCCATTTCTTTTACCTCTTGGAGTTTTTGTTCTCTTTGACTCGGCTAACTACTGTAGGCAGACAACAACAGCAGGTAAAGCAGAGCTGCACAGTATCATGCTGTGTCTTTTAAAACACCAGTGGGGCACAGTGCGTGTGTGTGTGTGTCTGTGTCTCCTTCTGTGTGTGTCACAATCCCTCTTCCATTAAAAATCCATATCTCCCCCAATCTTTCAGAATCAATTTTCATCACACGTCTTTATGAGCACACGACTCTATTTTAAGATTGCTCAACCTTGACTTTGAGCCTCTCACTCGGTCCACCTGCAAGACTTTTCCTGTTGGGACTCTTTAAGTTGCATCAAAGTTGGCACACAAGACGAGTAATATCCTGCAGATTCCCACTCAGGGCGGCTAACAGGAGAATCCCAGCGGTATGCCTTAGAGAGAAGAAGGACTAAATAAATTAACAAAGCTCACTCTAAATGCTGTGATGATGCATCCCATGGTGGACTTGGACTTCTTTGAACAAGTTATTATGTACAAACCTTATGACTCACTAGAGAGATTTTCAGTGTTGTGTTAGAAATTTCATCACGTTGCTGTAGTGCTAATATTGTTGTGCAAGTTGTGCAAACAATGTGTGTTCACATGCAGCCCTTATGAATACATTAAATGGACATTCCAAGAAGCACCCACACACACACACACACACACACTTCATGCTCTTGATCATGCCTTGTATGTGTGTATCTGCATGTGTTTGGAGACTATACAACACTCTAGGGGAAATAGAAAGGGATGGGTGAAGCGGCTTGGAGAACAAAGAAAGTCTAGAGGGACTTTATTAACATATAAAGAGTTTTAGTGTATGTAGGTGTGTGGTGCGTAGTTGCGTGTACCTCTCTTGCATGTGGGCAAATATCTTTGCACACGTGTGTATGCCTATATTGCCCTTTGTTCAAGTATGTGGTCATGTTTTGTGTGTCTGTGTGTATGTGCTAACAGCTAATTCCCCTGATTTATGGTTGAAAACAAAAAGGAGAGAAAAAAAAACACAAAGACACAGACACTAATAGGGCTGTGAAGAGAACAGAGATGCGTGGCCCCCCTTGGCAGCTCCAGGGGCTGAGCATCTCTACGTATGTAGGAGCTTGTCTCTGTTCTTTCCTCCTATTCCTTTTCTTCTTTGTTTCATCTTGCCATCTAGTGAATCTTTCAGAGAGAGCTGGCTTATCTTTTTTTGCGTGTTCCTCGTGTATTTGAATGACTCCCTGAACTGACGTCATCTGTAACGACATATATTCAGATCAGAGGAGAGCGAAACAAGGAGAAGAGCGGGTAAAAGAGAGATGTGGTGCAACAGGAAAAAGACGGTACAAATGAGATGGCAGGGTGGAAAGTGTAAGAGAAGGAGGATAAGAGGAAGGCAGAGATGGAATGACTATGTCGAGGAGATGTTTAGAGGAAGACAGACTTTAAGCTTTAGCAGCTGGAGTGTGAATGAAAAGAAAGTGCAGCGAAGATATATGCGTGGGGGTTAGCTTTGCCTCTTTCCATCTTTCCCTCCCTTTGATCTCTGTGACTTCTTGCCTGCAAAGAAAGTCAGAGAAAGTGAGAAAGGTAAAGAGAAGGAACGAGAGGCCGAGTCATGAAGGAACAGAGGAAGATGAGAGGGAAGGGAGCAAATGAGAATTTGGGTGGAAGAAGAAAAGAGAAAGTACAGTGGAAGAGAGAGAAATTCATCAAGAAGTGGAGGAGAGGTGAGAAAGACGTGAGACAATTAAAGAGAGGGAGCTTGAGTTAGAGATGTGGAGGGAGAGAGAAGCTGAGTCATGGGGAGAGATGGAGACAGATGAGACAGCGGGGAGTAATATTGGAGAGGAAGGGGGTGAGGAAAAATGGTGACAAAGTTTCACAGCCCTAATTAACATTAAGCAAAGCAATCAGAGTCAGTTAGCATTTGAAATCAAATTAGTTGGTGATGGTGCAGGTGAGGTGATGTGTGTGAGAAAATGGCTGTGACCCTGAGGAGGAGCTGGGGGAGTCTTTTAACATGCCACAGTTTATGTATAAACTATTCCCCTTGTGGTTACTCATAGGTGTCAGTGCCTATACATGTATATACAGAACTGTGCGAAAAAATCAGCAGTTTTAGGCACTAATGGTAAAGTGAGGATACTGTCAAAAATAATCCCTTGATTAATTTTTATTCATCAGTTAATCTCATGTGAAGTGCAGTAAACAGAAAAAACCTAAATCAGATAAGTACTGGTCTTATTTGTCATGTTGCCACAGACATACTTCAAATGAATGCTAATGTTGCTACTCATCTGCTCGATGTGTGTGTGCGTATCTACAAAACGTAAGCAAGAACAACTTTATACGGCCATAATACACTATGTCAGATGTATGTGATGTTGAGCTTGTTATGGACTTCTGCTGACCAATTAATGCTGCTTAAGTGAGACGTCAACCACAATTCTTAGGAGAATTTTGGTAGGAAACATCCAGTCACTGAGTTTACAGTTCTGTTGCAATTATATTCTGTTCCCAGCAGTAACAACAAAGAGAGGAAAATTTGTGTCTCTGTCTAGCTTCTTCTCCATCACAATGGCTTTTAGAGCTCAGCATTGTCAGACCGAGTTGCTGAACCAGACTGACAGGGAAAAAAAATGTCATAAAGAAAGTTGAAATATTTGGATATTTTAATCCATATATATATATATATATAGAGAGAGAGAGAGAGAGAGAGAGAAATTACTCTGAAGATCCTCATGATTCTATGTTGAGGAACATTGAGGATATCATTAAAAGAAAACTTTCAAATGGGAATTTGTAATGTAAAATATTCCTACTTTGTGATTCTGTTAGACATTTGTGAGGTGAACTGAACTTGTGCTGCAGTTTCATTAGCAGCTGGGAAGAAAGACGCTTTAATCATGAAAGTGAGTCACCCTGTCCCTCCATCTTCCTGCTTCATATCTAGACACAAGGTTTTCCATCTCATTCTGCAAATTTTCTAAATTTAAATCTAAATATTAGTAATTCAATGAGAAAGTCACAGGAATTAAACAACTGTGCATGTGTCGGGTGGTTTCTCTCCACAAATTAGTGTGCCCTGTGTGTTTGTCTGTTGGAGACTGTGTTTGAGTCTGTGTCTTCATGCAAGCTCTATGGCTTAAACTCCTGAGCTCAGGTGTGTGTATGACAATTTGCCCCCAGTTTGTTGGCACATCCGACAAACAATTGATCGGCTAATTGAACTTGGGAGCTCTTTCATGTTTCGACATGTGTTCCTGGATAGATGATGGTGATGGGACGTTTGAAGAAGAAAGCTGCCGCCGTAATCAGGATGCCCTGTCAGCTTCAAATGGATTAGTGCTTGATTTGCGTGCCGGCACTTCAGAGTTCAATTGCAAAGGGGTGGAGGGATGAAGGGGGTGGGCTGGAAGACAGAGAAAGGGAAATGCATTTCAGAGGAGGTGGCGCTTGGTGGATTCGAGAACAGAATGCATCCTTTTCTCATTAGCAAGAGGGAAAGCTGTTTGAAGTTGGGATGTTTGGCACTGTTGGCAGCAAATGCGACAGGAAGGCTCCGTAATGAAATTTAGGTGTTTGTTTTCTGTAGAGCTTCGAGGAATGATAGGAACATGCCAAAATCCCCAGCTGACAACAATCCTTTGGCTAAAAATGGATAAAAATATGAAATTTATTATTATTATTATTGTTAGTATTAGTATAATTATTATTTTATTTTTTAAACTCTTCAGATGAGTCTGCGGTTGGTTCACAGCACTATAGGGCATTAGCTGTTTGGCAGAAGGTATCACCAGAGCTGTAAATTATACACAGTGTGAAATCTCAACATTGCAGCACTGTGCCATCTGTTTATCCTGATGAATTTGGTATGCAGCGCTTCCTTACACATGCTACATTAACACAGAGGTGTGATTATTTGCTTATGTATTCAATTTTTTAAAAAAAAATCACGTTGTGAGTCTGTACATTTTCGTCAACTGTACAAGACAAAGTGTTTTTTTATGTACTTGTATGTACCGAGGGACAACATCTAGTAAAAATTACAAACAAAAATACAAAGGAAAGTACCATTTGTTGTGTACTTTTTTGCTATAAAATATCTACAAGACCAATGGTGACTTGACACATGATGATAAGAGTGCGATAACTCTTTGTTCAGTGCCTATTAATATAACAAGTTGTTGATTATCACTCAGACCGTCAGTCATAGGAGCTTACAGTCCACATGGACTATATTAATTAGGCCCAGCTTAATAAGTGATGAGATGGTGAAGGAAATAAGAATACTTAAATGAAATGAAAAAGTGACACAGTTATTAGATGCAGAACTGCAGACTTGACCGATGAGTGTGATGCAGGCCAGCATGTAAATTAATTTTAATATGAGTCATAATATCAAGCTAATTATCCAGTGTTGTAAAGGAGGGCTAGCATCAGCAGCTAGACCGTTTTGTCAATTACAGGGTCACAGTCACTTGATGTGGGAATGGGAACGAGGGTCAGATGGTTAGTGACACAAGGTGATGGAGCTTGTCAAAGTGAGCACATACTTATTACAAACAGGAAATACAGTGTATCTGGATTTGATTAGATCTTTTGGAAATGAACAAACTTCCACACAAACAACAGGCACTTACTCATACAGTCAATGAAACACACAGATCCAGGACATCAAGATCATTTAGAGTGAATGTTTAAAAAAACTGGGCCTAATGCACAAACATTTTCATGTTTTTATCCTTAACCTGTCTTAAAATACATTACATACATACTTCCATGAATCCCCATACATACTTCCATGAATCCCTCTTATCCGCACAACTTTTTAGTAATTGCTCATTTCATTGTGATGAATGCCACCTGTACATAAGTAGCTGTAGGTTCTTGAGATTTGATCATTTGCATAATCAAATTTCTAGACAGGGTCACCTGTTCCGCTCCTTTTGTGGGCACCCACAAAAACATCACCCAAGAGTGAAAAGAAGAATTTCCTATTGAAGAGTTTCAGGTTCCAATGATAGGAATCTGATGACAGAAACGTAACAAATTTGGTCGTATCAGTAGTATAGTGGAGGTAACAGTCATTGATATAAGAGTACATTCCATTATAGGTGATATTACCCTGCCTGATGTAACTCAAGATTTTCACCTGGACAGCAAAGACCCTGAGGCAGAAAGGCCCTCTTGGAGAGGGAGAATTCTCCTAGCACTACTGAACTATAAAAGATTTTGTGCCAGAAATACTCATGCCAATAAAATCTAAAAACTAACTCTTTTCAAACCTCTATAAAAAAGTAATTTGGCTACCCAAGAAGCACCTCACACTGGACTGAACTTTTTATTTCAGTTGGTTTTGACATATTCCAAATTCATTTGGATTAAGGTACCGTAATTTCCGGACTATTAAGCACACCTGAATATAAGTCGCACCCACTAAATTAAAAAAAAAAAAAAAAAAAAAACCTACATATACAGGCCGCACTTGTCTATAAGCCGCAGGTGTCTAAACATTTTTGCGGCATGAAGCTTGTTAGCCCGTAAAAATCTATAAATTAGCCGCATCATTGTTTAAGCCGCAAGGTTCAAAGCGTGTGGAAAAAGTAGCGGCTTATAGTCCGGAAATTACGGTAATTCTACAGGACAACTAGCAAAAAGTCCTCCAACATAAATGCCCCTATAGGTCATTTGTTCCTACCCTCTGATATGTGTTCCAGCAGCAGCCTACAGCGCCTTCATCATCATGGTTATAATAAAATGTATAATCAAAATCTGTTTATGTTGAGGAGCAATTTGCACTCAAAATTAAACGTTTTTTGCAAGTGTTTCCATGGAAATTCTTGGGGTCTGACTAATAACTGGAACACAATCAGTCAAGTCAGTGGACTCCTATGTGTAATGGAACCAAGTTTACCACTACAGCAAATAATCAGACTTCTTAGTAATGACCTAGCAACAGAAATGATTTTCTAGTCCCAGATGAGTGAACTCTGAGCTGACGTTAATGCTTTATCGAGGTCTCAGAATTTACCGAACTAAATCAATAGCCTAATGCACAAATAAATGCTTACTTTTATCAACCACGTTATAACAAAGACGCTGCATTTATTTACTTACACAGATGTAGCTTCTGCAACCGCAAACTTTTACATGAATTTTAAGTTATAGCGCCATGTCACCGACACGGTTAATATTGTTTAAATTAACTATAAACTGATCCATTTTGTTCCCCTTTTCCTGCTCCAGCTCTGGCAGTTACAATGTTGCAACAGATATGGCAGAGTAATATTTTTTTGTGATGAGTAAGGCGTGCTGTCATGCTGATTTGAGCACGTTCTAAATGTCTTGTTGACCAGTCAGATTGCTTGGTCGGAACTACTTGTTGTATAACTTTGTTTCTTTACTTGCCAAGAGCTGTTCAGTGGTGGAAAGCAACACCAATGTTAACTCTTGTTTTCCTTTGCTTCTATCACTTCTTTTTACTGTAGTGTCCAGGCTGCCCTCAGTCTAACATGAGAGGATGTAGAAGCAGCACTGCTCAGAGGGTATATTCTAACCTCTTGTCATGTAAATGCAATGAAGGCTGAAACTCTTGGTAAGTAAACAACAGTTAATGCAAGTGTTGGCTATGTAACTGCAGCAAAAAATTACACCTTTAAGGTTAGACGATCTTTGTTGTCATGGTTACAATACTAAACATGCAGATATGGAACAATTGTGGATAAAGAGGACAATGTTGACTTGTTCTCCCACAGGAAATATAACGGTCTCCTTTGTTAAAGTCCTGTGTTTTGTCAATTGTAACGTGGACTTTGTCTCTCTACAGACATTGTCTGACTTCCCCCTTTACACCTGTCAGAATTACTATGGCTGTGTGAGGTCATCTAAAAAAGAAACATTATTATGGTTTGTCATAAGCTGTTTGCACAGACAATCTAAGGGCTGGATTTTTACAGGAGGAAACTTTTCAGTCTCACTTTTAGCCATACATGGCTTTACGGATTGCGGTGTCAGTCAGATGGTCAGTTCACCACCTTAGTCAGGATTAAAATATCTCAACAACTATTGGATGGATTGTCATTAAATTTAGTTTGTCCTTGCTGCCTAGAGGATGAATCCTGACCTAAACTTTGGTTATCCACTGAATTCTCCTCTAGTGCCATCGTTAAGTAATTTTCTGTCAAGGATCAATAAAGTATTATTATTCTATTTCATTTATGACAAAAATACCCGCAGAACTAATGACATTCCCATCAGCCTCAGTTGTGCTTTGTGTTTAGTGTTAATTAGCAAATTCTAGAAAGCTAACATGTTAAAATAAGATGACATAATACTCCGAAATCAGCACATAGCATTGACATTGTGTGCATGTCAGCATGTTAACATTAGCGTTTAGCTCAAAGCACCGCTGTGCCTAAGTATAGCATGGTTCTATACACTTGTTCCCCTTGTGATTACTCATACAAGTCAAGACTTTTTCACACGTTTAACAAGCCTGGACCACTTATTTACAAAATTAGATATATAATAATAGAATATTACTTGTATTTTCAATTTTTTCAAATTCTTGCCTGAGGCCCAGTGGTTGCCCTGTGAGTGTATGATTTCAGCCTGAAAAAATTAAATTTAGTATATGTACAGAGATCAGTGAATATGTATTGATCCTTGGTGATATTAATTCTAAAGGAACACAAAAAAGAGACAACATAGAACTGCTCGTGAAATACTAATAGCCCATCTGATGACTTTATTCCCACTTTTTATATATTTATATACAGTATCATTATGTTCCCAGAAAGACAAAAGCTGTTGTTAGATGTCGCCTTGTTTTCTTTTCATCCGTTGGAGACGGAACAGAAAAGAGAAAACAAGGTCCTGAATTGCTCTCTCCCCCTGAGAGCACTGACGTGGCTTTCCCTTGGTGCCACCAGGGACGTTTTCCATCCTCCTTCGCACACTTCAGGGAGCGTTGTCTGTCCCCAAAGACTCCGTCGCATTGCCGCTCCCCAGAATAACTAGGGCATCTGGGAGAAAACTTCACAGCATAATTAAAGAAGTGTTTGTGGCTTGCACCCTGTCTCAATTTGTGTGTATGTGATCGTACATCATGGCACAAAGATACTTTTGGGAGGTGAGTTAAGTGATTAGTTGCAATGTGCAACCTAAATGTGGATGACATCCTTCTGGCTGCTTTAACTACTATCCTTAAACCTTGATGAATGGTTTTTCAAATGATGCAACAGTCAGTGGTTTTGTAAAATCCGAAAAGAAAGTGTTCCTTGGCTTTGACTACTACACAATGCCCCAAAAACTATCACTATAGAAAACTGTTGAGGTTGATAGAAGCCATTTGTTTTAAATCAGGGCTACAGTGGCAGTAGCACATTATCTTGTTATCATACTCCTTCTAGTTGCTCCCTTTTCTTTGGCCTCATTACCTTTTGTACACTCCTCTCCATTTGTTTTATTCTCACCCCCTTCATCTCTGCAGCTCTCTCCATCTCCCTGTGTGTTATTCTCTCTCCTCCTCATAACTGTAATGACCTTCCCTCTGCTCTGTTTCCCTTTTTCTTTTTGCTGTGGGAGGTGAGGATGTGTAAGAATGAAAAAAAAAAAAATGAAATGCTGAAAGACAGAAGAAGTAAGAAACCAAGTGAGACACTGGTAGCTGGGAGCAATCGTGGAGAAGAAGAGACCGGCGGCATGAAGCTCAGTCATTTTCCCAGCCAGTCAGTCGTTAAGTTAGTCAGTCAGTCCAAACAGACTGTACCCTCACAGTGGCTTCTTCTTAACTCTCCATTTCATGGATGTAGAGGGAGAGGTAGCACTCACTTTGCAAAACATGAAAGAACACTTTACATGGCAGTGTCCCCTCAGATTCCTTCGCCTCTTCGCACTCGCTGTCAAAATATTGACACAGGAGGGGGAAAGCAAGCTGCATTTTACTCCCATATATCAGACACTTTGTCCTTTTAAATTATTGATATTGCTAGAAGGGGGGTTGTGCTGGACACAGTACTATCCTCAGGTCTTTTTTACACATCTTCAGTGGTAGTACCTGTGGAACCAATCTGTAGCTGGCAACAGATTGCCAGCTCAAAGCTCTTTCCTGTTAGAACTGTAGTGTTGCTCAGGGCAAAAAAAAAAAGAGAGAATGAGTGGCTCTTAGTGAAACACCTGGCCTCAGGGCTTGCAGGGACTTTCAGAATGTTTAGCTAATGGCAAATTGTGGAGGCTGGTGGTTCAAGTGTGCAAGATGGCTGTGTTGCCAGAGTGCTCTTTGGTGTAGGGACCGACGTATTCATTCACACCAATGTTGTAAGTAAGTAAGGTGATGATTGAATGTGACCTTAGACTTTCCATGAAATGCCGTGTAATGCAGTGAGCTAACGCATATCTGTGTCCTCAAAGCAGACCAAGCACATAGATAATAGCTGTAGCTGCTGACTGTACATGAAAACATTTATATCACAGGTTCCCTGCACAAAAATACCACCTTAGCATATGGTAGTATTTTGCAGGGATGAAGGTTAAGGTTTTGTCTGTGGCTTTGCTCACACTGAGTGTTTAAGCTTTCACATCTCACAGATCAAGAGAAATTTCACAGCTTTGATGTGCATTTGATGCTCCATTGAATTACAGTTTTGTTTATCTATCATCAGCCACACCTAAAATACAGTACTCGTGTTGATGAAGATGTCAGTAAATCCACCAGCGTTTTATGCAATATGTGAGGCAATTATCATATTGGCCAAAATGTAAGATGACCCCCCCTCCTCCCCACAACCACCACCATACACCACCCTTTTCCAAAACCTGTTTTTGTAACAGCCCTCATCCCCATCCTTTAAAGCTCAAAGTACTGTAACATTGTGTAGCTTGTATATCAGTCACATACTCAGATCCAGCCGCTAGGCTCCCACAAGCAGTCAGAATACTTTTCTCCAACTGTTAGCATTTTTCAAACTGCCTTTTTGGGCTCTTTATCAGGACACTCTGTGACACTGGAAAGTCTTGGCTGTTAGACAGATGTTTCGGTTCCTGGTCTGTTTCTACAGTGAAGACGCCAAGAGAAACTTTCAATTTATTTCCTCTGTGACAGAAAAACATGTTACACGAGCTGTTGGAAACTCCTGTTGTTTTAAGTGGGCTTCATTACCACTTGTGTTAACTAACTCTAAAAGTCGCACACTAATTGGACTTCAAGAAACATGCTAACATTAGGGCTCTATCTCTGAAGAAAGTGGAAGTGTTACATTGGTACTCTCTCTGTCTCTCTCATCTGCTCACCAAAAAAAAAAACAAAAAAAAAAACCCACACTCTTTTTTATATGTTAATACAGTCAATATTTGGAATAGATAGAGAGATTGTTTAATTTAAACTGATGGTCAGGATTACTTTATAAACTAATTATTTTGTTGGCAGGAGATTTGTTTTACACCCACTTATGCAAGATCAGGTTCTCAGCAGGTACAGTTTAAAACCAGCACATGAAAGACAGAGTCAGTCAGTTGTGTCAGTTGAAGCAGCAAGAGAACTAAATACCATGTGTACCAGTATGTGAGAACAAAAGAAACTGATAAATATACTGTACTGTTACTGTAATGTTGTCAAATTGGCTGGCAGGGAGGAATCCAAACAAAGCTGCAATGATAGTTGCATAGGTTTTTTGCACATGTATATGTACATTTGTTTAGCACATGTATAATATTTCCTGATAATTACCTGTTTCAAAACAACTGAAGAACTGTGACCATACCACCTGTTGCTCTCTGATTATCACCTGATACATCCTACCTTCCCCCTCAAGTGCTGCTTGCACTTAATTTAATAGGTTTTTTTTATTCCCACAGCTTCATAATGACATGGGGCACACCATCGCAACAAAGGCAAAGGAGCCACAGTTTCCCAGGAAGTGTGCCTTCTCCAAGTAGTTTATGCCCCTCCCCACTTAGCATTTCACTCTGCATGAAGTCAGGCCCACAGCTGTGGAGGACAGTCTACAGTAAGTGGGAGACTATAAATAAACAGGTAAACTCTTGCCATATAAGCAGGAAGCAGCCATTGCCATGGACAACCACATTCAGTGGTTACATTATGAACTGTTAACCTGTAAATGCAAACATTACCAAGACAATGAACACATACTGTCAAATAGATTTATTATTGGTAGTTCTCTACAGTTTTGCTACACAGCCACAGTGGATAGGATAGGGTGAGGGTTTAGTGGACTTAATGCAGCTGAGCTGCTATTGCAGGAGGGTCCTGAAAATCTGGTTTTGGTATAAAAAGTTATTGACAATGAGGCAATCAAACCTTCAAAACTGATTATCCGTAACAAAAATGTAGCCAACATGGCCTTAGGATAATACAATTACCATTTCTATGTTTAGACTTAAGTTAATGTAGTACTGTATGTGGGTGTTACTGTAGAACGGTGAGACTTAAAGTGAGAGATTGTTCACTGAATGGGTGCTAGGTGGTGGTAAATGTGTGGTTGGGTAGATGAGTGGCTGGTGAATATCTGTTTTTATGCGGTGCAGTATAATAACACTTTATCCGACCGTCGATGGTTTAAGTTTCAATAGTAATTGGATGTTGTTGACGTGGGCAATCACACACATCTATCTCCCACATCCAATCTCCCTCCAACGCCAGAAATGCAGGCTAACACCAGGCTAATACCACATTTTTGATGAGTGAAGAGGCACTCACCCCTCAATCACCATTACACAAATTTTTTAGACACTATCTAATTTCATTAAAGCACTGCAAAGTGCCGGTGCAAACATTTTTATGCTTGACAATAACTGCTGAAGTTATGCAACACATATTTCCTCCATTATTCACCTGAATCATTTAATTCAAACCTGCCTGAAAGATCTTCACAGAGCACACAAACTCCACAGCTGTTCAGGTTTAAAGGAGTCAAGAGCATGAAAACTGTATTCCAAACAGGGCCATTATGTTGAGTCTGACCAAATCTATTTGTGAAGCGCTTCTAACTAAATAACTAGAATTGAGCATGCTGCTTTCATGGATTACTATCATTAACAGATATTCAAGCACACTGTCAAAGTTTTACATGCAAAATATGTTCTGGGGTGTTATGCAGCTTGCTATCTAGTTAATCAGGTGTTATCAATCCCTGCAGTTTTTCATGGTCTTGTGATCATGGAGTTCAACACATAGAGCTCCCTCTATGGCATGAAATTTTATTTTAGGAGGAAAAAAATATTTCACCCTAGTTTTGGGAGTTTGGGGGGGTCCTTATAATATATCAATCAGAAAATGTGTCCCCCCCCAGCCCCCCCACCAGATTTTGGTTTGTTGCCTCAGGACAACAAGATGCTATGAGGGTACTAAAACGCCAAGGTTTTCTATATTATTTAATAAGTGGAATGAGGAACAAACAAGCAATAAATACATTAGAAGAAGTTTTATTTCAACAACAACAAAAAAAACATCTTGAAGTATTCGTAGGGGGACTTGATATTGTCTGATTTTGGAAGGTTGGCCTGCCATTCTGGGTAATCAGTGATGTTGGCACTGTGGGGTGTTTTCCAACGGGGTAAGCGTGGAACATCTTCCTGTGATACTTCATCATCTTCATTTTCCTCTTCATCCACAGACTCATTGTCATCAGGCAGGCCATCTGTTTTCAAAAGAAACCAGTAAGCATAAAATTAGAATAGGTCATATATACCTCTCTTCACCCAATGATGCATGCACGCACACGCACACACATGTTCATTCCATACAGTATGGTACTCTACTGACTGAACCCTGATCTCCTAACTCTCCCTCAAACCTGATTCTGGAGTCCACTCTTCCTCACTGTCACTCTCCTCAAGCTCACTGTCCTCACTGTCTGAAGGAATGAGCCTAACCGCTTGATCATGTTCCTTACACCCATAAAATGTTTGTGCATCCATTTCCTGTGAGTAATAGTAGATAGTACAGCAAAAAAAAATTGATTATGTTGATAACTATGCATCCCTACACATCTCCATCCATGAGCATGTTATAGTTCACACAAAGGTGGTAAGAACTGCACAATGTTGCCCTGAGGCAACGAATGAAAAACTGCCATTTTAGTATATAAATGAAGACAAAAAGTGTCTTTACTCAATCAAATATGCTTCTTCACTTATTCATGCACATCACAGATATTATTTATACAAAGTTATTTAAATTTAAACATGTTAAAAAGTGAAATTTATCTTACCTTCTGCTAGCAGTGTGTCCAAGTCGGCTGTGGTCCCAAAAAGGACTGTTTCACCCCAAGACGAAAGGTCAAAGCCACACCCAGCTCAAATTTCATTGGTCACAGACTTATCATCAGACTTTTAATGTGATGTTTTACTTAAAAAAATTTAAAGGGGCGGTGTGTGGGCCAAAATAGTGGTTTGTTGCCTGAGGGCAACACCATGCCATAGAGGGTTAAAAAATGAACAGCTCTCTCTCACTTCTAAAGATGATGGGGCAGCTGAGGAATTGTATCTCTGTTCCTGATAAGCCGAATGTGGAAATATATGGCCTGTCCTCAAGTGAAAAGCAGAGTGGTGTCACTCGTCCTCACCCTCACCTTGTTCAGACAGGCGTGCAGCACTGTACGTTTGGCTTTAAACTGGCCGAGAAAGTGATTGTGAACCTTTGGACCTCAGTGGAATCTCTGAGTGTGGCCTGGGGGTATCAGACAGTGTATGATAGGAGCCAGGTGGGGCGTTGACATTTAGCTAACAAAGAGCATGGTAACGTAACCCCAGTGGGATTGTAGGTGAGTCAATCACTAAGCCATGTTGTAGTATATCAGATGAGCTGCTGACATTTTTTATTTTTTTATCATTATCACACCCACAGTCACTCTCACTCTTGCTGTGAAAAGTCAACTCCACATCCACTTACCTCCCAATGCATTTACAATGAGTCACAAGATCGAACGAGTGCTGAAAGCAGGGCATGGAGGTTGAAAGCCATTCTACATTATCTTCAGTTTTCTTAACATTTTGCTTTAGTGGATTGTTCCCGTGCTTTTACTGAACTTTATCACCCATGTGCCATCGATTCGCCGTTCTCTTTTATTACAGAATAAATAAATAAATAAATATTTAGTTGTAACTAATGTTTATAATAACGGTTAATAAATCATGTAATTATACTTTGTAGATTAGTTATATGACATTAATAAACATGACTGTGGAATTGCCAGATCTCAGGCTGCTGTGTTATTAGTTAAGTAATTAATAAGAGCCTTTCACATTCTAATAAACCAACAAATTTGCGGTTATAAAATAATGTTTTAAGTTATAGAGTTATAGTAGTAACTTATATAGTAGTAACATAGTAAACTAAAAGGCTAATAAGATGAGGAAGGTTTGAAGCTGAACAAGGATAACCACCAGCCTAAAGCAGACAACTCAAAAGCTGAACTTATTAATGGTTCCTAACCGATTTGTGAAGTATTAGTTAATGATTTATTAACCATTAATAGAGCCATTAGTCACAATATGCCTTTTAAATCATCAAGTGTTTCAAATGAGAAAGATTTACTAAATCAATAATAAAAAAACTGTGGGTTAAAATGGTATTTAATATTACCATTAGCAGCACCGCACTTGTTTGTTAACTAATTTACTTTATATATTTAGATATTCAGTGGTGCATTTATGCTTTCTCCACATTCTTCCCTTTACTTGCTTCCACTTGCCACAGGAAATTTCCTTGTAAACTGTCATTAGCATTGCTTTCTTCTTCTTGCAGAGAAAAACACTTGTATCCAAGAAATCTGTCTGAAAATCACCTTCTTTTAATTCAATTCATTTTTTCAGTGCAAATGAGTGAAATTCTAAAATGATGAGCCTCCAAACACCCACCAGAGCACAAATTAGAAGGAGCAAAAATTACTGTTTGAGACATTAACCTCTAAAATGGGATAATTCATACAATCTGAGTCTTAGTTGGAGACAGTTGAGGGTCTGCATCTGATGGAGTCAGCAACCCTAACCACCACAGGTTAGGGTTAGGAATAACAACAACTCTTAGAGGTCGACAGTATGACAGTATATGTAATGACATGACAACTGCATGCTGCAGCGCTAAGGCACATTCAGATGAGAGTGAAGCATTAGAAATTCAATACACTTGAAAATAAGTGTGTGTGTTTTTTTTCCCAACATACATGCAATTCACTCAAAACACATCTGTGACCTATTTTCATGTCATTGTGACCTACCAGATGAGGACAAAGGGATATAAATGATAGCAGAAAACTTGCTCCATATGTTAAACAGTAGTAATTGAATCAGTAATTGCCTCATTTACATGTAAATCGTTGCAGAAATGGATGTATTAACATATAAAAAGTACACCTATATACACACACAATATTGCAATATCAAGGAATAAGTGCATCATCCCTCATTGTCCCATTACTTCCCAGTTTCCTCCTAGGCATCTGCTGACACACACAGACTTTGTTCCACAGAGCTGTGGCTGAATAATTTCCGTTGACTTCCTGGTGCATTGGCCACCGGAGGCAAATTCATAAAAGCAAAGATCTAAGACATTAATTCACATCATTTCATTAAAGATGTGTGATTGCATTAAGCCCATTTGTTACACAGCAGCAGTGGTGTATATACTTTATGTGTGTCGCCCCGTTGTATAATTTGATTCAGGGGATTTCCAAGCTTATTTCATCACTTAATTAACTAGAGAGGAGTATTGCTGGTTTGTCTTTCTCTCTCAGTTTTGTTTATCTCTTGGCCACAGAGGTGTGGAGTCATTTGGAGGTCTTTGGGATCATGTGAAGATTAACGCCTGTCTACTACTGTGGAATCTTCCACTTCAACACTGATTAGGGGATGACAAAATCATCCTAATGAAGGCTCATTTCTCAAACATCCTCAGTATGTCTTAATGGCATCATATAATATCCCCATGTGAAAGTGCCCATTATAACAGCAATTAAAGGAATTCCGGTAGTATTTTTTCAAAGCCCACACAATAGGAAATCAGAATATTGTACTCAATGATATTCCTCATAATAACATCAACCTTCACAATTACCCCTGCCTTGTACTAATTACAGACAATTAGTTGCAGAGACAGGTAGGGATATCAGACTCTTTCATCAAGTATTAGTTTCAGCTGATTATGAAGAAGCAGCACATTGCATCTCCACACACAACTCTTCCCATAGGCCTAATTGGGTCTTGGATGATTCCAGCGTTGTTTATTTAGCCCTGATTACACCTGGGATAAAGTCTTCAATTAAAACCAGTGCCGTAATGATCTCGTCTCAAATGCCAGCCGTGTACCGCCAATGGCCTCTCACAGAAAGGTCACCAGCACTCACAGCAGCACATTGTGCAGTATCATTCTTTTTTAAGATGTAATGCTTCGGCATCTGAGAGATAGTGGCCTTGTTGAACGCTAAACATCATAAATACTTAATCACAAACTTTCTTCTCAGAGCCATCAGGGAGGAAGACAACAAACTTCGTCATTTAAAGGTACTAAAATGAGATATTTATTCTATCTGTGTTTATATCACACAGCGCCTCAGGGCTACAACCATACCAAAGCCTGATTAACATGCTGACAACAACAGCTGAGGAGGTGTTTGTGTGTGCATGTGTGTGAGTGTGTGTATGTATGTGTGGTGGAGAAGAAAAGTGCACTTGAATGTTTCTCATTTGTTTCCCTTGTTTACCTGTAGGGCATTGCACCAGAGCAGAGGCATGAATTGCTCGCTATTGACAAATCACCCAAAGCTGATTGCTGCATTAGCGCTGCTTTTTAAAATTACTCTTCACTTTGATTGCTTCATCATTGCTTTCTCAAAAAGCACAGTGTGATGAATTATGAATGTTATATATTTATTCTTACATTATTTTGAGGTGTCAAGGACGAGAAATGTTGGCAGCAATATGTTTCTCCTTTCAGATTATTTTTTTCATGTGTCTGAAATAATAGCGTTAGAGAGAGCTGTGTCTGTAGCACCGGTGGCAGGCAGGAACCTGATTAGGCCACACAGGAAGTGTGCTTTTCATCTCCTATTTCTCCAGGTTGCATCAGTGCAGCTTGTCACTGACACATCCTCCCTCGCTGAAAACACATGGGGTCTAAACCAACATTTCCCACCTGTCATTTTATTTCCTTTATTTCGCTATAACATCATTGTCGACTTGACATCATGCATATTCCTACAACTGTCAAATTAACTAATTGTAACACCGTGCACTGCTGTAAAGTGAGTTCCTTTTCTTCTCCCATGTCATGGATAGCCTTAGCAAAACCGTGTTCCACTTCTAATTGTCACTGTGAGTGCATGAAACACTTCCCACAGCATGATTCACCCTGCATCCAACCTCCCTTTGCATCATTGGAGGCCCTTGCATCCATTGCTTTCCAGAGGCAGGTGCAGACTGACTACTCACATCACCATGTCAACCTAAAAGGAAAATTAACATAGAAATGTTTTCTTCATTGTGTTACCTGCCCTTTTCACTGTATAATGAAATGTGATATTCTTACACTATGATTTTCTGCTGTGGTCTTATCCAAGGAATTACCCTTTTTAAAATAGCATTCTGTTAGATTTATGTACACTTTTTACTTACACAGTGCAGTTGCACATAAACATAGAGTTTGATGTCAACGTTAGAACTATTTTGCTTTTTCCACATGAGAGATTTCTGTATTTCTGTTTTCATCCCTAATCTTCTCACTGGTCTGAGGAGGGCAGGATACTGTTGCAAAATGGTGATGTCACATGTACCTGTGCACCAATTAGGGCTTTTTTGAATTTGATTCAAAATATGATGACGTGAAGTTGTGCAGTCATGTTTGTGCTGATGTTGCCACACATTTGTCACATCTAAGCATATTTCTTTTTTATTTCTTTATTTTTTGGGGGGTTTTATGCCTTTATTGACAGCAGCGTTATTTCTTCTGTGATGACATCATCAGTGATATTGTTTACATCTTTGGAAATCTCTCTCCAGAGTCATAAAAGTTATCATACAGCTGTCCCCAGGCTAAGCAGTGTTCCTTGTGATAAACTGAAGTTCATGTGTAAAATCAGTGGGAAGCCCCTTTAATCTTACAATGAAATACTAAACATCAGAAACCACATTTTCAGGGCCTTTAAATTTACCTACCCACAGAAATAATTGTATTAGATGAATTTACACACACACACATGCACACACAGAGTTACAAAGAATTACCTTTAAATTTCAGCGTGTATTTGCTATGACTGTTGCTAGCTTCTGGCATACATTCTTCTGTCCTATGTGGTAAACCCCACCCATCTGTTACTCTGAGCGAGAGTATTTTGCAAACAGCGTTTAACCCAGCACTGATTCCGACTTCCTCACCAGTGAAACACAGATGATTTGGTTTATGCATTGGGAAAGGAACAACAAGGCGTATTCCATCCAGATTGAAATATTTGTCATCATGCTCTTGCCTATGAGGCTACCTCTCCCTCTCTCTTTCTTGCTTTCTCTCTCTCTCTCTCTCTGACAAATGTGTGCTGTACTTAGACTCCACAAGCAGCATTATATGACTCACCAAGTTAAGATTTATTCCTTCCATTACCTTGCACCCTTAGCGTCTTAATATTAGGACTTTCAAACTTGCACCAGAGAGATGAAGGGGAAAAAAGAAACACTAGCCTTGTTTTGTTTGTCAGTGCTCATATAATTTCCTATCTTAAAGCAAAAACCTTGTGATAAAAACAGTGTTTGGATTTTCCATAGGTGAATTTTTCCACCTCTCCCTCTCTCTCTGCATCCCTTGTTATCAGAGCATGCTTGGGAAATGCGACTGACACGTTTGTGTTTCTGCTAATGTATTTGCCCTTTGCATATATAAATCTGATTCTCTACGGTGTGCAGTCTGAGGCTTTTAAATGTGACAGGTATCAGTGTTGAGATCAGCTCATCTGAGGGCGCGGCACTGCCTGCTTCTTTCTGCTAATTCTGTTAAAGCCACTGGGACTCCTAATAAGGAACAACAGTGCCTTGATGTTTGGCCCTCTGGCATGTGAGGTTTATTTGTGGGCGGTGTGCAAAGACACCCGTGCATATCTGTACATACATATACACATATTTAGCGAGCGCACATTTCCACGCGCTTTTTACCCTCTGACAAAAACACACACACAGTCACACACAGCCACAGGCATAAAAGAAGTGCAGAGATGCTGGAGCATTCATAACAGGCTCACAACAGAAATAGGCCCTATAATTTACCTGTGCTAAATGCAGCTTTTTAGTAAGTGCCAAAGCGACCAGCATCCTACTCTCCCATTCCGCTCCCCTCTACTCTTACTCCTCCTCTTTCTTGCCCCTCCTGCCCCAGATTGTAATTGTCTCCGGAAAGAGCATACAGTAAATAAAGCTAATGCAATATTTTCTCCAGGGTTCGTTGTGTGATATACTGCTGTGTTTGGCTTGCTGGAGAACTAAGTTTTGAAATTGAACTTGGGGGCTGGTTAGATGAATAATGGCTTTTCTGAAATAGTTTTCAAGGTTAGCATTCACTGAAAAGGACACACTTTCACATCTGAAGTCCATTTCCCTTGCGTGGGAAATAAACACAGCTCCTAGA
This sequence comes from Lates japonicus, assembly GCA_033238685.1. Classification (NCBI taxonomy): domain Eukaryota; kingdom Metazoa; phylum Chordata; class Actinopteri; family Centropomidae; genus Lates; species Lates japonicus. The sequence goes on along the minus strand of BRZM01000043.1, from coordinate 5,367,383 downwards.
AGTGGGGATTTTATTTTTCCTTCACTTTAGTGTAGCTCCTTTTTGGTTATAAAACACACACACATACACACATGCACACACACTGACAGTCTCTCCATCTGATTTTGTCTCTCATTCTCTCAGGTTCTCTGTCTGTGTTTCTCTGTATCAGAGCCTCTGTCACCTCCATCACCTCCTTCCTCTCACCCCAACTACTCCTGCACAGCCTCCGTGACATCTCCTTCAGCGTTCTCTCCGCTCTGTTCTTTGTACCAACCATCCTCTCCAATACCTGCCATCATCTTTCTCTCATCCCTAAGTGCTGCTTTCCCCTCTCCACCCTCCCAGTCAGCTTCCCACTGCTGTCTCCATGGTGTAGTGATGGTCACCATGGCAACTGTCAGACGAATTGAGGGTGGCTCACAGGACTGCACCCTTCGTTTGGGTGCGAGGTTGTGGAGGTAAAGGAACCGCTGTGGTGTATTAAAAGGGTTTGGCAATGCTATGGTGAGGCAGCACATTATCAAGCACCACTCATGAAGTGCACATAAACATACACGCATACATACTACAACGATATGAATGTACATACACCCCCGCTCTCTCACACTCATACACACACACACGCACTTAACAGGCACAAAGAAGCTCTGAGTACAAGAGCATTAGAGTTGAGAGGCTTACCATTGGAAATGGGGTTTTAAGACTACCTGTGGATTGCCATACAAAGAGAGTGAACTAATGTAAAACTGACTTAGATGGAGAGGAAAATGCAACATGCGATTTCACAAACTTAAACTGCATCGACGTGAGTCGCTTTTGCTGGAATAAAGTGAAGAGAAAGAAAATTATATACCTGCACTAGGAAAACTCCTAAGCTATTGTTTTATTTAATCTCTCAGACTCCGTCTCCTTCTTATTTTTTTCCATCTGCGGGCTTTAATCTCGGTATGCAGCTGAGCTCCCTATGAAGAAACATTAGATTACCTTGGACAGTTTGGTCAATGAAGGTAGAAGATGAGAAACACAAGCAAGAGATATAAAAAAAAAAAGAAAGAAAAAACTGGTAGCTGGTGATGGGAAAAGGAGAAAGGGAGGGAAGTGAGGAGTCAGGCTGAGGTAAAGCCAGTAACACATACAGTAAAGCTAGAAATGGACTGAAAATTACTAGCCTGTAAGAGATAGGTATGGCAGCAGACAGGTAAGACTGACAAATAAAAGTGTGCTGAGGAGCAACCAGGCAGGTGGAGAGGCAGTCCAAGAATGTGTCACCCATGTTAATAGGTGGTTGTCAGCCAGCCAAGCAGTCATAATCCATAATTCCATCCTCATGCCACCTGTATGAACATATTGAAACTGTTTTCATCAACCTTATGGACTGTATTAGTACACTGCATGTGTGCCAACGCACAAATTCAATCAGGTCCATGCGTGCACACACACACACACACACACGGCTCAAATTCACTGCTCATACCAAGCCCCTAATGATTGGGTTTATTTGTGCACAGACACGTGAAATGGTTGACCAGCCGGTGCATAATTTCTGCAAGGCTGACTTATTAGTGCCAAATATATATTTGTAACCAGTGGACTCCACTTGACTTTTCCTGGCTTGTTGACAGGAATGGTGGCAGTAGGTGTGAGTAGCCATAGGGCAGCTATGTGCTGTAGCATTCTAAAATGGGCGTTAGAAATAAGTAAGCAAAGTTAATGTGATTTTAAAACAAAAACAGTTATGTATTGGTGATTTGTGCTGACAGTGACATGATATTCCTTTCTCATGGACCATTTGAAACACGTCTGTCACATAATAACCGTAATGAAGACTAGATATCAACCAATGATTAAGATGTTGAGTCCACAGTTTCCAGGTCATGTTACTTTGCATGCTTTAGACATAACACAGAGAACTGTATGTTCTGTGCAAATGATTGGCATAAAGATCTGTTATTTAATCCTTAGCACTTTCATGACAGTGGGGTTGTGGGCCAAACTGTAGACACATCAACTAACCTCTTTTTTAAAAAACCCCAACAAGGCTACAAATTTTGCTTTTACGGTATTATCAGCAAGCCAGCAATTTCCAAATGATTCAAAACCACTGCAGGTAAAAAGACCATCATTAAAATACCACTCTATAAAAGTCAACAAACGTTTCACATGCAAAATAAAAATGATAAAAACAATGATATTTCAATCCTGTTGTCTCCTCAGTCCTCCTTACATTACTGTAGTTTGGTCACATGGCGCTTCTGATATATTTAACTTTATTTTTTACATTCAGCAGGTAGCATACTCAGGTGTTGTATGTATTTCATATATTTTCAAGCTATATACAAATGGTTATAAATAACAACGACATTAAAATGTCTGACAGTGAATAGATACAGTAGTAGCCACTTTGATTATATCAAAAGCTCTGGGACAAGCAGGGGACGGACAATTGTTTTTTATCAGACACAAAGAATTCGATTTCCAGAAAATAGATCCACCTCGATAACAGTATGAAGTGGAGTCCCGAGAGAAAGGAAAAAGAACGCAGTCGCCTCAAGGTAAGCGTGGAAGCAAATGAAGAAGTCTTTGGTCAATCAAAAGTCAAAGATGACTTAGTGTCCTCTGCAGGGACCAGGTTAGATTCCATCTTTCATTTCTGTCTGCACAGAAGACAATACAGCTGTAGAACAACCTAAAATTCCTGTACATTATCTGTGGGGCTGCAGTAAGTGGCAAAGCTACTAAATTGATAAGTGCATTGGATATAGTTTTAATAACCATTCGTATGTCTGTCACACGTAATGATTCAAATTTATACAGTTTCAAGCTGAAATATGATGAAATGATTAAGGTATATATGTGTGTGCTGCTATGTGCTATCCTATAAGTACTCAATTATATGTGTGTTTTCTAGCAAACTGCAGCGTTTGCGTATATACAGGTTGGGGATTGAGAAAGGATTTGGGTGGCTGTATAGTTTCCCACACAGCAATACATGTGTATAGGTCATTAAGGGTCTGATGGCCAGTGGTGCAAACTCGGGTTCATTGGCTACACATAGAGTCCACTGATCACTGATTGTACCCAGTTATTAGTCAGACCCCATGTATTTGGCGAAACAGGAAACACCGTCAAACTCTTTAATTTTGAGAGAGCAATTGCTCCTCAACATGAAATGAGATTTTTGATTATACATTTTTACTTTTGTTGGTCATAGTTGTATAACGTTAATATTATACCGGTGGTGTGCATTAGTCAATTCTTGAGCACTCCAGTGATGCTTGCTGACCGCATCACTGTTGCGCTCAAATGACGCTAAAGCACACCCTCTCAGTTAATATTGCTTAAGTCTGCACCTCACGATTTGCCAACAGTACCAATGGAAGAAGTAGTGTGCTCTTTCTGCAGTGGAACTTAAGAATGTGAAGGTTTGAGTGGTGGATGGACATGTGAATGAATGCAGCTTTATTATCAAGTCTGGCTATTTATATCACCCATCCCTCATATTCAAACTTATTAACAACGACAATAGATAGGAATAGATAATGGATGAATTAATTAATTTTTGTTGTTGTTGTTGAGTTCAGCATTTATGAAACCTTCAAAAAAGTCAACACATTTCAGGTACAGTCATTGGCACAGTGTTTAGAGTTGTACATACGAGTCTGACTGTGAGAGGCTTTTTAATATTTGGGTAGAGCACCTCTGTCATTGTGCATTTCTGTCAAACAAACAATGACAACCACTCATAACAGACGTTATGAAAAGCTCGAGTTTGCCTGTGTTAATGCAAAGATTAGAAGACTTGAATGGAAACATTCACAGTCAAGGGTTCACAGTATGTGTGGGAGTGCCCCAGGCCTTTGCTGTGGTTAGACCATCAAAGATGGTGTCACAGAGAGATATGAGAGAGGTTTCCCTTTTGCCTTTAGAAAACTCACACACCACCCCCCCTGCACATGCAAACACAAACAGAAACTCACCCAAAAAGAAAAGAAAAAAATCAATGGTAGATGAATGATTAAACTCTAACTAAAGTCCCATCAAAAAAGACCAATACATTCTGACAACACTCTACAGTCAAGCTGCCTGAAAACAGAGGAGTGTGTGCGTCAGTGGGATATAAACCGGCTAAAGTCATTGAAAGATAAGCGAAAAGAGCCATCGAAAGATGTTTAATGAAATAATTAGCTGTCAAAAGGCAGGCTGTGGAGCTGGCAAAGAATCCATCACGAGGAAGGGTAAAATCCCCCGGTTTATGTTATAATCCAAGCTTTCAGGGGCCTGGGTGATATGGGCAACTTTTTTTTTTCTTTGACTGCATTTTGGCTGGATTAATTGACAGGCTTGTCACAGGAGTGAAAGCTGTTTGGGGCAGCTGGAAAGTCAGGACCTAACAGGGAAAATCTGTGGCTTAAAGAAATGGGTTGCAGCACATCCGATATTGGCAGCAGAAATCAAACCCTGTGCACGTGCATGAGACCAGTGTGTGTGACTGATTTTGTGTATTTCTGTGTTTTGCGCATGGACATTTGCGTTAGTTTATATGTGAAGTGTGGCATATGAGACTATAGAGCTGAAACTGAAGGATTATTACATTACTGCATGTCCCAATCTACAGTCTTAAATGTTCCCAAACATGCAGTTTTCCATTGTTGTTCTTGGGGTTGGGGATAGTCCAGTTTCCTGTCTAATGCCACCTGACCATCTGGAGACTCACATTTTGCTCTGCAATGTAATGTCCTTCCTTGAACCCGGTCTTATCTCTCTGGTTTTTGAGGGCGAGTGGTAAATTCAAAGCCCGGGAAAACCTTATTTAGCCTTTTGAAGTTCCCAGACCTGTCTGCGTGAAATCAATCACAGGCACCTTTTTTCTAATGCCTCACTTCAAAGTGCTGTCCTGTCCCACTGCTGCTGCTGAGGCCTCCCTCCATTTTCATCAGTGGCACTCACAGATTGGTGCCTCTCGGTTCTTAAGTAAGATTCTGCTCTCTGATTACACTTCCCCTAGTTGAGGGATTGTTAATGGAACATAAAAATAACTGACCCTGAAACTGTGGATGGCAGGGTGCATTATTTAACTACTCCTACCATTGCCTCCGGGGAGGGAAGGGAGGAGGAGGAGATTGGAAGGGGAGTAACAACTAAACAGAGAAAAGAAGGCAAAAGAGCGCACACATGACAGTCTTGGTGAGACATTTCCCAGCTGTGTACAGTAGTGAACCTTTGCTTACCCACTGCAAGAGACAAAAACTAATTTTCAGCTGTGCTTTGTCCTTGTCTGAAACTTCCAGCCTGTCCATCCTTGGTTACAGTAATTCTTTAAGGGTCACACATCCTGATGTTGTTATAATTGGTCTCCTGTGTGTAGATGTTGCTAGAACATTTGGAGTGCCTCAAGGCTCTGGATCTCTGTGTCTGCATGTGTTACTGTACAAACAGGTGCTGTGGGAGGAGAAAAAAGTGTAAAAAAAAAACAAAACAACACAACAATGGGAGAATGGCATAGGTTCACAGAGAGCCATTCCCATTGTTGATGTACAAGCTATTTCACGTCTGTTTCATGAATTATTAACAGCAAAGCTCTTTTGTGTTTCCCATAACAAAAACAATGGAGAAAAATGAGGAATACTGGGGGAGGGATGAACTGCGTCAGATTGTATGTCTGTGTATCAGCATCAGCAATATGTAGTCTGTCAATTAGTAACCTAACATGTGCACTAGTGTACCTGTTAAAATTGTTTCCTGGTTTTAATTGTGTTTGGGATATGGCAAAATATAAAGTGCACATTTATATAAAGTGCACATTTAGCCTAAAATAGGCCTACACTCAAAATGGTGAAGCAATTTAGGTTTTGTTATTCCTTTTATAATAGGGAGGTTCAGATGGGATTTGGGCAGACTCCTTTCATCTGTAGCATTAAACTACATATTGATTTTTTTTTTATTATTATTTATTTTACCTACAGCAGCAATTTAGTAGTGTGATTCACCTGCAAGATGTTATTTAAATATACATCAAACAAATGTTTTTCCTCACTGATATTTGCAGTAGTAAATTGGAACTGCTGGCCACTGTTGCTAGTTTTTGTTAGTGTTAAATTGGGTGCAACTGGGCATTTTTGGCAATCGTACTTTACAGAGAAGACATCTGACATCTAAAGCCAATACCTACATCTATCAGAAAATGCTTGGATTAGTCCTGATCTCAATCTTGTATATCATCTTTGGATTTTATTATTTCATACTGGCTGGTTCTGAGTTTTAGCCTAATTTGAAACATGTAATGATGCAGTGTGGGTTGCGTGTGTCTGTGATGAGCCAACCAAATGCAGCAGGGGGTTTCAAATGTCCAGCTGCTGTTAAAGCCCACCCCACTTAGTTATGTTGCTAAACCTGTGAAGCTTGTCATTTTTGCATGAATGTGCAGTTTTCATGACAAAGTGGGTAGATTTCCCACTTGAAATTCTTAAAACTCTTGGATTCTTTGAGGTCAAACAGAGGCAGACAAAAGCAGGCTCCTTACCAGTGAGCATCAGTTTTGCCAACTGCTAGATATACTCAGCTAGCTCATTAAGCTAATGCTCCATGACTTGGTTAAACACACAGTCTCTGGCAGACTTTTTTCCCCCAACTTACTCATTTTAAAACAAGAATCATGCAGAACGGGTTCTAAATAATGACTATATATGATGTTATGTTAAAAGACTGAGGCTAAAGCTGTCCCAGGCATTCATCTGGATGATGATACACGTTTCACCCACCTAAACATTGATGCAGTCCAAGCAACCCCCATGGCAACAGAACTGCCCAGTGACACAAAAACTGCTCAGAAATGGCCTGAGGAACATGACAAAGGTATTGACCTGGCCTTCAGACTCCCCAGATCCCAGTCTAACTGTGCATCTGTGGGACCTTCCTAATGTATAGGTACTGTCGTCAGAACAGCGCTGATCCATCGGGACATGGACACAGGACCTCTAGGTGGTGTCTGACACCAGGACATTTGCATCCTCTGGGTCCTGTGGATTACAGGGCGGGACCTCCAACATCTGGTTTGTTCTGGCATTTCCCACAAATGCTTGCATGTATTGTCCTGCTAGGGGAGGCCCCTGCCATTGAGGAGTGCTGTTTCAGTGGTGGTGCTGGTGGATGATCAATGTAATTCACTTCATCTGTCAGTGTTTCTAATGTTGTGGCTGATCAGCACAGAGCTAGTTAGCCTACTTAGCATGATAAGATGATGGGTGTTTTGTTTTTTTTTCATTCTAACTTAATCCTGTTTAGTTGTTTAGCTTACACTTGAACAAGCAACATGTTTCACTTCCAATATTAGGGAAGAGAAGGTTTTAAGGATATTGCTGTCTTGAGTTTGGCTGGGGTTGTTCAAGCCCACTGGGCTGTGAAGCCATTTTGGCGTGGTGGGTATAGTGACTTCTACATTTATCATGTGATGCACACTGGTCCTAAAAGCATTTTCCCATACACAATCATTGGAAAAAGTTGTACTCAGCTGTAAAATAGTGACCTTTTTTTCTGAGAGACACAAATCCCCTAAAGTGTTCCATGGTGGTCCAGTCACATTTAGAAAGTCTAGATGAGACATATGATTGCATATTTTATCCTATTCATGTGTGTTGTCAGGTAGAGGCAGTTTCAGATTTGCATACACTCAACTGGCTTGGTTGGAGAGGGACTGCATGCTTTATGGGCCCAAAAATGTGGAAGCCTGAGGAAGCTTGCTGAGGATTTTCCAGCATATCTGTCCAGTGAGTAACTTTCATGGGAATGAATGGGGCATCGCCTTTGTACACGATGTGCAGCTCTCCTTAATACATCCATGGGGTTGCTGGAGTGTAAATTCCCCCAAATCTAGTAAAGACCAGGAAAGAGCTGCTGCCTTACCACTAGCATCCAGAAGCAGCTTCCACACAGTGGGGAAATACTAAACACAATAGATGTGCTATCGTGAAAGGCCCCCTTTTTTTCTTTTCTTTTTTTTTTTTACAAAACCTTTAACCTCATTTAAGTGTCCATGAAATGCGCTTGGGCCTTGGAAGTAATGCTGGTCTGTATTACTAGTGCAATTACCTGGATGTGCTAATGTTTGCAGCTTTTGTTAGAAACAAGCTCACTGGTAAATCCATTCCCTACATTTTCTCTTCTATTTTTTTAATGCCACCATGCCTATGAAAAAAATTGATCCACTTGCAATAAAAGCAAGAAACAGAAAGGAAAATGGGATGGCACGAAAAAATGATGAATACGGAAAAAAAAGACTCATGTCACTTCTCTGCAGTGAATCACACATGCATGTGCACAGTCACACACATACACACAGCAAGTCATTGTGATTCAGAGTAGAGGTGTGTTGACTATGATAAAGGACATCAGGTGTCCAACACTGTCTTCCACAAAGTCTAGGGATCCTTGGTTTGAATCAGCTTGGTGCTCTCTGAGGACTGTCTGTGTTCTGCTCTAAAGGGAAACCTTGAGCTAGAGGGTCCGTGCATACACACATGCGCATGCGCGCACACAAATACACGTACACACACACACACACACACACACACACACACACATACACACATACACACACACACATTTATGCATACAGGAAAACAAGTCCACATACACAAAAAAACACACACACACTTGTCCACCAAGGAGTCTCATTGACACACTGGACTTATATTCAGAGCACAGGCAACCTTGCTCCTTTTGCCCCCTCTCCTCCCCATGCTTCTCACTTCAGTGTCATCAAGGGGATTGAATTTCTATGTCTCTGGATGGGTTGCGGAGCTCTCTGTGTCCATCTGTCTCTCCACTTGTCTTGGCTTCTGCGTGTCTCTTGCTCTCCTTCTCTCCGCCTGACTTTTTTCCTCTCTCCGTCTGTTTGCCATATATCTCCCTCTAAATATAGTGATTTGTGGACTTTAGAGGTAAATTCAGTTCAGATTACAGCCACAGAGAAATGACAGACCAAATTTCTGTTACTCTTAGTCTCTCCCTTTTCTTTCTCCCCTCGCATTTGTCTGCACCTGAGCATGAAATCACATTGGCTCGCTATTGAACTTCGGACATCAATATGACACATGAAGACACACAGAGTGATTTATTTATGTGTAATGAATTTAGAGCAGCAGTCTAGTGCAGTAAGAAAAGACGAAAAGTTCAAAGCTTCAAAGGCTTGAAGGCACAAGAGAGGAGCTTCCTTCATACCCTTCACGCACAGACAGAATGTACACACAGATAGTAAACTATTACATAAGACTTGTATATTTTTGGAGTTCATTATAGCTCCAGGCCATACACTACAAAATACTGTCTGCTGTATATCATGTTTTTTTTTTTTAATATTTCAGGTATTTATCTATCAATCAAACTACATTTATTTTTGTCTTAAGTGAAAAGGCCTGTCAATAATTAAAATAGAAGATCCCACATCTGCTTATCACATCTGTCTTATAAAGAAGTTACTGTCCCATACACTTTTGTATGGAACAATAGTATTATTAAGACTGATAAACATGATTTTAAGACAATGCCCCATCTGTTCTCTCTGCACAGGTGCTAGGCAGTGATTTACTTGAGAGGGATGACTGCATGTTGAATGAAAACACCAAGAAAACGGGGTTGACATTAATAGTCAGAGAAAATTTCTAATGCACTCACAAGAGTTGGATGAGTGAACATCCTTCTGTTAGCAGGCAGGATTTCAACAGTAGATGTGATGTTTAAATGATTTTGCTTTTAAAAAATTGAAATCAGGCATGACCAGTGAGGTCAGCAGCTCTCCGGGAATGTATCCTGCTTCTACATCCAGCCTTTCATCTCAGATCTTAGAGTGATCTCAGGTATTTTACTCTGAGACACTTAGTCGAACACAAACTCTCAGGTATAAAAGAATAAAAAATAAAAACAGACACACAATCTGTTATAAGTGGTACACACATTAGTGAGTCTGAGACAATAGAGAATCTGGCAACTATATAAGGCTTACACACACTTCAACTTTTTACCTGTCCTCTGTCTCCACACACAGTCACCAGTGCACCAGACCTAATTTAGTATCATGTAGCCTGAGTGACATATGTCCTATCATTTTTAGCATATTTTTACAGGTTGTTGTATTGCTGTGTTTATCCCTTTTAGGTAAGACAGAAGAAGGACAGAACCACCAGATGAGACAGACATACCTGTGTTGAGTTTCACAAACACAAACAATTTTTTCTCCTCAATAAATAGGTTAAACTGTGTCTAGGATTTGGAGAATATATAGTTGCATTAAAGTGTTCATACACAGCATTCAGTTCTTCTTATACTACTGATGATTGCCTGAGCTGAGAACAGGCATGGTGCTCAGGACAGCAATGACTTAATTATCATTTTAATATCAACACATTGCCCTTATGTTACCTCATTTACATAGAACTCGAACTTCACAGCACCTCTCTTGACAGTCTTGCTGCATTTGTTCTTACTGTGGGGTGCTAAAAATACCAAAGCAATTGGCAAAGGATGTTTTAAAGCTGCATTAATCAATATGTATTTATAATAGTGGGTCAGATTGCTAAGTCTAAGGTGAAAGGGGTGGGGTCGTAATGACAAACCAACAGAGGATTATCACTCAACTTTGCAGTTCTACTGCACCACACATTTAGCACGAACAACCAAAACTGCGGTGCAGTGACAATTGGCTTATTTTTCCATGCAAGTTTTTTGGCCACACTAACACAGTTGTTGCTCCCCAGCTGTCGTCTACTTGCCAGATTTGGCTCCCTGCTACTTTTTACTCTTCACCAAAATGACATTAAAGCTGAGGGATTTCCATTTTGGCACAGTGGAGGAGATTCAGCATGAGTTGCAGATGGTTATTCATATGCTTATGGAATGGGACTTCCAGGTGTGGGTTCCAAGTGTGGCATTAGCACCAGGAGCAGTGTATTGCTGCACTAGTAGAGTGCTTTGATTTGAGGGGATGGTGGCCAAATTTAAACCAGGTATGGTGTTTGCTTGTTACAGACTCTCTGAACTTTTAGATTGCACCTCGTTCAAAATTAACTAGCTGGTGAACACAGTAGACCATTAGCAGCAAAATATACAAATATTTCCATCAGGAGTTGGTGGACTGCTGAACCAAGAAAAAGTAAATTATTCAAGTGAACACATGACTGATGGATGCTATTTATAGGTATGTTTCTGTATTAAATGGATGTTTTCTTCAATCAGACATTCAGTCTCCCTGTGAGTCAACAACACAATATGTGTTTGAACCCATACAGTTGAATTGTTTAATACACTGGCAAAATGTTATTCCAGGCTGATAAATAACATAGACGCCTCTACAGTAGGTCCAGAATATGTCTGATGCAAAAGAGGTGCAAAAGCCTTAGTAAACACAGACATTAGTCTTTCTCGGTTTTAACTCAAACCATTGTTAATAAAACCGTAATCAGGATACATAACCATCGGCATACGCTTGAATACACACAAACACAGTTACAGTCACAGATTACACACAATCCCCATAAGCACACTGAGAAAGTTTAGAAGACGTATCAAGGCAAAGGCATGCAAAAGCCTGCAGGGACAGAGTCACATAATGAGCCAAATCTGAAATGTGTGAATCTGACAACAAAATCCATCAGTGCATTCTCAAAGCCCATCTCACCCCTTCCTCCCTTCTCTCTGACTATCTCTGACTCTCTCTCCCCTTATCTGCCTCTGCTCACACACTCACACATAGTTTATCTAATCACAATACCAAAAATCAACTGCAACTTCTGAAAGTTGTGCCGTCGCAGACACCCCCTGACTGTTCAAGCTACAAGTTTCTGCGCGGACGTGTGTGAGTGTGTGTACGTGCATAAATCCAGTCCCTCAGTCATGGCCTAATTGGAGTATCTGAGGCAGGGGACACAACGATGTGAAGTGCTAATTTGATTTTGTGTTTGTGGCTCTCTGAGAATGGCTTGATGGAACTGATGCAATTAGTGGTAACACAAATGTGTCTTTGTTTCTTTGTGTGTGTGTGTGTGTGTGTGTGTGTGTGTGAATGTGTGCATCTCAGTCAAGTACTGTATGCTTTTTTGTGTGCATGTGTGTTTTCTTACCAGGCTATCTAACACGTCTTCAAAGTTGTGTGTTTTCTGAACACTCAAGTTTGTCTTTGGTTATTTGAGAAAGAGAGGGAGAGGGAGTCTCACCACCCAAGCAAAGTTTGCTGTCAAGTGGCAAAGTAAACATGGTTGATATCCTGTCTTAATTGATTTGTTTGTGTTTGTTGATTGAGATGAGAGATGCAGCCATGGAGTGTAAACGTTCAAATTATGAAAAGCAGTCTGCATAATTACATCTCTGAATATTTCCCTATGGGAAACTCCCTATGGAGCTGAAGTAAAGAGAGGCAGAGAAACAGAAAGCAAGCAGAGACGGATACAGAGAGTGACAGAGAAGCATTCTAACAAACTACCAAGACGATGAGAAAATAAATAAATTTGATTAGGGAGATTTCAGTCATTATACATCTCGTGGCTCTGTCTCTTCCACCACCCTGGAGACTGGTGGATTAGATCAAAACACTGGATTAAATTAATCTGCAACCTGGGATTAGGATTATGAGTGTGGGTTTTGAGAGATTTATGGCATGTTGCATAATGGATTTACAAGATTTTATGGGTTTAAACCAGTATATTGAGATCCCTAGGGGAACAGAGAAGTACAGTAGACTAGGGAAGGAAAGGCAATACAGAGTGAGGAGTGAATTATTTTTCATTCTTCCTTTGAAGGTGTGTACATAGCCCCCCCTCACATTTCAGGCCAAGGAATATTATGAGAGAATTTCTGTGTGCAAAGCTGGACTTGTATTTTCTTGAAAATGTAATTTAGTCTAGCCAGTGATTAATGTATCATTTCATATTGAAATGAGAGTATGCCACTAAGGTGCCCAGGGGGGGACAGGCAGTGTTCTATTGGTTTCAAGCTGTTTTTTACTTACAAGAAAACAAAGAAAGGGGAAAAAACACATCGGCAGATAGACACAGGGGAGAGACTGGCACACATACAAATTAATATATAGGTTATCTGCGGTCACCCTAATTTTGTGAACACATGCACAACCCTGTACTAGCCAGAAACACATCTAGTGTAACAGGTGCCTTGGGGTTTCACTCTGCATGGATGTTGTGTTGCACACAGCTCAAACATTAATCAAATTGTATAACTTAATAATCCACATTTAAGTGATTAGGAACTGGGCAGGGTAGCACCTGCAGTAGTGAAGTCATATCTCTATTCAAAGAGGTTATTCTCCATCCCGGGGCTACCAGCATAAGTGCACCACCTGTCTGACTTTTATCAACACTCACAATGTGAGGAAAGAAAAATGTGGTGGTTGTTTGTGTGCAAACATGTCTACTACGTAGAATTATCATATGTTGAAGACATACACTTCCACTGACCTGAGAGGAAACCAAATTTGGCTCACAATATCTCTCATAGCCCCCTACACTGTATGTCAAAGTGAATTATGCAGGTCCAGACACACTGCTGTCATGTTGATGTAACAATTCTCCTCTGGCGTCTGCACTCAACTTATGAACTCCCATCAGTGGGACATGCACAAACACATCCACTCTCTGCAGACGTGGTCTTTGTTGTTGAACTCTGGGTAGTCCAGTTCTCCGGACTTTTCTTGGCTTTATTGGCTTAATGATTACCAATCGACATTTGTGATTTCATCATTCATGCAGCAATACCAGTGCAACTACGATGTGAGCTGCTGTCACACTGCACAGGCTGTACAAGACAGTCAGAGCTGTACACGCCACAATGGCCATGTGCCTGGCCTCGTACCCTGCTATGACAAAATACAGCTGACAGGTTAGCCAAAGCATAAGCTGTGTTCTCATAGGCCAGTGCCAAACAAGCAATGTGTACTAGCTTCCTATGTCTGTGCACCATGAAGCTATGTATATTTTAGGTGCTCTCTTTACAGTGTTGGTAAATCAGTTGCTCACATGGACCTTTTCCAACAGTCCTTTACATATGCATTCAAAACTATTTGCATTTAGTGCAATCATTAGAAAACATTAAGATCCAGAATGGTCCACATGTCTCCATTTTCAGCTACAAAAAATAACTAGATAACATTTATAGCATAACGAGAAACCTCATCTACAGTGAGTTAAAGGTTGTTTGTTTATCACATAACATTCACTCATCACGACTGGCACTTATGGTCACATAATCACTGGGGAGATCTAATCACTGCCAAATGTCTACTTACTCAAAAACGCTGAGGTGTAAGTCGCACTGAATGAGAGCTTGTGCCAAATGCCATCAATGTACAGGAAATGTAAATGTAACTGGACTGAAGACTCAGTGGCAGCTGCTAGCTATGACAGACCACAGAGCAAGACTTCTTAAGGGGCCCCCTCTTTAACCCTGGGATGTGTACGTGCAAAACACTGTAGAATTTAGTCAAAGCTGCAAAACCAAATTACCATATTAACATAGCAAATCAACAAACTACTGTTTATTATTTTGTTGTTTCTAATGGTTTTCTAAGGGGCCAATTAGAAATCTCAATTCAGCCTGAAAAAGCTGATGTTCACCTGTGTAAAATATTTGAGAAAATCCTCAACAGTGTCCAGCACTCACGCCTTAGGCAAATATTGTAGATTAACCATCTTATTCAGTGTCTCTTGTGTCATGCTGCTCTGCAAGTAGTCTCTGATTAGTTTTAATTTGGATGAGGCTTGCTCCACTGTCGCAACTTTGACAGATGTCACTTTGCTTGGCTTGCTCCAAGCCATGGTCAGACGCCCCGGGGGAAATTATTCTGCTGTGAATTTCAGGGAGCAGAGTCCGTCTGTGACGCCGAGTTTAGTCAGCCTACTCTACTTGAACGTTTCTAAGCGCTGGAGTAACTCCCTCAACTGTAATGACAAATTGCTCACTTGGCAGAAGGAATAACTGGGCTCAGACCTCTTCTCTTAGATCTGTTCTTTCTTACATGTGAACAGAACTCCAGTAGAAATAAAACACACTTCTGCTGGACTGTTATGTATATACAGACACAGTCTATCTCATGCTCCCCATCATGGCGTGTAAACAGATGCAAACAGATAAGAGTTTGATTTATAGTAAAATAAACACATGTTTTGCATGTTATATATAATATAGTTACAGTATATATACCAGTGTTATGTTTTCTTTTTCAGAGTGGAGTTTTTTTTTTTCACTTTTCAGCACTGGAAGAATGTACTTGGATTTTATTGATCATTCTAATTTGACAAATTTTCAGTTATCATGTGCAGAGTCAAAATACTCACCTAGAGAGAAGTCACTTATCTCTGTTTTCAGCCTCACATCAACTGAACACCCATACATATTCTCTCTCACACACACAGTATGAGTGATAGAAGGTGTTTTCACAGACAGCATAAAACAGATCAAATCGGCCACAATTAAAGATGCCTCAAGTTCACAACCTTCTCTTACTGCTCTGCCAGTATTCATACCAAAATATTAGAGTGCTCAAAAGATAGCTGATAGCTGTTGACAGAGATAAGATCACTATATTCTACCTTAAAAGTAGAACTTTGCAATTGGAGCCACACACGCTGGGAGAAATGGAACCCTTGTACACAAGGAGAGGAAGGACTGAGCAGGAAAAAAGTGGCTTCTCAAAGTCACAGTTTTACTGATATTTGCCTGCACACACATTTTCATTTATTCATTTTTGTACAAAATCATAAACTGATGCATTGTTTTTGTAGCATAAAAACAGCTTAATATGAAGATTATGATGTTTATAAATACTGTTCACAAGTTCATATAAACTGCGAGACTGAGCACTTCAGTGGTGGAGAAATCATTTTTGTACAGGACTGCAACTAATGATTACTTTCATTATGGATTTATTTACTCGGTTGGTTGTTTGTAAAAATTCAGAAAATGAAATGCCTATCACAGTTACCCAACAGTCCAAACCTCAAAATTATTAAAAATTAAACTATTGAAATAATTAAAGGGAAAAACAGTAAATCTATACATTTGAGAAGCTGGAGCCTTGGCACAGAAAGAAAATACTGAAATAAAGAACAAGTAACACAAATTTGTACTTAGTACAGTATGAGTAAATGTACTTAATTACATTCCATCACAGACACTGTCAGGGAAGATTTCATTACAATGAAATCAATTTCTGTATTTTATTGATTGGCACAATAGTGGCAGCCTGGACACAGGGCTAAAATTTGCAATTCCAGTCTATTGCATCTTTAATGACTGAAAAAAAAACTTGTTCAAGTTCCATTAGTCACTATTTTTGATGATACAAAACTTTGAATTAAATGATTATGTGTATTGGGAAGGGGGTTGGTCAAATTCATGTTAAGATCTATATAAGAATCTATATAACATACAACACTGTAGCTCTTGTTTTGTTTTGGGCACAAACAGTATGTCATCAACCCCACACTGAACCTCAGTAGGCAGTTCTTAGCCAACAAGCTCCAATAAACTGTATGTTAGGTGCCAGAACTAAGCAGCAGTCAGACACAGCAACCAGGTAATGATGAAAGCCCATCTTAGGGAATGTCTGACTTACATTTATCAGTTGGCCAGAGACTTGATTCCAGTGGGATGATAATGTCATTTTGCGTCTGCTAGGTTGGAAATACACATTTTTGTTTTTGTTCATATGTTAGCCATGACAACTTAATGAGGCTGGTCTGATCCCAAGTGGTCAAAAATTGACTAATGTAGTTCTAAAGCTATATCAATAATTTGCTTTTAAAATATTTTTAAAAGGTTATTATAATGGAAAATAATGGTATTTCACCTATTGACTCTTTTGCTTTAAGGTTTTGTAATTCAGATTTACAACTTCAAATAAATATCTGTTTGTATTCACTTCCACTACAAGAATAAAAGTATATAGTGTAACTGTCTGCATGTTCATCCCCTGCTGTGAGCAGACCAGTCATTTGGGCAAAATGACTGTCCATTACAGATAATGTGTCAGAGACACATTGTTTGTCGATAACTGCCACACTGGCTAACTTTGTATAATTTTGCTAAAAACATTGCATTTGTCTTTGTCATGATGATGGCTGAATGTGCGATGACTAACACATACAAGCTCACGCAGCTGCAAGTCTGCCCCCTCATCTCATCCCAACCCCTCTCCTTTCTGTCTGACATGCACTGCATCTGTCAGAGGGCAAACTTTGTATTAGCTTTGAATTGTCTTCCTTATTCTTCAAAATGTATGATGTCAGTGGGTGCTGCAGAAACAGAGAAAGAGAGAGAGAGACATGATGTCCAGTAGACAGTGCACTGTGGTGCCAGGAGAAAATAGAATTAATATTGTGCCAGCAATCTTGTTAAAACTCCCACCCTAGCCCCACCCACAACACAACCACACACATACACACACACAGACACACACACTGGCCCTTGCCAAGCAATCCTATTATACAATGAATGTGGCATTTAATCTCTTAACAAGGGGGGGAACCTGCAGACAGATGGAGAGACAGACAGGAGTATTTGCTCTTTCTCTCCCTCTCTTACTTTCTGTTTAGTCTCTACCCTTCATAAAGCATCCTTAGGTCCTGTCGTCCCTGCTGCAGCTCCTCATTATAGCCTCCCCTTTTGCAAGGTGTACTCAAGCGATAATTCACAACAATGCCTTTGTACAGTAATGCACAGTAGACGCAGCACCCTGGCTGTCCCTTGTATTATAAAATAAATAAAGGGAACATGTAAATGATATATGTTAAAACCAATGAAAAACAAACCCCCAATAATCCAGCAAACACAGCCTGTAATGTCTGTGGATCCAGATAAACAGCCCTAGTCAGTAAATCAGATGCAGTCAATGCACACATACACTCACACACCAAACAACACGTACCTTTACACCCACCACCCATCTATCAGCCTAATTATCACTGACTTCATAGTGAGACAAACTCACTTAATCAGCAGAATATTCACCACACCACGGCACTGGATACACAGAATTCTCATGCAGAAACTACAAAGTAGGCACATGTGTGAGTACACACATTCACATGACAGAAGTCATTTTATTGTTGTTCAGTAATTGCTGCATAATATTATAAGATACTGGTGCGAATAATTATATAGCATGACAAGACAGTATGTAAGGAGCTTCTCACAACCAAAATACACAAAAAAGTTAGAATGATAACAATCATAATCACCAAAACAGCCAAAAGACATCAACACTGGTGCAACTAAAATTTGTTTTTATTATTGATTAATTTGCCTGTTATTTTCTAGATTAATTGTTTGGTATTTAAAAAATAAATAAATAAATAAAAACAGATGACAAGACTCTGTAGTGGCGCTAGCAGATCTATTATTAGAAATTAACAAACTTTCATGTCTGTGTGGCTGCGAATAAAGTAATATAGCAAAATATACAAATAAAATGAAATAGTGGTGAAACCCAATCCTCAAAAAATAAGAAATAAAGAAATATACCCCTTCAAAATGGACACTATATACAATGTTAATATTTACAGACATTTGCATTATTAAAATTAAATTGTGCAGATTAAATTATATACAGAGTAGATAGATTTGCGTTTATTGCACATTTCAGAAGAGAACTGTCTAATAATGGGTGTTACTAGCTGCTGCAATATGTCTTTATGCTCAGTCAAACTCAGAAACAAGTGTTTGAAATAATTCATGTATAAATCAGATTTATTTGGAAAGTTCACACCAGTTGCCTCTGCATATGCTGTTTTGTGCGAGTCCTTGTTTCCCTGTCCCTACAAAGCAGGTGGCGAATGCAGAGTTATCACAACCCACAGAGCCACTTTTATGGAAAATACACTAAGTTGAAATATACCAGAATGATCCTTTAAACTTTAAAATCCTACATACATTAATACATTAAACATAAATCTTTGCCACCTTTGACTGGAGCTAAAGTCAAGTTTGGCCTTTAATCATTTATCTCTGTAAGCTCTCGGTGTTATTTTCATTAAAAATAAGATGTTTCAGTTTCTAAAGGAAATAAAATAAAAGCTGTGAAACAAAGTACTTACAAACTTTAGACATATTAATCATGAACCACACTATTGAGGTAAATTACAGACATATTTGTTAGTAATGTCTGGCTAATGATCCATACCCCATAGATATTTAACAAACCATTCTAAACAGAAAAAAAAAACAGAGCAAGCAAGAACTGGTACTTTTTTTGGTCATTTTTGCTTTGAAAATGTCTTACATGACTAATTAATAATTAGTGATGGTTAATTTTCTTTCTGCAGTTATGTCTCTTTGTGCAGCCAGGCAATCATTTGGCAGGACTATCTCTAGGAAGAATTATCTATGTTGGCTCCCCTTAAGGGAACCCCAGTAACTTAAATAAAAATAAAATCCCCAATACCTAACAGCCAATTCAGGCATCATGCTTTTAAACCAATTCTCAACGTATTGTTGCAAGTGATTTCCCACCACCCTTATTTATATCAGCCCCATTCTGTCGAGAGTGTGAAGTGATTCCCTCTTACACAGATCAATAACTGTGACATGAAATATAAGTATCTGGATCCTTTTGACAAAAGACTAAGCCTTGGGCAAAACTGACTCAACCACATTTTATTCAATGAAACACAAGATCTCTTATGATGAAATCTGGGCAGTGATAGAACAAACCTGCCAATGTGAAGGTCAGCTTTAATATAGGCTGCAGTGCTTTCACCTCCACCTTCACATCTTTAGATATAGAACTCTAAGTATAAACGAATGTGACTGTGTGAAAGGATAAATCTCTTTGCCTGAGCCTCCATAAATTCCAGTGTTGCACTTTAGTTACCATTTTAAGAGTGTGCTCTAATATTTCATTATTATAGCCTCTACATTCAAACTTCCACAGACCCTTGTTCTGTAACTCACAACCATCATCAGAATCGCAAAACTGTCTGAACCTTAAAATATGACTTTATGGCTTAAGTCTGCCAACATCCAATAAAGAAATGTATTTGAGATAATACAGCTCGGGATAGATTTTATGGATTCCTTTTCAGAATTCAAATAAGTGTGGGATTTCATCAAAATCTTTGGAGTTACTGTTCTTATAAAAAGTGCTTCTTCTGCAATTTGTAACTCCACTATGGTAGTCTAATGATGCAATTCAGGTTGGGTTTTTTTTTTTTGTTTGTTTTTGTTTTGTTTTGTTTTTAAGTTACTAATGTCATACTCATAGCATCATAACATCATAGTTGTGTAGAAGTGTCCAATATATACTGGCAGTCCAATCAAGTGTCAGTGTTGTTGTCCCTTGATTCACCAAAATGTGTTCAGATCATTTATTTAAATAAATAATACTACAATATAGAGGTGCTCCATTACAATTCAGTGTCCTGCGTTTAGGTTTTTACTTAGGTAACAGGTAACAGTAAGTAGTCAAATGTAAAATTGCACATTGTGCAGAATGGCCCCTTCCAAAGTGTTATATTATTACATGCATTATACTGCACTGGATTAATGTTACTGATGTCTTACAATAGTATAGGCAGCATTTTAATGTTGCAACTGGTCAAGATAGAGCCAATGTTACTTTTACTTTAAATACATTGTAAAAACATTGTATCATATATTAACTTATATGGACTGTACCTCTTACTGGAGATGTTAATCATGTTGGACGTTCCTGGTCTTCTCTTACTGGGCTCTTTTTCTTATTCGCCCTTTACTTGAGGCAGTGGTGAGGTAGTCTTTGAATATGCAATAGAAAAGGTTCATCTTAGTTTTCTGGATGCTATACCAAGCAGTTAACCTGCAGTAGAGATTTGTCATTTCTTGTGCAGCTATTCCCCACTGGCCATTCACTCAGAGTTTGGCTGGCTGATTTCTTCACTGTTTACACTGACAAAATTAACTCAGTAAATGCTTATTTAGTATTGTACGCCATGTGTGAGTAATGTTTGCATTTTTTATGCACCAGAAAGTTCCCTCTTGAATATTTTAATCAAAAATTTACATGAAGAAGCCCAGAGACCTTGTCTATTTTATTATAGAAATTAAATACATACATATTAAATATGTTGCATACAAATCCAGTCCCTTTAATCCATTCACATTAGTACAGTAGATCCTGATGCAGTTACGTACAAAATCTAGAACTCTTATTTTACTATTTTCACTACATGCTTCATCATACAACCTCATAACCTACCCCACATGTAACCATATTCTAGTTAGTTCATCTGCCTATCTATCTATATATCCATTTTATAAGTTACAGCAGTAGGGGCAGCATGGTGGTGCAGTGGTTAGCACTGTCGCCTCTCAGCAAGAAGGTTCCGGCCCAGGGCCCTGTGATGGACTGGTGATCCATACAGGGTGTACCCCGCCTCTTGCCCAGTGACAGCTGGGAGAGGCTCCAGCGTCCCGTGACCCTTAACGGATAAGTGGTATAGATAATGGATGGATGGATGGAAGTTACAGTGGTAACAGAGCAAGTAAAGTAACCTAAATATCCTGTTCCCCTACAAGTTCCTCCAGCTTCATTTTCTCTTTATTATCCTCCGACTTAACCAACCGGTCACGTGACATCAAATCTTCTCCACCGTTATTTAGCAGCCAATCAACCCGCGAACCTGTCGTCTGCCTCTGCAGAACCAGGCTTTTCCACCATTTATGTTGGGCGATCAACCTCGTTGCGTTATGGACTGAATTACTGGATAAAACAATGTTGAGAAATTAGTACAAGAATGTTGTTGTAAACTGAAATTAAACATATGCACATCTAGTGAGCCTGTATCAAAGTGAATCTGTCCACATGTGTTGTAGTTGGATGTTGAGTCCACATGGGTTTGGTGGCGCGCATGTTGCATCAGCCACTAGTGGCAGTCCTTGAAACGAGTTGCACAACGCAGTCATCCACAGTGCAGCATGCCTGACATAACCTCTCTCTCCAGTGTTTTCTTTTTATCACCAGCTCCATCAGTTTCATGACACTAATAATGTTCAGGTAATAAGTATTAGGCAAATGGAAACGTCAGCAAAATCTCTTTTATCATTTTTCTCTCATATCCATTATTGAACTATATGAGCTGGAAGTTTTTCTGGCAAGCACCCGTCCTGAGCCACAGCTATGGCACCACCGCACAATTAGCCACTGTCTTTGAGTGATTCTGAATGTCTGGCACAGAAGAAACCAAGTCAAAGCAGCTTTTATCACGCTAGTAGCAAGTGAGATATGCAAGTGAGCTTGAATTGCAAGAAAGAAGTCCTAGTTTAAATCGCTAATACATTAGTGGCGAAACATTTTGAATAAATGCGTTGCAATCATGATTTAATGAGCGCAGTCATACACAACTGTGACTGAAAGCATTACAGACATGAATTAAAGCTAACACTAAAGTCTGTCCTGTCCTCTGCTCATGAAACTAAGTAAAACTTCCATTGTTCAAAGACAAACAATAGCTTCATAACGAAGTACATCAGGCTGACTTTGGAGCGGATTTTTTTCTGTAGTTGCAGAAAACACAAAAAGAGGATTATTCGAAATTTTGGTTGAATGACAGTTGTATTCAATGGTGGAAATCAAATGAGCAGGGGCTTGTCGCAGGACAATATCAGGCCAGTTTCATCACCCGAAAGCGGGACATGTATTTTCCTCATTCATACTGTGGTGTCTTTATGACACCTGCTAATGAGAGAGGACAGAATGAGCCACAATGTTTGCATGTTATTTGGCACTTGCAGTGAGAAGGAGCATGGAGAGAAAGGCATGTTAAGAGTTAAAAAATGTCTTGATTAGTAGGAGGGGACTGTTTTTTTTTTTTTTTGCTTTTCTTTTCTTTCTTTCTTCTTTTTTTGTTTTTTTGTCCTTTCACAGACCACATCACTAATGGATTGTAAACTGGTGGTTAGCCTGAACACTCAGAGAGCAAGGGATGCTTGCTACCTGGCCCATGCAGTTCTACTTAAGATTACATAAATTTAATCATTTATGCTATTAGAAAGCAAATTTTGCTGTCAGTTTTATTATACCCAATATAGCATAAGCACATTGGCGGAAATGATATGTCATTCCGGACCAGTTGGTAATTTGTTCACGTGGTGTAAGTGTAAAGGGGTTTTGCTGGATTTGTTTATAGGAAGTCCGCTGGTCAGATTATTACTGTGATAGGTCAAGGGCTTTTAAACCCTTGCCCCATCTGGCACTGCAAAGGAAAAATAATTTCTATAAATGGATGTGCTGGAGACAAACCTCATCAACAACATAGTGTGGAAGAGTAATCTTCCATAGTTTATTGACCTGACTTATTTTTCTTAGAGGCAAGTCAGAGGTCGATTGAGATTGAGAGATTTGTGTGTAGGATTTTGTGGTTGCAAGTCTTTCCATTAATCTGAGGATTCAGTTCACATGTGCCATGTTGAAAGTGACGGAAGTTGAAATGTTATGAGGGTGTGACGGCGACAGCAGTCGTGACTTGATTAAAAGTGTTCAGGATGTCTATGCAGACATGAGACCCATGTGTTAAATTTCTGTCAGATTACAGGGTGGCGCCTGAAAGGGGCTTTAGTTTCATTTTATGGTTGCTGCATCAATGTGAAGAGCTACCCCTTATTTGTCAGGAACAGTATATAATTCTAATCAAGATGAAGCACTTTGAATTGCATCAGTACTAAAGGTTCCAGCCGTTAAATGAAATTTTCTCGTTGAAATGTCCGTTTGATTCATAATCTGTTTTTTTCGTTGATTTATCACTCACACATATGGTATATGTGTGTGATAAATCAACTGAAAAATAACCCTAACCTATATTGCCCACGCAGAAGTCCTGCATCCCTGAAGTGTTCCTCTCCTTATGGGCAGAAAGGGCATGGGTTTATTTCCATAAGACCCACAGATATGTTTATTATAGTCATTATATCGAATATATAATGATGAGAAAAGGTAAAAAAGAATCTAGTACAATTACTAAATAAACTAAACAGTCGTTTACTTAAACTAGGATCAGTTCCCAGGATTGAAATCCTTTCACCTCCACAAAATTTGGTGGGGAGGAACAGATTGAAGGATTACATTTGTTGTGTCTCCATAAAGCTTTACATGCATCCTGCTTTGCTGCTTTGGTATGGATGGAGCATCAAGAGGAGAAAGAGATGGGTCAGCATTGCTTAACACAGCCATTTAAATGCACATTCCGTCTCAGTCTCTCATAAAGACACACATAAGACACAGTGGCACATGCACACACACATTAATATATTACCTCACACGACCATTGCCAGCGTTTTGTCTTGTCTGCCATAACTTTTGTGAAATAACTTTACTGTGTGTGTGTGTGTCTCTCAATGACTGTGAGAGTGTATGCATGTGCATATACATGCACAAACGTGCGCCTGTGTGTGTGTCTTCGCATACTGTGAATCCTCTGTCAGCACATCGTGTCAGGGGCCAATAATCTTCGCCAGGCATGCCATCTGCCTGACGGTGGCAAAACACTGATAGAGGCCGTCTGCTGTACTCAATCAGGAGGTGAGGGTAGGTGAGAAAGTGCACATGGGAAGAGCAGAGGGAGTGAGAGAGAGAGAGGGAGAAGAGAGAGCAACATGAATGTCGGTTTCAAAGGTATGAAAGAAATCGTGTAAAGTGTAGCCACGGGCACGCAGAACCGTTTAAATATGCAGAGGGGAAGGATAGATTGGTGGAGCGATGGGAGTCTAGGATTCAAAGAGAGAGCGGAAAGAAAAGTAGAGGGAGATTAACAAAGGTGAGGTGGTGCATGAGAAATTGGTATACAGAGTGGTGGATTTATCAGAGGAAGAGAGGGGTTGAAAGCAGGAAGAGGGAGACACAGTGCAATGGGAAAGAGAGAGGGTGGTGGAAGGGAGAGGGGAGAAGAGAGGGGAAGGGTAGCCGGGAGGGTTTGATTGATGGGCTGTAGACAGGGCCTGCCGCCGTTCTCTAGAGCAGAACTACTCCAGCACTGGACACCCGCCAGACACTGCAGCCCTAGAGAACCCTGTGTGCGTGTTTGTGAGTGTGTGCATTTCTGCAACTGTGTATATGAATGAACGTGTACGTGTGTGTGCACGCGAATGTGTGTGTTTGTGTGCATATGGGCTTATGCAAAGCTCTTCTGTTACAATCTGATGACGCAGACTCATAGAGGGCTACAGAAACAGGTGTAGGTGACAGCTGTATTTTATGTGTGCGTATACTCATCTGCATACATGCATGTGTGCTTTGTGTCCATGCATGCTGTGTTAGTATATCAAGACATGTTTATATATGCCAAAGCATACATGCGTGTGTGCTCATGCAAATGTGCGCCACCTCTGTGCATAAGAGCATGCATGCTTTTATCTGCAGGTGTACTCCACAGATATAGACAGGTCAATCTTTTCCTTAATCTCCAAGACTATGCTCAGACAGGCAGCCAAAAATTCAATTTTTTTGGCTCATCTCCTTAGGAAGCAGATTGCCTTGATGAAATCCAGGCAGAGAAAAAAAATCCTATAAATCAATGTTCTAAAATTAAAATTAAACTGAAGCAATGTTGGTCTGATATCAGATTTTAAATCACAGTCCTTGGTCTCAGTTTGAACGGTGTAGACTTAATTAAGGGAACTGTAAAGTAATTATGGTGATGACAAGCTGAATATCAACATAAAATATAAACACAGTTAAATGAACCAGTGCAGGAAACAACATCAAAGTGTGCGTCGTATTTTAATTTAAACTAGCTGCAGTACTACTATAAACATAACTGTCCAATAATAATTGCATGGACCAACAGGTAAAATTCTGCCATATGCAGTTTTTCATGAGCTGTAACTACACAGCCTTGTTGTTAACCTCCTTCACTACAGCTACACAGCACTGACTTATACAAAAAGAAATAGCTTTTGTCCTCTTCCCATCAGCTGTGGCTCAATAAGAGACAATAAGAGCTACTTCTCGTTCCCTGTACACCCTCTCGACAGCTGGCGTTTATCCATCTTTATCCATCTGTGTGTCTTAACCTTTGGACTCTGACCCACAGGAAAACCCTGGCAGCTACTTTAAACCTTGTGTCCTCCAGTATGCTGCCAACCCAACAGTAATGTATGGATCGACATGTATGAACTAAGTCATTACCCAAGACCACTCAAAAACACTATTACCCACATGCTTACAGCCCGTTACATAATCATAAAAAAGTGACCTCATTCCTTCAATCTGCAACAGCATTTAATCCTGACTTCAAACTGTCCTTGACGTTACTTACACGCTGACGTCGCTTTTAGTGTGGTTAGCTGGCCGTGACTGCTGCAAGAAACATGGCTGCTGCGTATATTATCCTCCTCTGTAAAAGATACTGGCTGGTGTAACTGAGGAGTTCTGTTCCCTGATTATATGCTGAGGTATGAAGTGCAGGAAAATACGTCTTAGTTATTCATTGAACTTCCAGCATGCTATCTCTGTTCCATATTGAAAAAAAAAAAAATTGTAAAATCTGATATAGAATAAATATGACTCTACTGTAACAAACAACACAAATGTATCAGCAATAAGTAAGTTTATTAACCTGACCTCATCACTTGCAAATAACAGTAAGTCCTTAAGTTCTATAGCCTGTTGCCCTCAGTAAATTAGATCTTTGTTGTGCTCTTTGCTAACAAAAACCTACATGCAGTGCTAAGTGGATGATCAAGAAATCAAAACATCTGAGAAGTTATGTAAGGAATTTGGCATTTTGTATTCACCACCATAGATTTGCTGAAAGTTAAATATCACTGCTGCACAGAAATGTTATGAATGTGCACTCAGTCAACACTACAAAAAAGACGTATAAAGTGCCCCGGAACTCTAAAGCCACATTTTTATGAAGTAGATGACAGCTGCAGTATCATCATTTTTTTAATTTTGTTTTTTATTTTCTGATATCATGCATACTTTAAGGATCTCAAAGATAACACAACATTGGTATATCAGCATATCTCGGTTTAAGGTCCAGATCAAACCATATTAAATCAAAGTTATCCACAGTTAAAGGAACAGCCTTAGTCTTTATGGCATTAAATTTGTACCTCTTGATTTATTTCTAAAAAGTACATAAAAGTCAGAACTAAAAGGCAACAAGATGTAATTTTTTTTCCTTGGTCTGGACCAGCTTAACTAAACAACAGGAATAAAACCAACCACAGTGACTCTCTGTTTTTCTCTCTCCACTCTCCTCACTCATTGATATTTTTTGTTTTATTCTCCTTTCTTTCAGGTTCGCTGTCTCTCTCTTTAAATTGCTCTCTCTTGCATATACTTGTCCTACTAATGCGTTGCAGATCTTCAACATGTTTTACAAGCCCACAGCCATTAAAACATGTCACCTCTTTGTATTTGAGCCGTTAAGGAGAAGAAATCACAAGCTGCTGTAAAAAGCTTAGTGAATTTGATAGAAGGACAATGTTTAATCAAAGAATAACTAGTGAATAAGATACACAGGGAGCCGATTTGATTAACATAAAGATAAAACCAAAGTAGTGCTTTCTCTTTTGATGTGCTCTTCTACTGAAAAACTATCCCTTGTTAAAATAAAAAAAAGGTCTAATGGGAATTTCAGTGCCTTTGTATTTTGATCAAAATAAAGGTTGTTAATGTGTAGCAATAGCAAATGAGAGAAGAAAAAAGGTAGAAAAAAGAAAAAGTGCCCTTTCATAGCTAAATTAAAATTTTAAGCGCTGCTAAATGCATTTCTGTGCCCACCCGTTGAGCAGGCATTTCTGTAAGTAATTATGTTCTGACCCTTTATGAACTACACTGCAACCCTAGCTTTTATTCCATCTTGTTTCATTTCTCTGTCAACCCCCCCTCCCACACCCCCAAACCCAAGCTCTACCTTCTTCATTCTCTTTCTGTCTCTCTCTTCCCTCCTGGCAGAGGTCACTCATGAAGACAACTTTATTTTTATTCGTTTGCTCATTCATGTGAAGAGCTCTCTAAATCCACTTCCTGAAAAATTAGGCTTTTGTGTTACGGTAATCACTCATGCAAACATAGATGACAACATTTTTTTCTTGCAACCATTGTTAGTGTAACTCTGTAGTAATGAGTCTTTTTTTTCAGAGGAGAGAAGGGAAAGTAGACAGGACTGAATGCATAGTTGCTCAGTATGGCTGTATGGCTCCTCAGCATATTAACACATCAGTACTGAGTTTACACTATTAGCAGACAATTTGCTTAAACAGACTTTTATAGCTGGGGTAAGAGGTTAACTCTCATCATTCATGCCCAGGCATATGCTGTGGCAGTTATTGCTACAAATTAGGTTTAAAAAAGTAATGAGATATATTTAAAAGCTATAATGTATGCTTGGAGGTGAATAGCCAGTGTCAGCAACCATTATAGCATTACGGAGAGATGGACACAGGGAAATTATGAATGATTCTGATGCACAAAAGCCACAAATGAACTCCTTACTGTGTCACCGGGTGGTTTCAAGTAATCTGTTGATTACATTTTTATTATTTATTTATCAATTAATTATTTTGATTTTAAAGTGGCAGGAAATAGACAAATATTTTCCCTGGAGTCTGCAGGATGATGTTAAATTGCTTGTATTGTCCAACAGATGGGCAGCACAGTGGTGCAGTGGTTAGCACTGTTGCCTCACAGCAAGAAGGTTCTGGGTTTGAGCCCCGGTTTGTCCCTGTGTTCTCCCTGTGCCTGCATGGGTTCTCTCTGGGTACTCCAGCTTCCTCCCACAGTCTAAAGACATGCAGCTTAGGTTAATTGATAACTCTAAATTGCCCTTAGGTGTGAATGTGAGTGTGAATGGTTGTTTGTCTGTGATGGACTGGCGATCCGTACAGGGTGTACACCGCCTCTCGCTCAATGACGGCTGGGATAGGCTCCAGCCCCCCCACGACCATTAATGGATAAGCGATATAGATAATGGGTGGATGGATGGATGACCAACAGATATTAAAAAGTACTGACCATATTTCTTGCCGTTCAGAAATAAAGACAAAGATATGCTGTACAATTATTTACACAGCAAGAGCTAGATGATTCTTCTTCTTTAGAAGGGTAAAACAGCTGATCAGTCATGTGAGTTAAATGTTTGCTACATCAGAAGTTATTCGGAAAATGTGTTTCCATCTCTTATTAAGCGCATTAACTCTTTTCTACAAAAGGCAAAAAGCACCTCAGGCAAGTGTAAAAAACTGTGCAAGTGAAAAACAAATTTTGCTGTTTTCATCAACCATTTCTAATGTCATTTTTCAAAATATGCATAAAAATACATTAATGGAAACACAGTTAGTATCTGTTCTGTAACTTTCAGTCATATACCATGATCACAAACACAGAGAGTTAAAATATTAAGCAAACCTGGACACAAAGTTTTTTAAGTACCCAGGAAAAAATCCGATCATGTAAAATTCCACAGCAACTAAGCAAACTCATTCTGTTGATGAAGGTCATGTGATATCATCAAAAGCTCCAGGACAGCACCTAGTTTGTCTCTGCTGTTTCCAAGATCAAGAATGAAACTAAACCTGATAACTTTTCTTTCTATAACATCACATTTTAAACCAACAAAACCAATCTACATGACAGTTTGGACTTAGTAAATACATGAATAAAAAAAGTAAAAACAATTATTAAAGTGGTTAAAGGGATTGTCAGTGAAATGTCGAATTTTAACTGCCAAATTTGTTAACAGTTTTTCAAGAAATGCAAAAGAAATGTGTCATTTTGTGGCTGCAAAAGTGAAACACACATTTGACAGAGACAACTCTTCTTGCTGTAAATGTCAAACCCACATATGACTGAGAGTGACGGTTTATCGTGTGTTGAGTTATCATTCTGTCAATCTGAGCCGGCTTTCAGTGACCTTCTCTATTTCAGAACGACAAGTTCAGCTTTATGTGCTTTGCTCAGAGACGAAAGGATGGATAGATGATGGAGGGGTGGAGAGAAAGATGTGGAGTGGCAGAGGGGTTGTGGCAATATTTATGATGCCATGAAGGGTAATTAAATAGCACAGCGTTACTTTTATCAGCCTGATGAAACGATGTCACAACCACTCAATAAAGACACAGTGTTTGTGGGAAGTTCAGTTCCCATAATTCACCCAAAAGCAGTGTTAGGACAAAAACTGTTCGCTCTCCTTTATCTATAGGCCTTTTAGTAGATTTCTGGCACTGGGGAAAGACTTGAAAAAGACTGGAAAAAATAAAGAATAAATCCCTACCTCAAACCAGTACTGGCAGGAGCTAACTGGGGTTAACTAATGATGTTAGCTTCGATGAAATACGACCAATCAACTTATATATTTCCAACTAAACATGTTTTATTATTTACTCAATATTGAAGTTCACATTGAGCAATAAGGGTAGAAAGGAAATGTGATGGGAAATACAAAGGAACAAGAAACTGCAAAAGTGAAGAATGTAATTAAAAAAACAGAATTAAAGAACGAAACAAGCTAAATGGAAAGTGTACAAAAAAGAGCAAGAGTCAAAGAAAGGCAAAGGATGGAGAAGACTATTGGCAACCAGGTCTAAACCCACCTCTCCCATCCTGCAGATTTACTATAGGGAAGGCAGGCTTGTTACAGGCTTCTGTGCTTCTTGCTTTACAGAGCAAATAAAAGGAAGACATAATTAAGACTACCAAAGGTATAAATCTTGTATGTGAATGGCCCATTGCACACATCGACCGCGCAAGTAATTTACATGGCCCTTTGAGAATTCACCTCAGAGTTTTTTCAGACACTCACAAAGGTAGTGGTGAGAGAGAGCCGAGTTAAAGGAGAAAAAAATTGAGGCAAATAGAAACTACACTCATTCAAGACTGGGTATCAGAGAATATATATGTTTTAAAGAACATTTTAGTAACTGGTGCAAGGTTACATCATGTTAGTACAGATCACCAATACCTATTACTCCATTTGTTCTAAAGAAATCTACTATGATAGGAGTAGATATAGGACATAATATGTTTTATTGTGTCTTGTGAAATCTGCTTTAAGAGATTCTAAAGTCTATAAACTATGTACATGTGGTTGTTTTATATACAGTAGCTTCAGTCAATATATGTAGTGCTTTGCTCTGGCTCCATATTCATTCTTCCTTGCTCGTATTGTTTTGTGTATTGGCTTGTGTAAAATACAATAAAATACAAATCTGGTGCCATTTGGTCCAAATTATTTCATGAGGAGATTTCAATCACAAGACTACAAAAACGTTAGATTTTTAATCTATACCCTTCTATTCTCTTGGAACATTTGATATATAAATACTCAATGCAGTTTGTAGGTGGGTTTTCATCCACCTGTCTTTATGGACATTTTCAGTTTGTTCATACAAATCTTCACTCTTCAAATCTTAGTAGCTTGTTAAAGTTGCATTGTAGATTTTTTTTTTTTGCTTTAAGTCTGTATGTGTGATGTGGGATAAGAGAGAAAGCAGAGATCTTGTCCTCTTTTCAAGTTACCGTCTGTTCAACAAGCCTCAGTCAATGTCTTTTCTCATCATTCTTTCATTTGTCTTAATAGATAAATAGAAATGTGACACTGCTTTTTTTCTAACCCCTTTTTGTCCATACTCTGAATTCAGTGACAACTGTGCTCACTTTAAACTTCTGAGCACCTTGTCATTTTAGCAGACATTAAACAAATTTTACTTACCTTAGTTCAATAACTCACAAGTGAGGCAATCATATATCATATATCAATAATACCATAGTTATGAACAAAGGTAGCAATGACTTCAGTGTGTTTATGGTCAGTATTTTGAGTTAAACATTGACTTGCAATGCTTGCAGGTCGTATAGCAATCTTTGCCATTTTACCTTCCACCCCACACTGCATAAGCATGGCGTTGACACTGGAGCCTTGTAAAGCTGTATGGGAGAATGTGAACAAAGCTTTCATTGTTAAGGTCCATGTTTATGTTGTGTTGTGTTTGTGAGCGTTGGAGCCGAAAGTAGAATGAAACTGACTCGGAGCAGAAAAATGGCACTTTGTACATAAGCAAAAACATCCTCAAAAAATGTCATTATACACTATGATTTTCAATGTAAATACATATTCCTCATTGCAAAAATTAATTAGACTGCCTCATTACAAAACAAGAAGAAGAAATAGTTCTGGTAGTCATCCATCAGAACTCTGCAGCCACCCTTGCATATTAGCTGTTCAATGTTAGGCATACTTAAGTAATGTTGCAAGAGTGCTCTTCCATCTGCCAATGGTAGGACTAAGAAAAAAAAAAATCCAAACTCACTTTAAAATTGAGCCTATATGGGACTTCTTGTTAAGACTGTCCATGTGAATTTTTATGACATTACTGATAAAGTGCCCCAAATACATGAAACATATCCAGCCCTCTCCCTCAGCTTTTTAGCCACGGCAGCCACACTCAGAACTCTGGCTTTGCTAGGATTCACTTCTACCTCATTTCCCTGTAGCATGACTCCCCCACCCTCCAGTGACATGGAATAAGCAGCACACAAGACCACATCACAGTTCAGGAAAGAAGCTACATCTTTACCCCCGCTAAAGGTGTTAACACACTCTTTTGAAGATGGTCTTAATTGGGTTGGGGGGGGGTTCCACTGAGCATGCAGTCCATCGTTTGAAATCCTCCCCCTCCTGATTTGAGGAGGTGTAAAGAGGAGAAAAGAGAGTTTTAATTGATCCCCCAGTGGTGTATGTAGCTTAGCATCCCTCTTAGATAAAGGTGGGGGAGATGCTATGCAGGGCTGGCTTAGCCATTGCAGTCAACCATCACTATATACTAAAGATGTACAATTTTCTACTGTTTTTTTTCCCCCTCTGTCTTTGTATTATTAGATGCCTGCCCTTTCCATTGCTCTAAAAGAAATATAATTATCAGAATGTAAAGTAGATGTATTTCAGACATTAGAAAACAGCAGCTTTGTCAAATTACTCTGTGGGTGCTTGAAGACAAGGAGAAGTACCTGCTTTCAACAGGCATCATTGGATAAATGTTACAAGCATATATTGTACAAAGATCCATGTTGTATATTTATGTTCCTTGTAAATATAGTTTTTGCTTTTTGCTCTCTCTACTCCTTAGCCTGTCTTTGTTTACTATCACTGTTCTTTAGCACCGATATACAGTACCAAGACAAATTCCTTCTATGTGCAAACTTACTTGGCAATAAAGTCTGATTCTGAGTCTGTAACATGTATTTCTGAAATGGGCCCGTTTAAAGAAAATATGTCTTAGCAAATTTATACTTTTAAATGATCTATGCGGCCTGCTTGGGAAGGTGAAGAGACATCATATTGTACATTGAAGGTGCAGACTCCACAGTGGTGCTGTTTCACTAAAGCAATTCAATTAAACATAAAATACTGATGTAATCTAACATAATGACAACTCATACTCTTAACGTTTGGCCGAGGCGCTGAGAAAACATGAGGTGATTTTTATTGCGGGGGGGGGGGGGGGGGGGGGTTTTTTTTTTTAAAGGGGGGGGTTAAAAGGGGGGGGGGGGGGGGTTTTGTGTTTGCTTGCAGTACATGGGGAGACACAGAAGGGGGGGGGGTTGGGGGTGGGGTGGGGAGTGTCTGTTAGTATTGAAGATAGAACAGCAATGTCAAATTTGTTTAGGAAATGTGTTTTTGTAACCTGCGACAGGCACTCTCAAAGTCACTTTCTATTTAGATGCTTGGATTGATAAATCAGTTAGTTTGCATGGAAATGTGCTCTCCTGACACTCACAGTTTCATGCAGCCTTTACTGATGTACTGTAACACAGACTCTCTCTCTCTCTCTTGTTCTCTCTCTTTCTGTTTCTCTTTCACTATTTACCTCACTTCCTCATACACACACTCAAGAACATAGCAATATATAGCGCCAAGTAGAGTTGATAAATGAATCATCAAATAAGTTAAGTCCTATATTACCTTGGCCCATGTGTCTCAGTTCTTTCCTATTTTCTTATTCTCCACAGAACTCAACTCTAATCATCCACTTAACTCTCCCACTGAGAGGGAAAAAAATTACCTTTTTTTCTGTCAAAGCCAAAATCAAACGAGTGAAGAAAGAACCAGCTCCCATGGGGTTCGCAGCCATGTGAAATCTCATCATGTGAAAATAGGTGCTCGTCTGGCCTGGTCTCAGTGGTTCAGGTGAAAATCCCATTACGGGGTGACACAGAAATAACCAAAACACCTCTTCCCTAAGCCACTCTGCTTTTTTGTTTCCACTTAGACCTTCTCATTATTCTCTGCGTCATTCTCTCATCCACTTGTCAGAACTTTTCCAGTCTGCTGCATCTTACCTTTCCTTTACTCCTCTCTCTGGCTTCATCTCTGTTGATATTCTTATCACAGGTTTTATATCTAATCCTTTTAAAATACCCCCCTCTTTAGCTACCTCTCTTTTTCTGCCATCTCAGCTACTCCTGTCCTGCTCTTTTGCGCCCTCTCTCACTTCATCATTACTTTCAATAATTTCATCGTTTCTCTCTCTTATGCACCTCTGCCTTGCCGTCTTATGTTTCTCCTCACATCAAGACATCAAGGTGCTAACATGAATCATTTCCTCTGAGAAATTTCAATAATTGCGATCCAAAGCTTGTGTATTAAAGTTTGACCTAGACCATCAACTCCAAAAACAGTGGAAAGTAGACACTTAAATGAGCACTGTTTTGCGCAGTATATTTTCAAACCAGCTCATGCATGCACAGGCTTTCATGTTTTCTATATTCTTAGTGTAATTTCTAATCATTGCCATTAATTAAACAGATACATAAGAGAAAGATTCTGATTGATCACCACGTGTGTTCCTGTGTTTGTCCTCGTCATCATTCCTTTTCAAAGACTCTGTGGCAGTGATAACTTCATCAGCTCCCATTCTCCAACAGGTGCTCACATACACATTTACACACACTCTATTCACTGTCAGTGAGAATAATAAACAGATTAAAGGAGTGGCAAATTAGAAAGTCACAACTTCCTAATTAACAACAGGCTGACACTTTAATCAGACGAATGAGTCTGAATAAGTCATTGTTGCTTGTAGTACTTTAAAGTACACATCAGAAATTTTAAAATGTATATTTTAGGTGGCCACTCCTCATCCTCATTATTTTATATTTATCTGTTATAGGGCTTATATTTAAGAGATAGTACATTTTTATGGCAAATCTTTCTAATGCAACTCTGACTCCTCTTCAACATTAAAGTTATAAAATCCTGTTGAAGCATTGGTTACACTACAAAGTACCACAGCAAAAATTGTTTAAAAAGTTAAGTCAAGCAAAATTTAGCCTCTCTGACCGTTCACTCACAGTTTAGAAGAGAGAGATTGTTGACTTGCTTGAGGATGTCTGCCCATAAAGTCTCTAGATTCCTCACAAAGCTCTTTTATGAACAAATATCAACAAAGGGTCTTAACAGTCAAGCAAGAAAGCAAACTACCGTTACCGACAAGTTAACTGCTAACATGCTAGCTCACTAGGAACATGCTAGCATCACAATAAATTTCTGAGTTCACTAGCTTGCATCTGTTAGGAACCTAGTTAGATTGGTTGCTAATGAGACAATAAATTCACACATTTATTTACTAGGGGTATTTGTACTATTAACTATCATCTCATAAATGTGCAATGCAACTGGAAACTATGCCTCTTTTGTGAAGCAGCTTATGCCACAATATAGAAAGCTTAAAGTACAGTGAATGGTGCTACACAACTGATAAACTATTTTACCATTTTAAATGCTGGTGTAAACAACTTGAATTCCTCCTTCCAACCTTTTGCTGTAAAATAGCGTGTGGGAGTAGCCTCTTCATTATTGAGGTAGCATTATATTTATATTTTGGT
This sequence comes from Lates japonicus, assembly GCA_033238685.1. Taxonomy (NCBI): domain Eukaryota; kingdom Metazoa; phylum Chordata; class Actinopteri; family Centropomidae; genus Lates; species Lates japonicus. Next base: position 5,331,544 of record BRZM01000043.1, on the reverse strand, counting down.
GTTTATACTGGGATGTCCTTGACCATACCTTTTGTTTGTTTTTCCAACTCTTGTACTCTGTAAACGAGCTGTTTGTTTGAATGACCATGAGAGCTGCAGTTGTTGCTGTCCACTGTTGTACCAGGATGACCAGGATCGAAAGTGAGGAAGTGTGGAAGTGTGTGGGCATGTGTATCCATGCAGTTCCATGCGGGTGCTTTTATGCGCATGTGCTATTCAATGCAAACTAGCACCTTATTACACAATCAGATTATGCCTGTGTTTATCAGTGCCATGATTAATGGACTGGGCTGAATGGAAGCAGAGAGCACTAAGGATTCATTTGGGTACCTGACAATTTTTTATGTATAGGCTGTAAATTATGGTCCCTCTACAAAATGTAAGCGTATTATTGAAAAGGATGCTTCCACTCTAAGCATCAGTAATAACTATGGTGTGTGTATGTGTGTGTGTGTGTGAGAGAGACAGAGATCTATGTGTCCAAGAGCTTTTTTGTTTGTTTCTTGAGTGAGTGTGTGTGTGTGTGTGTACGTGTGGGTGGAGCACATGCATTTTTAAATTGAAAACATGACACCCGCGGTGATGATTTAGTACTGGACCAGAGAGGCGTTTGGAACATTGAATGCGGCCTTCAAACAGTAGAGTGGGGAGTGGAGAGAGGGCCGTAGTATTGTTCAACACTGCAAGTATAACTGCCACTGTGGGAGAGGCACTTAATACTAACAGTTCACTGCATGCCAAGGCTTCTCATACACAAAGTTGAACTATTTTATTCAGCCCCATTATTAAGGTACTTCATCGATATGGCCTTGGAAGTCTCTGAATGGTGCTACCTTTGTGCATTCACCATCACTTCAGAGCTGGTTCCATTTGCCAAACTGAAACTGTGGCCTCATTATAATGTAAATAAAGTAGAATTTAGAATTGTATCATGTTAATATCACATGCATCCTCACCATTTTCAGTTACATACTCAAAATAAGCCTTTCGTTATACTGATGTAGATACTTAAAAATTAGCATGCTAGTCCACCACCATGTACCTTGAAGATAAAGGCCCTATCAGAATATGAATTCTAAGTCTTGATTTTGCATATACAGTATAAGTGCTGCCTGTTAAAGTGTCTTTTTTGATGCCATAGGGTCAGAAAGTTTCAAATTCTATACATACTCCAGGCACTTTAATAAACAATTGATTACAACATTAAGTCAAACTCCTTAACTAATATATATGCAAATTTAAGATCAATAAAATTACAGTTTGGGTAATGAAATAACACCTAAGGTGCTGTTCTTCATAAATGATTAAAAGGTCTAACTTTATTTGATTGTTGATGATTTTCCATAAGCCTGAATTTTTAGTTTGCTTTAAACTACCGTCAGGACACCAAGTCCTCACAGTTAACTTGCAGCTAACATCATGCTAGCTTGAATTTGTAAGCAACATGCAGACAACAGTGCCCACTTCGCTGAGAATGTTAGCTGGGCTAGCCTTTCAATCAAGTCTCCTACAAATGAATGGCAGAGGACACAGAGGTTAATTAGCCTCCTATAGAGTTAGTGACTGCCATGCTGCGTATCGTATCATCAGCCATTATAGCCGCCTGGGCTCCCATAACAGACTGCTAATCCAGGCGGAGGGACGTCTGATAGTTGACAATAATTCTAGAGAGAGAGAGAATGAAAGAGATAAAGCAAGAGGGAGACGGGGCCTGTGCCTGTGTGTACATCATATACCTCAGGGCAGGTCGCGGTTCACTGGCTGCCGTCCTCTAGATAAGAAATACAGTAGTTTGTATGCAGATGAAGTAAATGATGAGTGCCCTTGGTAAAACCAGCTAAGACATGGGTCAACTTTAAACTGGGATTTATACATCTTGACATATCCACCCTTAGTGATTTCACAAAAGTGCACTTTTTGGGATTGTTACCGAAATTGTTTTCCTTCTAGCTGTCCTGTTGAATTTTCACAGCCATGAAAAAAATGAAATCATCAGTCAGTTCAGTTACTACATCCAAATCATGAAATCCCTTTGCCGCCGATCACTGTCTTCCTCAGCAGATGCTGCTGTACCATCTTGTCACATGAATTAATGAACATCTATCTGGTGTTGATGATGTTCTTCTCAGCAGATGCAGTTTGACTTGTTAGGCCAAAATAAATAATAGAAGCTGACAAACTTCAGCTTACATCAACAACAATACAATACACATAATGATCTCCTCCTACCGACGGCACACACAAAACTATGAGGCCTAGAGACTAAAACCTTAGAACAAAGTATGTATGCGTGTGTGTGTGTTTGTTAATGCTGGAATGTGAGCCAAAGACAGTCTTTTGTGCAAGGTGTGTGTGTGCATGCAAGTAAAGTTGGCCATGCATACTTACACGTATATGTGTTTTGGCTTTCTCGCTTAGGGTAATTAAAAGCTAATATGCTGCAAAATCGGCTCTTTGCTCTCTCCTCAATTAGTAGTCATCTATAAAAAGTAACACACTTCCATTCTTTATGCTGTCGCTTAATTATGATAGATTTTCTCCTCATTCTCTTTCGTTTACCCCTCACTTTTTTCTCCCCATCCTCTCTTTTCTATAATAAAAACATAACCAGCTGAGTCGTTTTTAATCGTCCATGTTATTATGGATTTTGATCAAAAGGAGGTTTTTAGCTCACTATAGCAGCTTGATTTAAGACTGTTTTCTTTTTGTTCTTCATCATTATCGGTTTAACTTATTAGGGCCCATTGACTACTACATGGAGACACAGAGAGACAAATGGTGTAAAATGGAGGATTTATTTTTTTTTCTCTGACACGGCAGCACAAAGTCAATGGGGTATGTTATCTACAAATTAAATGTGGTGTGCAGAAGAATAATTGGATTATTTACACATCTGTGGAAAGTAATGTGTTAACTGTAAAGTATTATGCAAAGCTATTTCCTTGATAAACAAAAACATTTAGAGCTTGAAAAATCATAATTTTATTTATTGGAAAAAATAGATAGACAGACAGCACATTAAATCATATATAGTACCATTCAGTTTGAATAATGACTATTTTTTGTGGGCATTTTCTCTCACTGCGAGTCAATGTCTCTTATGGCTAAAATGATTCTCCAGCAGTGCTTTGTGAGTTTAATGTGATTTACACAATATGTAATTCTAAGAATCAATTTCTAATGGTTCTGTCTCATACTTAAAGACCCAGTAGTAGATTTTTTTTCCTTTCTTATACAATACACAGTATACAATTTTTTCTCTGGGTTTAATGAAGTAATTAACTGTCTGACAGTCTGATTCTCTAGGTGCTGTGGTTCCACTGAGTTTAAAATGGGCCATTATAAAGACTACATGCATACACAGTCGTAGAGATACAGAGAAGCCCAGCACACACTTGCACACACAGGCATCACACATCAACGCCAGTTCAGGCACTGATCTGACGAACGCAGGAACAAAAGGGATGATGGAGTGGTGTGCTTTCTCTGAATATGTATATTGGTTGTGAGGAAACTCATCATAGTCACAGCCAGTTGCTCATACACACACACATACACACGCGTAGGCGGACACAAACACACTAATACTTGACAATTTCCAGGTGAGCTCACAACTTTAGATTGATGGTGTAGACAGAGCAGCATATGTTTTGTCATCTCTCTCTCTCCATACTCTATTTCACTCTCTTATTGTCACTGTTTTAGTGCAGTCTATTTGGATCAATCATCAATCTCGCTGCTTCTCTTCACTTCCTCTTCCCCTCCCTTGCGCTCATCTTACCTCCCGCTACGCATCCCACTCCCTTTCGATATATTACCGGCAATCTTTATTCCACAAGAACCCACTTAGCACAATGGGGACTAAACAAATGTGTGTGTCAAACCCAGATGGCGTGATCCCAATGCTGTAGAGGGACAAAGGGAGGGGTGACAGATACTCAGGCAAGGAGGAGAGGATGAAGAGAGAAAAAGACTATCAAAAGAAGGGGATATGTGTGATGTGCAAGTCAATAAAAACCGAAGGAAACCTGCTATAGTGTTCTCAAGGTCTGCATAATGTTAGGCAGCAGGGAGATGGAGAAGATACAACTACACAGAGCACACAGCCAGCTGATCATGGCATGGACTTTCTAGCTGAGCACAACTAAAAGAGAAGATCTGGAGGGAGTGAAGTGGCTTATAGCCAGCTGTAAATGGTTTAATTCCATGCCAGTGTACATCATATCCGATTAAAATGATATATATATGAGTCCTAAGTAACTAATAATTCCCTTTACTTAATACATTCATTTTAATGCATTCTTGTATTTTTTCAACCTGGGTCATAATTAAGGCCCATTCCTACCTAGGTCATGCAAACTTTGCACACACCATTGTGGATATTCAGGAAATTGGATTCTGTTGAGGCTGCAGACCACTGTCTGCAGCTAGTCTGGTTAGCCACTGCTGGGTTCCAATGCCTCGCGACACTTAGAGTCCAAACAGACAGAGGTCAAGGGAAGTCAATCACCTGAACACAACTGCTGTACCCAGCACCTGTCTGGGTACCAGAACCAGAGGCCAACATTGGGAAGGCATCAGAGCCTTGCAGAGAGGCCATGAGGCCAAACCGGCAGCCAACAGACTCTTCACTGTTTCTACCTAACTGGTCAATGCTTTATTAAAGATAAGAACCCAAGATAATAACTACAAAGGCACGGCAAGAAAAGAACCACAAGTACAACAACAAACAGAACAGTGGGAACAATCAAATTAACTTCAACAGTAAATGAGCTAAACAATCCCTGTTGCCACAGATTCAGAGGCTGGACTGATGCGGCCTAAAGGTTGGGTTATGCTAGATGAGAACTAGATTGTACAATATGTTGTCAGACCATGTTGGAACAACAGTGTTTATAATAATAATAACAGCTACACTTGACAAGGTGGAATGAAAACAAAATAATAGATGGAAAGAGATTTGATTGTTGTTAAATATGGTCATAACAGCAGACAGTGTTTCCTGAAGACCCCAAATGTCATGTCAGAAAGGTCCACGGGAGATAGTTTCCAAGCTCTTCTGCTAATCATCCCACAAGCAATTTTGAAGAAGTACACTTGTATCTTTGGAAATACTTGGATACCAGCCTATGCAGCAAGGCATGAATATTCATCTCACAGGTCCACCTGTGTTCGCTACAGATCTGGGGTTAACATGTAACCATAAAGTCGTTATTGTCATTCGGTATGGTAAAATAAACCAGGTGTACCCACTCGACTAGGCTGGTATTATCTTAAAAGGCCACAACATGATGCTGCTACACCGCTGTCACTGCTTGTTTTTGTTTTGTTGTTTAGCCTTGCTTTGCCATTTAAGCATCAGCATTTTCTCTCTGCTTTCATTCTTTCGTTCTTTACAGCCTTTGTGATAATCTATCCAAGGCGGCTGGGCTGAGGGATGAGTCTATTGTAGAGGAGGAGGTGAAGAACAAGGAAGAGGAAGAGGAATGAAGAGAGGTGAAGGAGATGGCTAGCTCTGAGCTAGTCTCTGTCTCCCAATGAAATCTAAGTTTTACCAGTCAGTGTGTGTTCTCTATTGACCTCTGCCCTTTATTGATCCACCTGCTCTTAATGTACTCTATGCGTGTGTGAGATTTACGCGAAGGCACAGAGAAACAGAAAGTAGCAGGTGTTTTTGTGTGTATACGTGCAAATGCATGTGTCTGTGTCTGATAATCTTCAGTAAGTGCCTTCATAACCATAAAAAACAGTGGGGAATATTCTTTTTTATCAGGAGCAACTGGCTTAAAAAAAGGAAGATAGCTGCCTACAGAAAGTACTTCACAGTATGTGATGTATGTGTGGAGGTGGGGTGAAAAATAAGGGAATATACGGACAATAGACTTAAGCAGGGTGTGAAGATACACACAAAGTATTGTCAAACCGAAGAGAATGAGGAAAACACCACAAGGACAAGAAAAGAGAAGAGAAATATGGAGATAATTTAAAGAGGTAAAGGGCTCATGGGATCACCAAGCATTTATCACTCTCACTCTCTTTACTCGCCTCCCCTCGTTCTTCATAAACACTTGACAAATTCACACATATACACACATGAACATCCATATACACCACTCCGCCCTTCATCCGCACAGCTGAATTTTTTTTTTTTTTTTATCTCTGGCCTTATTCCACAGCTTATGAATTTTAATAGGCCTCAATCAGAACACCTCAGCAGTGTTTTTCTATCTCCCAAAGTAATGGACTTGAACCACCTGAGAGTTCTTAGACAGCTCTGTATTCGTAGAGCTAAGGAAGTCAGAATGAAATAGGGAGGAGTGGAGGGATGAATGATAAGGAAGGACGGGATGTGGTGAATAAGAGAGCGACAGAGGGATGGTGGGGGAAAAGAATCTAAGGCAGAGGGATCGCTTGATTATGGGTAGGGTGTCAGGGAGAGACAAAGTGAGAGCGAGAGAGTGGCCTTGGTTTCAAAATGGATTCCTATATGTCAACACATACTGTATGTTGCATGCATACAATCTCTCTCGCACACATACGCATAAACACACACTGACACACTCTAAATGAGAGTCTGATTGTTTCTGGGTTGCCTTGCTCCTGATCTACAACCCCCCCACCCCCCACCCCCCACCAATAATCTGCACTGACAAATGGGCCTGCTTGGTAATGCAGAGGTACACACAGAGAGAAAGAGAGCGAGAGAGAGAGAGAGAGAGATGCACTGTTTTTGCTGATTAAGTATGTCACTGTTCTTTTTGGACTCAGACCCTGTATTTAGACACACAAATGCCCATATCTACATCACCCATACACACACAAGCACACACACACTTTATTTCCCCACCAGATCTAAAACAAAACTGCTCTGCATTTATTCTGTTGGAAATTGTCCCTATTGTACCATCCTTGCCATGATGTGTAGCCATTTGTTGAAATCAATGGAGCCCAGAAATTGGTATTATTCTTTCAATGGTTCATTCTCTCTCTCGCCCTCACTCTCCCTCTCTCTCTGCCTGTCTTTGCTCATGCTTGAATGAGAAAAAGTGATTACCTGAGAAAGAAATGGGTTAGTACATTAGCGAAAGGTGGCAGTTTTGTGTCTGCTGTCTATGTGAAAAGGCCTGTGTGTAGCTGTTGCACCTCTGCACGTCTCCCAGCCGCCTTATCTCTCCCCCTCTTGTTTCTACCCTCACATAGCTACACACACATACACATCACAGTACAATGAGGTACACTGCAAGTGCTCACAGGAAAGACACTTCACACACTACATGTGCCAAAGTTGATAGCCTGAAAACAATGCTTCATCACCGCACTCGCCATAATCACAGCACTTTTAAAGATCTCGGGCTGAAAGACAGGAGAGCGGCACAATGCATAAACACAGCCATAAGCCAGCTCTATTCACAGGCAGTGTAGTTCTACCAACTGTTAAAGCCATTTCCATCTCGACACTGCAACAATAGGGCGAACAAGAGGGAGAGACTGAGGGACTGTATTGATATCGAGCGTTGCTGAATGGTCGGCTGACTAGCATTCACTGTCACAGCGGATGGATGGTTTAATTGTGGATTGCTGGGAGACAAGGAGAGAGAGTGTATTTTTGTGTGTTTTCATGTGTGTGTCTGTTTGTGTGTGTGTGCGAGAGGACTCGGGGAGGTGACAGCCGTTATCTCAGGCCTACAGACAGACACTTAGCCCTCCACCAACCCTCAAACACTCGTCCCTATGGCATGCTCAGAAATGTCACGAGCTGGCACTGTCAGTATGCTGTGTCTGTGTGCGTGTGTGTAAGCATGTGGGTTTGCCTGCGTTTGTATGTTTGTGCGCTACATCATACTCCTCTGTGCAGCTCTGCTTGTACTTGGTGCGCAATGCAAGTGTGAGCAGATGTGTCCATGAAAATTATGTCAAATATATGGCTGTTGCTTTGTGGTTAGTTTCTTTTTTCTTTCTTTCTTTTTTTCTTTTTTATTATTGTTCGCACGTACAAATCCCAAACCACATCAACAACTAGACACACAAAACCCCACAACCACACAAAAAAACTGTCTACAGACAGTCCCTGCTGACAGTAATGAAAGAAACCATTAATGCTACCAACAGGTGTGTGTGTGTGTGCATGTGTTCCCATAAAACTGTCACACCTACTATGTGCAGTACGCTTATGTGAATGGGTGTTATCAGAAGTTGTTAGATGTGTCACAACTAATTTATCAAAGAATTAAAAAACAACAATATTTTATCAGTGTCTTCTTCCTGTTTTCAGATGCAAAAGGTTTAATGAAATGAACCCGGAAAAGCCGGGATCTTGCCTGCATGCCTGTTAATTTATCTATGTATCCTTTGTACAGCAATTAGAGTGTTTTCAGAATTGGAAGAGCCAATGTGCTTTGGCCTTATCAATTTAATTTTCATTATTGATTAGAATTCTGCATAAATCCAGGTTGGCTCCATCTGTGATCCCCCTTATCTTTGGTTTATGCATCATGTCAAGGAGCAGATCTCTAGAATTCTGCAAATGACACAGTAAAGGTAAAGTGTGTGGCAGAACTATCGCTCTTTGATTCTAACAGCAGCTGTATATTATGATTATAGTAATATGTTTCTCAAACAATGAATGCTTTTTGGTCCAGAGGGTGTAGCTGGAGCTCATTGAAGTGGTTGGGCTGCCTTTTATTTAAGCTTTATATTGATTTTTTGCCATCTTTTAGTAGTGTGTAGCATGAATGCAGAGCTGTCTGTTATAGTGCTACCAGAGTGATAAGGATCTAGGGTCTTGCTTAATTGATTTTAGATCATTTCACCAAATACCATCAAATGTTTCCATCTTATTCTTATTTGTGTATGGGATATGAATGTTTCAACATTATGACTTTGCCTTTCGTCCGCTCAGACACTCCACACAGAAGAAAACTGTGTGTGTGTGAGCATTGCATGAGTGTGGCTAAATGTGCAGCCAGAGCACAATTAGATGCTTCTTTTGAATAGTGGAAATCTTTCCTACATTAAAAGATGAGGGTATTGATTCTGCCTGGCAGAGGTGAGCATGGCAATGTGAGGGGGAAAGGAGAGAGGACTAGGTTGTGATCTGTCTGGATTGTCTCCATAGGTTATATAGAGTTGGAACATCTGGTCAGAAAGACAACAGAGATAGATTTATTCATCCCGACAGCCAGATGAGCATGAGACAGACAGAGACAGATAGAAGTTGATAAGGTTGAGAATTTTATTTTCATGATGATGATGCCAGAAAAGATGGAAAAGGTCAAACCAGTATTTCTAACAGGAAAATTCTGACTGCAATCAAAAGTGTGAATCTTCAGCAGCACTTTCTTAAGCGGAGGATTCAACTGTATTAACTTTGACTCGAAAATGTATGTTATTTATCACTGCTCCATTCAATACTATATAACTGCCTGTGTTCTTAACAGAAACGGCATGGTTTGCAGTCAGAGACTGAGTATAAGCAAGACATTGAGACAAATGTGTGTCTCTTGCCAATTGTTGCAACTGTTGGTTTAGCTATGGGCCGTTATTGTGGCTGGCTGCTACTAGAATAGTACCACACCTAACCACTTAAATGCTAACCAGCATGCTACTGGTTATCTTGTCAAACACAGCGGCCAGGCCCCTGAGAATCAACACCTCATTTGTAAGTTCATGCAGCTCCTTCATTAAATTGTTATGTTTGCTGGTTTAACACAATTCCGTCCATTTAAGGGCATGGTAGCACGTTCCTACCAAATCAGAGCCAGCCTAGAATCCTGGACTCGTGTGAAGGAGGACCAAATAAGCCCATGAAGTTCTGGGAAAACAGATGAGTGTTAATGAAGAGTCTGTTTAAGAGTTTGCTCGTGAGGCTCTCTCTGCCCTGGTGGTTGCGTAAATTGCCTCCTGCAGCTTGTTGTTAAGTAGGGCCTGACCATCCAACACATACAGTAAGTACAGTTATTGTACTACTCTAATGAGCATGACCACAAGAGTGAGATGTTAAACCACTTACAGTAAACAGTAATGCAAGATTCTTGTTATTACCTACAGATTGATGCCCTCCTGTATATGCTACTCTGAAAACCCAGCCCCACCTCTGTCACACACTCACCAAGATATTTGAGATCATAATACGCCTTGCATGCACACTGCAAGACAAAAAAGATGTTTGTGCTGGCACAATATTCTCACTTACTGTGGGTAACTCACTTAATGGGGGTTTCACAGCACAACAGATGATAGAGCTGTCACCTACTGCACGCCTAGACCACCCACATCTGTCTGCAGTTTTTGTTCAGGCTATCTGTTTTGGTAGCACAACCGTGCAGAACCACAGACAAAACAGATTTGAAGCTAGCTTTTCGTGGTTCCTCTAAAATGTTTCATCATTAATATTCATTATTATTAGTATAATTACTACACAGCATGACAAGGCATGTTGGATTTGGCGCAAGCCATGCTGCCTACACAAACATCAGTTTTAAGCAGATTGCTTCCTATGCTCCACAAGGTATTGTTTGGACAAATAATACCTGAGGCATTTCCCATACAAAAAGTTACTGTTGTTTTATTTATTTATTTATTGGAGAATGCAGCAAAAACAAAGGCCCTAAGTTTATAACTTCAATATGTCATTGTTTATCTGTGATATGCATTTCCTACCAAGTCCCATCAAATCTGTTGTGAGTAGTGCTGAAATTTCTGCAAGGACAGAGATAGAGATGCACTTCATACTATTTGCTTCTCCATGTAGTGGCTCATAAAGAGTCCTCTCAGCTATTGAACAAGACTCAAGACTGCTGTAATCATAAACTCATTGTTGATGTTGCTGAACAAGGTCAAGCAGGCAAAGAGTATGAATGTCAGCAGCAGATAGCAGCCCTCATGGGCGTCAGTTGCAGAGAGAGTGGTTTTACCACACACCCTGCAGACCGTGTAGTACTACCAGGTATCACTAGGCTGCTCTGCACCACAAGTGTGGTCGGATAGCTGGCTTTACTCAGTGGCTGTAGAACACCAGAGGTCTGACAGTTTGTTTACACTTATTCAAACAAAATATGTAATTTATGCTAAACCGCAAGTGATGAACCTATTCAGGATTATACACATTTCATCCAAAATATGATAATGTAATCTTCATCATCGTTGTCAACAATACTGACAAAGAGATTCTGGTAGTTTTATTCATATATGCTATATATATGAAAGATGGAAAGGCATGAAAAGGTAGAGTGAACCCATAATAATAATATTTAATTTCATTACAAAAGACAGTATAGACATCTTTATATTTTTTATGGTGTTGTCAGACACACTGTTGACCCCATGTAGGTAACCGACGCAAACTTTGCATGTCAAACCTATGCTTAATTAACTCTTACAAACATCCGTTGGATCACTGAAAATGGATGGAGATGTTAATTTGTAATGTAGTTTGTGCTCACAATAACCACAGGACAGTGTTTTAGACAGAGCTTAGGCATGTGAATTAGACGATTTGTTATCATTATTTTGTATGGCTGTGTAAGTAAAATGGGAAGTGAATGAACAGTGCTTATCCTCTCAGCCATGGCTGAAAGGTCCTGAGCAAGGCACCTGCAACCCCAAACCGTTCCCCTGGGTGCTGTAGAGCAACTGCCCACTGCTCCAAGTATATATGCTCCTAGTGTGTGTGTTCACTACTCAGATGGATTACGCAGAGGCCTAATTTCCTGTGTGTGTGTGTAAAACATACATGGTAAATAAAAGATTCTTTCTTTCCTTCTTCTCTCATGAGAGAAAATTGTTCATTTAACTTAAAGCTGTGCCATTCACATATAATCATGTCTGTTTACTTCCAGTTATTTACAGAATGACATCAATAAACAGGCCTTCTTTAGATAGCATACCAATAGGCTTTTTTCACAGGCAACATTTAAATAATGATGAGGTGCTTCAGTGTCAGGTCCCTGGTATTGCGTATGCTGGCTGACTAAGTCACGGTATCATCAAAGCATGGTCACATTACATTTTCTCATGTACATTCACCCAGCTCTCATTCACTCTATTGAAACTGCAGTTCACCTTTTCAACCTAATCTTTGACTGAGTGCATGTACTTATTCAGCCAATAGAAGCATGTGAGAAGTTAATGATCTCATGTGTTTTATCACTATGCTGAGCGCATTATCACACTGCCATACTAGAATTTTAGTGTCAGTCACACCATTTACAGTCTGTGATCACTCTGATCAGTGTGCACACAACCTTGCAGTGGACTGCCAGTTGCACAAGATGAACACAGTGCTTTATATCCTTGAACACCACGAACATCACATACTGCATAATCCTCATTATTCTACACAAATAAAAGGAGGAATTACACACACATGCAAACAGCTCTTATCAGCTTCAATTAAAGTAATTCCAATAACATTCAAAAAACGTTAGTTTTATGCATGTATGGGAGTTTTCATCATGGTGTGAGTCTGGTAAAACATTCACCACTGTAATACGTCTGCACAGCAGGCCTGGCCCCGCATAATGTACACAAACACATGAACACACACACCCTGGCTTGCTCTGCTAACAGTTGCATCTCTCACAACTTTATGCCACACAGGCCCCAAACAAGCCATCTGCACTAGTTTTTTGCCTCTGCCAGCTTGGCCCCGAGAGGACCTTGTATGTGTATGTACCATCGTGCAGTGTCTATGCATGGATGTTGGGTGTTTTTTTGGGGTGGAGTAGAGGGGCAGGGGTTGCCAGGTGCAGCAGTGATTTAAGGGAGGAATTCTGAGGAAGGAGGGATTATAGAGAATGTGTCATAGGACATGGAATGAGAAGAGTGCATGGGAGATTGGGCAAGATAAGGATAGGGGAAAGAGAGGAACATAGAATAACACCAAAATGTATGCATTCAACCCTGTCTCAATACATTCAACACACAAGCTAGCTGTGTGGAGGTTGGGTACTAAAGCAATAGCACATGAGCTAACTGTAGTTAACATGCTTCAAAATGACAGTGCTGACACTGATTTTTGGCAGGTATAATGTTTATACCATTTTCATCATCTTTGTTGAGCATTGCATGCTAACATGTACTATCCTCTGGGGACCATGAATATTTGCACCAAATTCCATTACTATCCCTACAATATTTGTTAAGACCTTTTTATTAAAAACAAATGTCATCCACATGGCTGCATATGTCAGAGTAGGTGTTACAAAGTCAGTGGATCTTTTGTCCTCTGGGGACCATGAATGTCTGTACCGAATTCATACAATCCACCCAATAGTTGTTGAGATAGATAGACAACCTTCTTCAAGACCAAGCAGCAGACCAACATTTTCGTTCTTTAAAGCTACTCAGCGTGGCTAAAATGACATTTGGTACCGGGCATTGCTTTATGGTACAAGGATGTGACACTTTGTACATGGAAAACATGTTAACAGTATCATACTATAGCAGTACTGAATATCCTCCAAAAACACATCTGGCACAAATCCATTTCTAGTGTATACTGAAAACATTTTTTTTAGAGACAGGGTTAGTGTATACAGTTTTTGTGTGAACACTTTGCAGTATGAAATGGTTGCAGGTGATTTTTCTTCATACAAATTGTTCATGCTTGAACATTCAAATACTTGTTTACAGAAATTTGTTTAAAACATATGAACCAGGTTGGATGATGGTTATGAAGTCTGAAGAGTGTTGTGTTCATTTGGAAGAGGTGAAATGAAAATAGGGGAAGAGGATGGTTCAATGCATCTCAGTGCTGTTGCCTAATCAAAGAACCAAACACTTCCCACTCAACAGCAGTAATTATCGAAAAGATAATCAGTGGCTTTTTACATGTCAATCATGGAGAAAACACAACACATACAAATGCATATCAATTTCTGCACACACTAAAACACACATGCACACGCCCACACACAAATCTCATGGATGAACGTTGCTCCCAGCATGTGTCCTGGGTATCTGATGTGATACAGCTCTCATCCAGCTATATCAAACATGTCACTTGGAGGACCCACACAGACGGACTAGTGTATCCCCCAAGCCACCTCCCTTTTCCCAAATACACACACCTTACTTTTGCAGCAGATAATATCCATAAACATTCCCTCCCATTGGATTTGAATGTTTTTTAGACTGTACCAGCCTCTATACAGAAATCTTAATTGCATGTTCTCTCAGCAGCTAAATTTTATGTAATTACAATGTCATCATTGCAACTTCTAGTCAACAAGAACAGAACAGGTGCTGCTGCAAACAGTGGCATTATGTCATGAGTTTCAAAGGTTCCTGAAATGCAAGTTCATGCATACATAATAATACAAGTCACTGAATTGTTTAACAGTAGGATGATAAACTGATTTAAAAAGCTAAACCTACTCCTGTCTAGAATTAATGCTGTAATGCAATGTGAGAAATGAATTGTATCTGTAATTCCACAGACAAAGGGGGTTGACATCGTCTCAGTTAATCAACATCTTTCCTAAAATTATAAACTATCCATTTGATCAGTGGAAAATAGTGTACAAAATATCACTGATGTACAAGTGGGAAAATTCACCATGATGTCAAGAGTGTTTCAGTACTGTTTGAGTTTCTCATTATTTTCTTTTACTGAAATTTCACTGATCAGTGTAATTCATTTTTTTAAATATTTGATGATATTTTAGGTTTTCCTGTCTGTGTTCATGCGAGTGTGTGGGTGTGGCTGTGCATATCCTAGCTTGTATTTGTGGCCGTGAACATGTGTTAGTGAAACCTGGAAGGGCAGAGATAAAGAGTGCATCCAGAAGCAGAAAGAGAGAGAGAGAGAGAGGGAGAGAGGGAGGAGGCGAGATGGAGAATGAGAGAGAGTTTCTGTGTGTGTGTGTGAAGAACTCTTTCTTCATCTTCACCCCAGAATCCCTGGCGAGGTCTTCCATGCCAATCCATTTCCTGGAGTTGGCTTCAGTCTCACCCAGTGGGACGACACACACATACACACAAACTTGGCTCCCCTCACCCCACTGTGAAAGCTCTGCAATCTTGGTTCGACACACAGACACACACTCGCAGACGCGCACACTCGCCCCATTGGGATGACAGCGAGGAAATGGCAAGCAGCATCCGGGGCGTCCCGTCGCTCCTCTATAGAAACTGGAGCACCCCAGAGGCATCCCCTCGCCCCAATCTTAACACTTTCTGCCCACATGTGCATTTGTCTAGGTGAGTGTTGTGCTGTCTTTTTGTGTGCTGGCGAATCAGTGTATGGATGGGAATGTGTGAAGTTGTCCCCCCTGATCACCACCAAGGTACCTGTCGTGCTTTCTACATGTTCCCAGCAGCCCAGTGTGTGAGTGTGTGAGTATGTGTTTATGTCACTGTGTGTGTAGTGGCTCTTTATAAGGATCCAGACAGGAAAAAAAAAGACTAAAGAGAGAAAAACAGGGCCAGAGTGGTGAAACAAACCACACAGACCTAAAGACTGCCCTGCATGCTAGAACTCTTTTAGGAGTTGCATTAGTGTTTCAGCTTTTTGTGTCTCTGTTTTTTATATATATGTGTGTGTGTGTGTGTGTGTGTGTGTGTGTATGTGTGTGTGTGTGTGTGTGTGTTTGTGTGTGTGCATGTTTGTGTTTGTGTGTGATACTAACCGCAGGCGTCCAAGTCTGTTCATTAGCAGGCTTAGCTAGCAGAGTGAAGCATGTAAAGATGACTGCTATTAATTTAGCATCTCACTGGCCTCCCTCGCTCTTGCTCTATCCCTCTCTCTCTCGCACACATACACACACACACACACACACACACACACACACACACACACACACACACACACACACACAAACGACTGCCAATTCATTAAGTGAACGTTTGGAGCCCCAGACTGTACCAACTGGTAGAAGCTAACTAATCTGCACTGCGCCAGTGGAGAGAGAACGAGCCAGAGAAACAGATAACATTCACCGAGGGGGACATTCAGCCTCTGAAAACAACTATTAACATCAACATTTGGGAAGGCCTCAACTTCAGAAAGATAAACACACACTCACAAAGTGCTGGCATTTGGTTGTGAATACAAATCATAAAACATACGGCAAAGCAGCAGCTAGGTATATAGTGGCTCTCTGTGGCTTTTGTCCATGTTCTTCAGTAAGTTCTGGAGAAGAAAACTTAGTTGGTGTTTTTTTGTCCCTGGCTTTCTTAAATCAGTGTCACGTTTGCTGTCCTGTGGGAGGCACAGCCCATTAAGACTGCCTGTACTCTTCTAAGCAATACAAGAGTGGGGCCAGAACAATCAAGGAAACTCCAGGAGAGGGTTTGTGGAACTAAAATAGTGAGGATACACGCACTGTTTGCACAAAACTCAAATTTGAACAATGTTGATTTAAATCTTTTGAATGGCAGACACACAAAGGAAGTCAAAGGAGTCACATCAGATGCAAAATCCATCCTTGATCAACCGATATTGTATGCACTTGAAACTGGTTTCCAAATACTTTTCAGTTCATCAAGTTAATGTAATAAGTGGGTCAGACCAACTCTTCTAAGGTGAAGGGAAGTTTGAGATGTGCTATTGTACTTTTCACAATTACTCACACTGTCAGCTCTGGCCTTGAGGAAACAGAAACTTCACTGGCAGAAATAAAAATGCCATACCCTTACACACAGCATTAAGGCCTAGTCCCATTAAAATGTCAAAACTTTGCAGCAAAATCAGTTCACTTCAGTGGAATTGCCAAAACTGGGGATTATGTACAGGTAAGGTGAATCTGTCTTCAACTTTGATGAGGTCACTTTGTGAGACATCTCAACAGTGCTGATCTTTAAGTGAACAGAGAGCTGAATCCACAACTGAGGAAGCTTTAGTATTAGCTGTGTTTCACTCTTCTCTTTTATAGAAATCTCCTCTGTTGGAGTATTATTTGCTCCACCACAGAGTAATGGTTTGCATGCAGACAGTTTCAAGACAGGAGTCAATGGTACAAATACATTTTTAAATAAACTGTGTAAACCAATTGCCCTGTTAGCAACTCTTTATAGAATCTTAAATATTGAGTCTTTATTGAAAAACATGCACAATCCTGAGAACAAAATGCCAGATGCAGTAAAGGGAGAAGTACATATTTGTGTGTTTGTGTGTGTGTGTGTACTGTCGTCCCAAAAATGATCCTACAAGTTTTGGTTGTAACCAGCCTAATACATATCATTCCTCTGTGCCACAGCACTCCATTATAATCCATAACTTATTTCAGACACATTAATAATAATGTTATTTATAGGCTATAGTAACATTCAAAACACAGTTGCAGACTAAAAGTAATAAAATCCCATGTTAATGGCCATATTTAGATTATACCAGAAGCAGAAAGTCTATTTAAATCCAAGTGTTATAGTTAAAATGAACTACGCTAACCATTTTCATTGCAATGAAGGGATACGTCATGACAATGCAACAGTATGGCTCTTTAATGTGTTTTTAATAGTTTGGGCAAGAGTCTTCTATAGCACAAAGGCATAAGAGAGTGAATACACCAGGCTGTGTTGAGTTGTTAGTATGATAAATTCACTGTTGGTTTTGGTGTCTTCAGGGGACTTGTTAACAATAATAAAAAGTTGGAATAATGCCAGCCTTATCCCTTGAAATTATAAACACATTAAGACATATAGACACACAAGCTGACATTTCCCCCTGCTCTGAGAATACAAGGTAGACAGTTTTATTGTTTTTGTCATTGGTGTTGCATGGTTTTTTGTAAGACTGCTACAGCCCCAGTGACAGACGGTACATCTCCTCTCATCTTTGTTTTCTGGGAATCTACCAACAGCACTGTCATATATGCTGCTAACTCGTTGCTGCAGTAACAATTATGGGATGTAAATCCCTTAAGAACATTTGAGCATATCCAGTCTTGATCCATAGCAGGGAGCCTGTGTGTATCCCTGTGTAAGTCTCCTTCACCATCCCTGTAGCTGTGTTAATCATCCTCACTGCCACTCACTCTCAAGGTCTTAGTGGCCCTCTGTTGAAAGCTGCAATCCACAATTCAAATAGAAACAGAAAATGGTGTTCCAGACACATTAAGCAGCTCAGTGAAGCAGTGGTCATAGTCAGAAGCGGGGCACTCTGATTTCAGAGGGGTAGGTCATTACTTTGCTAATCCCTCTGAAAATAAGTTTATAGGTTAAATTAATATTCCAGCTACAAGAGCATTAATGTTTAGCAGCAAAGCTGACTCATGACATGGATGTACAGCAACATTAAGGGTAAGAGGAGAAGACAGAGGAGTTAAAGCTAAGACAAACGTTAGATGTTCATCCGTTCATTTAGTTTTACATCCTTTTTCCGGGACAAGGTGGGATAACAAGTAATTAAGAATGAAAACCAACTCTTCAGCTTCATGCAAACTTTGACAAACTTCTTATGTTAATACCTCACAGTGAGAATAAGGCAGTGTTTGGGAAGTTCTTTGCATGGCACATATTTGATCGTCCTTGATTTCGTCATGAGCAAAGGCAGATCCTTGATTCCTTATCTTTCTTTGTTCATCAAAGAGGTCTGTGATAAAGCCATTGGAAGCCACCACCATGAATTATTGTTTCAATGACTGGCTCTTCAAATTTCCAACTTCATTGCTGGTAAACAGATTTTCAATGTTGATTTTTCAAGAGCGACCTGATTGAGCGAAATGTGAGAGAAAGTCAATTTCACACCACACTCATCGCAGAACATCAGAAAAATAAGTTTATCAGCAGTGAATTCCAAATTAAGAATTATTACATAAGGACGGCAGATCCTGACACATGTAGCTGCTCCTTAAGCTCAACTTGACCTTCTCCCACTGAGATAGCACTTTTCTGTTGATAATTCATTGCCATGGTTCTACAGCCCAAAGAGCCTCTTCTTTTAAACCTATCAACCATGAGAGTGTGTAGAAAAGGACCATTAAAATGTCTACTGGTTTTGGTGTGTGTTTATGTGTGCATGAGAAAGGCAATGGCTGAGAGAGAGACAGAGAGAGAGCTGTGTGCATGTGGACATGTTGGACATAATTAACTGGATGGTGCTGAGAGTAAGATGAGGGCAGGGCAGCTTTAAAGCTTTGTCAGACCATACTGACCTTGGTAACAAAGGCTTTTTGCCCAAAGTTATTAGCAATAATTGGATCTAATTATGTGATGTATTAAAAGAGAAAGAAATGGCAGAGGAGCATTCAACTGAACAGTCGTTACAAAGACTGGAAAACAGCACAATTAACAGGTCAAGTGGAACCAGTGGTCTCTGTGTGTGTGAGAGTGAGTGTGTGTTCATCTGTGCACGTGCACTTATTTGGATTTGTGCCTGTGCCGCATGTCCTTATACCTCAGGCTTTTGAAAAGTAAAGCCCTCTGTCATTATTAAAGCACAACAGGTCACAAACATGTGCCCACCCCTGAGAGAAAGAACAGAAAGATGGAAATCACAGCTGAATATATTGAATAGGTCTGTCATTTTGGGGGTCAGGCACAGAATCAGTTTTATTACACTGTGGAAGGCAACACACCTTAGCAAAAACGGGACAAATTGACAGTTTCACCTCTGATTAAAATGAGCTCAAAATGAATTTTTGCCATGCATTACAATATCAGATTCAATACAGGAAAGGAAAGGCATAATTTGAGCTGTAGGTATTGAGTTGTGTCCCATATTTTTTCACATTGTCCATCTCTGAATATGGCATTCAGGGTCAGGGGAGTAAAGTTAACCAGGTTTGTTCAAACAAATTAAAATTTCAGGGGAATTCTGGATTTTGAGAACTTAACTCAAACCATAGCGGGTAAATTTGATTTTACCAGTTACAGTCTAACTTTAATTCCTCAGTTTAAAACTTTGTCCAGATACTCATTACTGGCTACTGGCTACTTCAGACCAGAGAATATATAATATATAATAATACATATTCTTTAGAAAGTATAAGTATTTCTAAAACACTTTACCAAACATAGGTCCCTATGAATATGCTACAAAAATTGCATATAATCAGCCTTGTGATATATTTGATTCAATTTGAAAAAATCAAGCTAAAAAAAAAATCATTAGCCAGAGTTTAAGCTGTGATTCATTGTGGTTTTAATTCTCTCTTTCCTTACCCATACACAAGTTCTGTAGTGGTGCAATCTTGTAATCTTAATCACATGACCACAGAATGTACTTCACCCTAATCACAGGTTTTAACTTGCCTGAGCATCTAGGAGAACTTTGATCTTGTTTTAGTTGCACTATGAGCGTATACTGTAGGGAAAACAAATGAAAAACATTTAATGAGCATTTAGTATGTTCAGTATGAATATATTTCATACATTTTGCAGATTTGTTAAACCTGTAGTAATTTTTCTGGCCACTTTTCACACAGAAACAAATTCTGAACATGAACATGACACTGACATGTCCTCACTAATAAAGCTGATATGGTGAACTATGGCAGTAGTTTATTTACACATCCAGCAGTTATAGAACAACATTATCATTCATCTGGAGTCATGTTTGTCTCCACCTGATGAATAGAAGTCCAATAATCACTCTCTTTTATCTCTGTTTATGGTCCCTACCAGCACCTGAAGGAAATATCTGGATCTATAGCTGCTATGTTCAGCAGCTGGTCACTAACCGTTTCTGTCTGTCTGCAGTGGGGTTTTTTCTGCCTGCTGTAGCTCAATAATGATGTTATGAGAGTGGTGAGACTGAACCAAAACACAAAAGCTGTGGGCCAGACAGCTAAACAATGAGCTAAAATTTGCTCCGTAAAAGCAAAAGGAACTGTAGATTCATGAGACAATAACAAGGTTGGTCACTATGACCGACGTCTTTCACAAAGCAGTGTGAACTACTTTCATATAGTCAAGAATGTTGTCAGTTATTATAGAATATAGATTACAGCAGCTTTAAATATGAAAAATGCATTTTGGTAATGCTAAATATTTCCAGTGCAGCACAGCGGTGCAGTGGTTAGCACTGTCGCCTCATAGCAAGAAAGTTCCAGGTTCGAGCCCTGGTTCACCCAGGGCTGTTCTGTGTGGAGTTTGCATGTTCACCCTGTGCCTGCATGGGTTCTCTGCTGGTACTCCGGCTTCCTCCCACAGTCCAAAGACATGCAGCTTAGGTTAATGTTAGGTTAATGTGATCTGTCCAGGGTGTACTCCGCCTCTCACCCAGTGTCAGCTGGGATAGGCTCCAGCCCCCCTGGACCCTTAGCAGGTAAGCAGTATAGATAATGAATGACTGCAATCAAACTAGCTCCCAAGAGAAATTACTGTTTAATTGTGTATTTTTTATGTGTTCAGATTTCTTTTTTTTTAACAAAGTGAGATACATGATATTTAAGCTCAGCAAAATAAAACAGCCTTCTCTTTAAGAAAAAAAAAGCGAAATAATTAATATAATTCTGTGTCACATTATCAAATAATAATAGAATTACTTTTATTTTCACCCATGTTGGATGCGCATACATAAAGCTAACTCAAATTCAAATTAATGAGGAATGAAAGAACGGGGAAGAAAGGCGAAAACTGTGTGACGGGCTAGGCACAGTGAAGGTGTGTAGGATTACCTTTGGAATATCAAAGAGTGCCTGCATCAGAAAGTGTTAGGCCTGCCGTCATTAAGCATGCTCTCTTAATGATGAAGCTCTCACTCTTGCACTGATGAGGGAAGGAGAGAGACCAGTGGCCAGCTAATTGGAGTCAATTTCTGCATGACTGAGTGTGTGCGTGCATGTATTTATGCGTGTGTGCGCGTGCACATCTGTGCATGCAAACGTCTGGGTATTTGCGTGTCTGTAAGAGAGACGGAGAGTGTCTCCATTTCAGCCACTCCGTGCGAGGAATGCCTGATTCCAGCTCATTTTACTGAATTTTAAAAAACACCTATTCTGCCCGTCTCCATCAGTTGGTTGACCTAAGGGGAGAGACAGACACCAAGCTAACAAGATGAATTTAGTCAGGGAAGCAATTGAAGGGCAGACATATCGACAGACACCGAACACAATTGAATCAAATTAGTCCACAGTGTATTTATTTAGTCCAATTAGTTCCAGGACTAATTCCAGAGAAGAAAATTGCCAATAAACAGCTCACCTCCACGGCACCTTACACCTTTTTCGGGTGAGCTAAAGGGCAAAGTCAGGTGTAAAAACATCCTCAGTCTGACAACAAATAATTGATTAGACCCTTTAAAATACAGATCAAGCAAGGGAATTATACCAAACACTCCTGACAAGGACAGTGTTTTACACTAATGGTCACTGACACAGATGGTCATCACAGACAGTGAGCTTCAGCTTGTAACTGCTTTCTTATTGCTGTTGCTGTTTATCACCATATGGAGAAGCAGAGGTGACCGGCACAGAAGGGCTCAAAGAAATATCTCAACAAAAGCAGAAAACAAGAATGTTGTTTTTTTCTTAAGTTTGATTCTTTACACATAAGAGAATGTCTTTTTGTTTTGTTTTTTTACATCACATTTATTACTTATTATTATTATTAATTAGCATTAACAGATTGACACTTACGTTATTGATATGCCGATGATGTCTCGCTATACTGTATGTATTTGTGAAACCTGTGGGAATTCAAGGTTTTGCAATCTTACATAATAGCTTTTAAGAACAGTTAAATCACAGTATAACTGAATATCTTGTGGTTCCCCCAAATCAGCTAACAAGTCATGTACAAAAAACATAGCCCATCAATTGCTCAGGCAACAAACACAAAACTCATCGAAGGGCTACCGAGCTACTGTGTGTGTTGTTAGTACTGCAAAGTGTTACACACAAGCCATTCTCTCTGTTACGAGTCAATGTACCATCAAAATGATTCAGAGGCTGTTATTTTAAGATTCCAAAAATTAAATGTAGCAGCTGTAACTGGTGGTACACATTCTTCTTTTTCAGTACTAAAGATATCCAAGTCTTATCAGATATATGAGATGATAAAGAAATCAGAATTTTCAGTGGTGTGTGCATGTAGTACTGCCTATCTACCTAAAAAAAAAAAATCTGTAAAGGACAGGTTTATAGATTCAGATGGGGCACATGGGGCACACCACTTCCCTCTGAAACTCTCCATGACCTGCTTGATGTATGAGACAGCACTGTTTGACACTGACATAAACATAAAATCTATATGTTGATATGTTGATATGTTCTATGTATTGTCTATCGTCTGGAGGTCAGTACAACTCTGTTGAGTGTTTTAAATGTTATCTCAAAAACCTGTAGATGCTCATAAACATTTGACTGACACTTTCCTTGCCCTGAGTTCTCTGTATCCTTTATCATTTTTCTTATCTTCTTACACTTATCCTTGATCATTATCAAATGCTCTTTATTATCTTTTTGTCACTGACAATCACCATGTACCCCTGGTTTTGAAAAGTGCTATATAAATCTGATTTTAGGTGCACTGTATCCCAACATAAAAACATTTACATGTGGGTAAAGTGGTAAAATTAGTTTTACTCTTAGTTTTTGGCTAAGTTTGGTTAGTTTTTCACATTTGGCTTTGGGTGTTGGTGTTGAATAAGGAAAGTTGTGATTGTCAGACATTTTTTAAAAAGCTGTCGCATAATTGGGCACAGGTTTTTGAGAGAGAGAAAAAGAACACATTTCCTTTCATGTTCTGTGCCGGCTTCTGTTATTTTTCTCTGATACTGTAGAGAAACATTTTGAAAAATATATGGCTGTGGTGAAGTTTGGCACAGTTGTCATTTAGCTAAGATGACACTGGCAGATTGTCTGGTTTGGAAGACCAGACATGAAAAAATCAGAAATTGGAAGAAATGATGTGAAAGACACAGAGGTGATATTTAAAAAAAAAAGATGGGAGATTCAGACACTGAAGGCAGTGTTAAAGAGTCTATCCAGCTGCCCTATCATCAACCTTTTGTCTAAGAGCATACTAGATACTAGACTCTAAAATTGTCCAGAGATCACCAGGAACAATGTCTCTTTTACTGAGGCTAATAAACTCATGTACCAAAGCAATAAAGCAGAAAGTGAATGACTTCTGCTTAAATGAGAATTATATTCAGTAATAGAAATGAAAACACTAGTGGTACAGTATGTTTTTCACTGGATGCAAATAGTAAGATGGCAAAGTAATACAGAGGGTCTTTCAGGGGCACTTATTTTAGAGACACAAGGACAGAACATCCACCTCTAGGTGAGTGCTGAAAGAAAAACAGCTTGAGGAAATGTGCCTGAAAAAATCCCAGACTGCAGAGCCTTGAATGTGAAAGATTCTTAAAGTTCCCAGATGATCAAACCCTGCATTCATGTCATGAACATCCTCTGAAAGTGTCTGAAAGCTAGTTCCACGGGAATGTGATACTTGAATTTGATATTAGAGTCGGGAGGGAAAATTGTGTTTCAGCACCAACAAAAGTGCAACAAAAGTCAAAAAGAAAGCCATTGTCAGTGTTTGCTCATAGGCACATGGCACATGTACCTGCAGCAGCCATAAACATGGATGTTGAGATTTATGTGACATTATGATTCTATACCACATAGGCTTAAAGCAGATTTTAATCAGCTGAAAAGAATGTTCAAGTTTAAATGGTAATTACCATAGTTTCTATGAGGAAAATCCAGCACTGTATACTGTGCTTGCACTGTCAAACCCAGCATTAAAGAAACAAAGGGCTGGCCCTAGGTTCATTTATTCTTTGTTTGAGGAGGCATGTCTATTACCTGTCAGTCACACAGGCACAACTCAGCATTATTACTACCTCCAAAATGCAGAGTGAAACAAATATGTCCAGAGATTAGGTGACATAAAATAAACTGAACACCTCAAATAAAGCTACATAAGGGAGCACTTTATTTATTTCCCAGTATGAAACTGGTAATTAAAAGCCAAAATGAACTCCATGAGTCCATGAGCACCTTAAGCTCTGCAACTGTGGTTCCTAATTTGTTTGTGACAAAACACTGGCTGAAGTAGTTTTTCTCTGCTAGTATCAGTAAAAACAAGACACAATATCTTACATAAGTTTATTACATTTGCTCAGTGAAAATTTAAACAGTGCTTAAAGCTTGATCATCATCTGTACATACAATAATATCTCTTTGCAGTGGGGATGCAATGGGTGTTTGTGTTTTACATTAAAGGTTTTGAATCTCCAAAGCTCACCAAGTGTTAATGGGGTCGTGCTTGCAGTTCAGTATAGAGTTACATCTGAACTTTCTGTAATGCAGTGTTTGTATTTGTTGCTGCAGTGGCTAATGGCCAGTCCTCCTCCCCCTCACAGGCTTTGAGCAGTCTGCAATCCAAGGAAATAAAAGGGAAAACCAACAGTCACTTATCATTTTAAGTTATCTGCCTCTATTTTAGTTTTACTGCTGTTTTTGTTGTTTTGTTTGTTTGTTTTTCTCTCTTTTGTATGTTTTTGTACTTTATATTTTTGTAAATTTTTTATCTGTACTTGCATTACCTCTAGTTTCCAGTTTCAAAAGTCACAGCTAAGCTCACAGCTAGATAAAACAATGTGATACACGCAGAGTAAATGGTTTAAATCCATACTGGAAAGACAGGCATTTAACACATATGCAGAAAGAATGCTGGGAGTCAACCAATAAAAATAAACAAAAAACAGCTAAATGATGAGCTGAAACACACTATTAAGATCTATAAAGCTGAGGGGAGCTGCAAAGTCAGGTGATATTTTAATCATTGTCACATTGTTTTCATATTGTTATTTGATACATTGTTATTATCAAAATATTGATTGTAGCCACTTTAATAACTGTGTAACATATTTACAGTACTGTCCATTATTGCCATAGACCTATAGTGGATTTTGAAGCCTCAGAGCTTCCCCATTATGTTCTGTGGCTGAATAAAAGGTCCCATGAGTAAGACATGCTTTTGGTCTTCTATATTATTAGAATAAATTTAGGTGAACCCAAAACCACAGCTATGATAATGAAAGGTGATCTCCTCTACTCCTCTTGAGATCTGGATTATATTAAATGCAAGAAGTCCTTGCTTATATGACCACATGTAAGCTCACACAAAGCTATGACCAAATGAATTGGAAATTAAATTTCAGCATAGATGTAATAAACTAAATGTCAGGGTTATTGGACTCAATCTCAATTGATCTGTAACTTTTAATCAGGGAAAACTGCCTAAATTGTATGAAAAGTAGTGCAAACCATTACCCAATGAAATAAAAATTAGACAGAAAACCACCTAACCTAACAAGAGTACACGTACAGTCACTGAGTTCCAAGCAGGTAATGCAGGCTGTCTTTGTCAGTTTGAAATGTGAAGCAGTATTTCCCTCAAGTTACAAGCCAACTTCTCTAGTCTTGACTGGTAATGTATGTACACCATCAGCTTTTCAAATGAAATGTTCTTTTTCAACCTCTGTAGGGAACATAAAATGCACTGAAAGGGAATGAGTTATTGTGTTAATTCTTGTAAAATCAATGCACAATTCGATATACAATGTAGAATTGATCACAATTCAATATTATTTCATGACAGGAACACCCTTTATATCCAGGTTTGGATGGCAGTATCTATTACTGCACATAATATAACCACAGGTTCATTAATCATGTTAATTCATTAGGTCCAAAAGTTCAAAACAAGAATACTTTGTACTGAGTCATATTGTTTAGGCTGAGTTTTCAATACTGAGTGGATAACTAGACAACCATCTGTACATGTCTCGTTAATGCTCTATATAATTTTTAGCCTGTTACTTCTCTGCTTTGAAAACATAGCTTTGTTCAAAGTACATGACATTGCAAAGACTTTCGATAAATGTGTTACAGAAACCATCTGTTAAAAAAGAAAGTAAAAATATTTTTACTGAGATACTGTACCACAACCAGTGTGGAAGTAGGAGACAGCTGTTTTTGGATAGCTGGTTGGACATTTTAATGAAACTGTGAAAAATAATTGCTTGTGCTTGTGATGTTGCTGGGGCTTGATAAGTAGTAAGAGCTTTCACTTATGTCTCTCACTTTATCAAATTAATTACATTCTATTTTACAGCGATATTTATTCCAAAGTGAGGCATCTAGCATTTGAAAAACTCTGGCACATTCTCAGAACTTCTTTACAGACTGGGTTATCTACATTTTGAATGATGAGGAGGTAGAACTTCTTTTTAAATCCAAAATGAATACATTTCATTTCATCTTGGGGAATACCAGGAGAGTTTGTGATATTATTGGTTGAAGGGTGTTCATTAATTCAGTATGCCATGGAATGTAACATGATACCTCTTAGTGAATTTGCCAGTTTTAGACATTTATTCAAATATTCTGAAGACTCTGCAGGTTTATATTCTAACCAAATATCATTGATAATCACACCTCCAGCTGGAGAAGAGAAAAAACTAATCACTGTTTACTTGGAGTCAAAATCTGCCTGTCTGGATTTTGTGAACCACTGTACAAGGAGCTGGGCATCATATTTTGTTTGTCTTGTTTTCTGAACTCCCAGGGGTGATGACAAATCAGTTCATATACCACAGTGCTGTAGAATAATTGGGCTACAGTTGGGCTACACCTGTCAGTCACTGCTACACCTGGGAAAGGCCTGTGTCACGTATTTGGCTTATGCGATGGTATGAGTCTCACCTGCTTTAAATTGCATGACTATTGTTTTACTTGTAGGGAAACAGAATACCGCTTGTAAACCTGAGGAACTGACTGGTTTTGACTAAATGAAAAACAGAATTAATCGCCATTATTACAGTATAAATTTTATTTTCTCTTTTGTACTTAATACTGTATGTCACGACTCTGATTAACAAGAAGAGGAAGTTTTAAGTTTTATTTAGTGACAGCAACCCTTGCAGTTTATTAGCACGCTCCAGGGGGGCATGGATTTTTAGTACAGATAGACCGTGTCAGTTCTGTAATATGACTGGTGCAATATCTGTGTAGGCGGGCCCTAAAAATAGTTTATCACTTCAGTTCAGCAACCACACAAGTGTCAGCCAGCTGGGATGCTAACATTGTCAGCTGTTTTGCACCATGTGACTGAGCGTATTTATTCTGTGTTATTTAGTGACATGATTCAAATCATTGTGTAATTTACAAAGTGCTGAGGTTACAGGGATACCAGTTGCTGCAGTTATGACAATTTGTCATTTGCCATCATCACAAATGGACTCATAAAAGACAGAGAGACAACTAAATCTGACCCATTCCTTTGTATAATGTGGGATGAAGATAACACAGAAATGTCAAGTGGAAATCAGTGTTAGCAAGCTAGGCTAACTAGCTTGTGAGTATGTAGAGTGTCGGGGGACACGGGAGAGTGACTGAGCACTGTTCAATGTAGCATGGATAGAATCAAAGAGCTGACACTCAGAGCTAACCAGCCAGATTCTTTTGTTCTCTGCTGGACAGGCAGGGAGTTTGTGGAGCTTTCACAGTCACTAGAAGCACATTTATGGCTGTTTAAGAGACCTGTGGCTGGGCTAGCAGCTCTGCTACGAGAGGCTCTCCAGTGGGTGTGTCTCTGGGGGAGCGTTGGTACATACAGCGGGAGCCCTGCGGTTAATGTTACTGTTTATCAGCCCTAAATATCTTGTTATGCTCCGAATATATCACAGATATCGGTAGTCCTGTGCATTGTGTTTACTGCCACAGGTAGAGAAATAAATCTTGTTTATATACAACATCATTTTCACTCTGGCACTTATAAGGCTTGATAATGCTATTACAACCAGCAGCCATGGGTGGGAGGCACAGAGTGGTCTGCTTTTTATACCTGGCCACAGCTACCCCAGTTAACATACATGATAGATCACCTATTTTGTCACAGTTTGGAAGGGGTGAGAGAATTCAGCTGAACCAAACTTTCAAATCCAAGCTGACACATAGGAACTAAATTTGAGCAGTTACATGATTCTATGTACGTCGTCACAAAAAAAATAATCATTTAGTGTGGGGTTACTCTTTAAAAGAAAAGAGAAGCTGCACTGTCTACATAGTCTGTCTACATAGTCTATCTATTTCTTTACTCACACAAAAGTGAGGAGAATTCAAATTTCAGTTTAGTCACTTACGTGTGTCGGTTTTTGTATTTTTGTGTATGTAATGAAGCGATAATGAAAATGGCAATCACAAATAGATTGTGTCGTTGCCTGCACGGGTGCGCTAAAGATTATTATGCCAAAACCAAAGGCAGAGAACTATCGAGTGCATAATGTGTCACTTAGCCAATCTAGGTTTCACAATAAAAAAAGACAAAATAAACCTGCCCTAAAACCCCCGTTTGGGACCATGGGACCTATAAGCTTAGTACAAGAGTGGAGTAGACTTAATGTGAAGCTCTGCTGCCGACAGAGAAGGTGCAGCATTGCCAGTGATTGCTGATTGTCTGTGTGTACTCAGGGGGATTGAAGATATTGCAGGTTTTTATACATATCAGCTCAGTGCTGCCACTGTTGTCATTTTGCAGGCCTGATGGATGGCTGTTTGGAACATTCATTTTTTTAGCCTTGGCTTTCACTCTAAAAGCAGCATTTGTGTGCGAAGACACGTGTGTGAGATTGCGGGTATGTCTGTGTGCTTCTTTATATGTGCACAAGTGTGTTAAAAGCTGAACGACAGTCCCCATGATTGATACTACATGTAAAACTAAAACTGGCCCCGCCTGAACACTGTAATGAATTACGCTTGAAGACAACAACAGATCCTGAGATGACAGCAGGATGCGCCCCAATACTAATAAATCCATATTTCACCTTGTTCCCTGCTCATTTACTCTCTTTTCTTCCCGCCGAGGCATCATCGCCAAGTCACACTAGAACAGGTTTTATCCCACTTTATGGGGAAAGAGAGCAATTTCTAAGAAAGAGGGAAAAATGAGAAAGAAGATCTTTCTATAGGGAGAAAGGGAGGGAGGCTGAAAATGAGAGAGAAAAGCTGACAGTATATCACTAACCAACGCCCATTGAATCCAGTGTTTGTTTGATTTGTCTTCAATTGTAAGTAAAAAAAAATCTGTCCACACCAAAAAGGATAAAGCAAAGAGCAGTTTCTCGGACACAGTTTTTTTTTCCCCCTTTCAAATGAGGGTCAATAGACGGGCGACCATATAACATAAACACAAATACAGTACTGATGTTACATTCTGGCGACCACAACACAAACAGCTCCCCAACAGATAATACTGTTCCATTCTCAACTGGTAAGCTATTGCATGGTCAAATGTAGAGTGTGGTGCAGTTATCTGAGTTCAAACTGAGTTCATTGTATGGCAGCTCAGGCCATGCAGTTTTATCACCTATTCTAAACACAACTTTGGTATCACACTGACTGCGCGTGGCTTTTCTCAAATCTGATTGTGTCAGTAGACAAAAGGAGTACTGTTTTACCTGCACTTGCTGTGTGCGCAGCATTCTTTATCTGCTTTTCTCTTTCATCCAGCGGCTCATTTTAACTGACAGCCCACTGAGTGTCATTTGATGGTAAGCTTTATTCTGTCGAACTTCTTGCTGGGTTGCTCTTTTGTGCACTAAAACTGTCAAAATTAGATTATAAGCATTGTACCTCCAGCCTACCCTAAAATCATATTCACACAGCGCTTTATCTTCGGTTAGGTCTGCTTGAGTAGGCAAGGGCCTTGAGCAGAATACATTAAAGTACTGCGCTGCATGTTTTCACTATACACTGCGAACAGCTTGAACTCTTTGGACTTGCTTTGAACTTCTGGATGTGAGCTTTCAAGGGACATGACTGGAGCATATTTTGAAAAGTTTCATTGTTGATGTGGCCTGAGACCCGTGCCAGAGCACAGCCAAAGTTTTAACGACTTGACAACAGCACTTAACTGCCTCACAAAACTGCAGATACACTGGCAAATGGCTTGCGAACACGCTATGAAGATTTCCTACGCAAACATACGTGAAAGCTTTCGTATCTACATGCGCGTAGACATTCAGAAACATGCAGGTAAATGCAAAAGCAAAAGCATGAAAGCCTAGACCCCCACAAACACACAGACACATCCAAATTACATCTTTAAAATGCATACATAGACATGTTAGAGGGAGAATTCCTTTACGAGTAAAAAGCGTACATGCGTGCAGAAACACACTTAGACACATGCAGTGATCTGTTGTCCCTGTTGTTGTTTTTCAGCCTTGCCTTTCATGTTCAAAGCTTAGTGTGTGATTCCTGCCTCTCCGCTGAGGATAGAGGGAGAGAGAGCATAATCTGTGTGACGGGGTAGAGGTGAAGAAAGAGAAAAAGAGGTGGCAGAACGAATGAAAGGCAGAGGAGAATGTATAATTGAGCAACCTTGGCGATCTCACATCCTCATAACACGATTAGGACTAACCTGGCATCTAAATATGGAAGAGGGATATGTTCCTGTAGGTTACTGTTGCCACAGGCCTCCATATTTAACATGATAATATTTCATACTATTTGTTGATTGCTTATTCCCTGTAGGTGGATGCAAGCAGGGTGTTTCTGCAGCCTTCATAAACATCTGCATGTATGAAAATAAAGCCCCATCTAAATGGGGAAAAAAAACAAAAAAACATTCAGCAGACAGAGACAGCTGGGCTTTAAACAGGAGCAGGCTGTTGGATAAATCAATGAGGCAGTGGGGTGGCCACCACCTCCCCTGTTACTCAGCAGAAAGGACCCCTATTCATGTGCTCAGGACACATCTCAGTGTGTGTGTGTGTGTGTGTGTGTGTGTGGGGGGGGGGGGGGGGGGGGGGGGTGGGGGGGGGGGCTGAAAGCAGGAGCTGTTGGAGTAAATCAATGAGGTGATGGAGCACCACCTCCCTGTTACTCAGCAGAAAGGACCCCTATTCATGTGCTCAGGACACATCTCAAGTGTGTGTGTGTGTGTGTGTGTGTGTGGGGGGGGGGGGGTTGGTGTTGGTGGATATCTGCCTGCTGAGTATTTGCCAGCTAGTGTTCATGGATCCTGCTGCGGACCCCAGCGTAGTCCATTTGTACTGATCAGAGCACACTACTCGTCATCAAACTTTCTCTTTGTTGGATCGACAATAGCGATGTTTTGTCCTTCAGCTTCACTCGCTCTTCCTATTAATGTCTTCCTCCTTTTTTCTGTGTAATGACAGTTATTACCAGGAGTTTTTAGGAGACAGAAAGAGAAATCTACTCTGAAACAAGAAAGATTTTGAGGCCTTTTTTAAAAGATTCACATTTTTTGATTCTCATAGATGATGGGAAATTGCATTTCAGGTCTGATGACAATTCCACTAAAGCCTGATCTTCCTTTCTACAAAGTAATGTGAGCGCACAGAGTCAAGAAGCCATCTGATCAGAGGTTGCATAGTTTGGGAGTTTTAGGTACAAGCATTTTTATTGAGGTAGAATGGTACATTCCAGTGAAGAGCAGACAGGAGAAAAGGTTTATAATAATTTAAAGCTAATGATGGATTAGGATCCAAGCAATGTAATGTTGTAAATGTAATACAATTTCTGAAAACTCTTGGTGGGGATTGCAAAGAGGTGCACTGCAGTAGTCCACCACTGTGCTTCTAAGCAGGTTAAAATGGTTCTAGAGATGTTCTTGAGATGTTTGATTTGTCAGATCATGGCACATTTGGTCGACACCTCCAGTCCCTAAATTGGAATATACATAATCTTTTCCAAAGTTTTATTACGGAAGGGTCAAACCTTCCATCCAGACCTCAAATTGCCAAAGAGAGGTCTGGTCAGTAAAACAGGTGGTGGGGTATAGAATGGTGCTGAACCTGGCATGATGTAGTATCTAAGATGGTTCTAGACTGCCTGTCTCGTGACTGTTGTTTGCAGTTGTTCCTTATTCATGCTTAATGTGGGTAAGGCCGGTTTCATACCGGGTACGTTTGCTCTGTGCTGTACCTGGGTATGATTACCTCCTAAGGAGAACTGGATCCCAAAGATGGCACCCTATTAATTCCTGTGAAAGTTCCTCACCGGAACTTACTCCGAAAAAGCCTCCGCTGGTTTCCTCATCCTCATGCCACATTTTTTTAGCGCATGCTTACTAGATTCCCTCTCCAGCCAAGCTGGCTGAGAGCATATGCGTCCAAGACTTCTGCTGGCCAAACCAGCTGACGTCCTGTTAGCTGTCTGCCCTGCACACATGAATAGGATAAAATAATTAAATCATCAAGGCTCTTCAAGACATTCCAAAATATTGGATTGACTGGATCAAAGTCTAATAATAAAAAGAATAATTTCAAGGGGTTTGGATGCTCAAAAATGTATTCACTGTTTTACAGTCACTCCTTTTCAGGTAACTGTGTATGTGTCACATAATGAATGCGAAGGTTGCAATACCCCTATGCGCCCACTACACCTCACAGCTCAGCTCCATTCCTGGGGGCTTGGTGTGTGTCCTTGTAAGCATGCTGGATTGATATCAACATTGAATCAATATAAATTATTTATTTTTTTTTTTTATTGTACTACTACAGTCAAGGTTATAGTATGCAGATTACATCTTTTCAACATCAGAAAATGACTTTGTTCTATAGACCTTCTCCAGGTTTTGTATAGTCTCAAAGTCTTGCAGTATAAACCCATCAACATCACTCTAACTCTATGGAAATTCAAGCATCCTGCCATATCCTTAGCCAAGCCAGTGCAACCTGTTAGGGAAAAAGGGGTCTTAGTCAGCCACCTGTTGCTATGGTTACAGAGACCGACAATCAGATAGGTAGTATACTGAGAAATAAATTTCCTCTCAACCAGCATGCATTCTCCCTCTCTCTCTCTCTCTCTTCTTTTTTTTGCTTCTGCTTGAGATGATGAAAAGCAGATCCAAGGTGTAGGAGGTTCTGAGGAAAAGTGATTCAGGGTGCTAGTGAAGGGCAGGTTAGCCCACCTGAACAAGTACAATATGGTTCTTACTACATTAAAGAGACACTCATGTTGAAAGGCTCATGTTCTCTCACTGTAACTTACTTTGTTGTTCTGTCATACCCATTCATTTGAAAAAGTTCCTCTCTTTTCTTCATCACCAGTCTTGCTCTTTCTGTCCTTAAGCTCGCTGCAGAGGAGATTCTTATAATGTCCCATTTCTGAGGTTATTGATGTCACCTGCATTCCATGCTCTCCTCATCTTGAACGAATCTCTCTGTTTCTCTCCCTGTGCCTCATTTTGTCGTATAGTTGAGCCAACTTTCCAAACAGTGTTATGTTCATGCTTGCTCTTTAAGTGTGTGTCTCTCCCTCTGTTTTGATACCTGCATGCTGTCAAGGACAGGCAAAAAAGCGACACAGGAGCTGGCAGCTACTGTTAAGGCACAAACCGTGCTTTGATGGCATGTCACGCAGACTTCAAACCGTTTGGCGGACCTTGTACATCAAAGCCCTCTTAGTTTAAGAAGAGGCAGTAGTGTCATAAGAGACAGTAGAGATATTTCAGATGGTCCAAGTCAGGTGCTCGCTCACATCGTAAAAAAATTGCTTTACCACCTCTGTCAGGTAACAAAGTTTACAGTGGTACCCTGTGCTGTAGGCTGGTATGTCAACCTGACTCATGAATACAAGTTCCCTTTCATTCATTTCTCTCTTAGCTGTGCCTCTTGGCCACCAAACATACCTCTTCCATCTTCCCACCCACCTTTGCTTTGACCTAATGTTATCTATCAATCTAGCTCTTCATACTCTCCATGTATGAATGACTCAACAACTTGTTGACTGTTGCCTTGACGTCTCCCCAGGCGCACAGTTGTACAAGAAATGACAAGTACTGAATTGTAGCTTAAGAATTTGTAAACAGATACAGTTAAAGTAGTTATGTACTCAGGAGTCTTCTCCTACTGCGAACACACCATCTTGACACATATTTTTATTCAAATAATTTTAAAAAAGATATGCTGATTTTGCAGCATTGTACTGCACAAAAGGAAAGGAACTAAGAAAATGCAACTATAGAGTAAAAATTACATTTCTATCGTCTTTTGTTCTTAACTAATAGAAACAGTAATTTCATAGGATTTAACATATCCATAAGTCTGAATATTGAGTCTAGGATACAACCCCGTTGTTTTTGGCATTTTTAAAGAAATAGTTTGTCGTATTGTGAGACACGCTTATTTGCCTTCTTGCCAAATATAAAGCCAGAGCCAAGTGATTAGTGTAGCTTAATTTAGCATAAAGATTTGAAACAGAAACAACTAGCCTGGCTCAATCTCTTCAAGGTTCAAAAATATGTCTTCCAGCTTATCTTAAAAGAGTATTCCCCATGTCCCCACTGTCAGACTCACAATGGACAGATGGACAGCATTTCAAAATCAAAGCAGCAGAACCAGAAATATCACCTTTTTTATTCTGTGCATTCTTCTTCCTCATCAAAAATTGGCACCTACATCACCCACAATGCAATAGTTTGATTGGAGATTCAGATGTTTTATGCTTGTAGTGGTTAATGTGGCCTGGAGGCTCTAACCTCAAGCTTCAGTTCAACTTCAAATAAGGCCTTGAAGACTTGAGACATTTTATCAGATTTCACACAGCTCCATCTATATCCTATAATGGGCACATTTCCTCTTAGCTCAGTTCTTGGCTGGAGCAGTAACGCCATGCAGTCTGGAGTTTTGTCACCACTGTAACATTGTCAGGCAGCTTGTCTGTTTGTCAAAAATTAGAAAAACATTTTTTAAAACATTTTTGTTTATGTACAAATTAAACAAACATACAGAATGCTAATTTGATAGCTTTAGAGGCAGCCAAGCTAGCTGTTTTCACATGTTCCAAGTCTTTATGGTAAGCTACGTTAATTAGCTCCTTGACATGAGAGTGGAGTCCATCTCTTAACCATACTCTTGGCCAGAAATTGAATAAGCATATTTTGTATGTATGTCCAGAGTGGACTAACATCAGACACAAAATTAGTCACGAGATGTTTCCAGTGTGTATTGTTGAAATTAAATGTGTGGGTTTTTTTTCCCCCTAAAAGTAAGGTCTCACTCCTACAGCAAATCAGAGTCAGCTTTTGTTGCTTTGGATCATCGCAATTATGAAGCTGCCCATCGGGTATACTCCAGATGGCCAGTCCACCATTGACTAATAATAGTTGTCTTATCTTAATCCCTGTTTTTAAATGCTTATCTATTTGTAGTGGGTGACATCTGTTTAATAAATTACTACAACACACTTGCGCTGACTTGATTTGGGCTTCAGTAATTCGCACTGCTGAACTACATGCTACTGCCAGTGAGCACACATCGTCCACATGTCTCTCTCTTATAAAATATTATAAAATGTTGTACACAAATTTATAGTGGCTAGTGTTTGAGTCAAACTTTCTTCAACGCAATCTCTTGCAATACTTCAAGGAGTAGTTTATGTTGATTGTGTCATAGCGTGATTGAGTGATGGTGCATCATTGAAGAGGTGAACCAGTTTCAGCAAAAAAGCCTGGGGCCATTTTTTCACTCCCAGTTCGTCCTTGAGGGGATATAATAACTATTCACACCAGTGGGCTGAGGTAAATTGAGTATGTTTTGTTTCTGTAAAGCAAACCATAAAACTCTAATAATACACCTACTTACATAGATAAATTGAAGTAAATTGAGCAGAACATGTTGTTTCTGTACTTAAAAGCACAAATACTGGCATGCACTTCAAGAAGGTTGCTGTTTGGTGGAGGTGTAAAATTTGATGAAATAGCCACTGAACAATACACTGTTGCAAGTGCACACACACAGAGACACACACACACGTAGAGTCAAAGGGATAGTTGTCATCAAAATGATACATACACACAAAAACACTACGCATCTCAGGAGAAATGTTTATTTTCAGAAGCTGTCTCTTTCGCTTCCTCCCGCTCTCCTTCAAAGATCCTTGCCTCACCCAAGCTGAGTGAGTCGCTGCCATGCCACCGTGGAGAGTTTGGAAGTTAAAAGACGGTGTTTATTGTTTCTAAAGGAATATGAGAATACACAGACATTTCCTGCCACTGCTGTCTTTTTGAACTGCAATCTCTGTTTATCTTTCTGCAGGGTTTTAGTTTACATTGGAGAATACTCAAATAGAATGCTATTACATTTTTGTATGAAATAAACATCAAATACAATACGCCGCGCTCTCATCATAATTGCACTGTGCAAGACCCCTTATTTTTTTCAAAGATGCTATTAGTGGAAATAAATTGGACATGATACATAAGAGGAACAATAAACAGCGTTTGCACAGGTACACCAATAACACCAATTGTTTCACTGATAATAAAAAATTGCAGTAGCATGTATAAAAACAGATTCTTCAACAACCTCATGGTATTCCCACTGGGAGACTGTCGCACATGCTGGGCATCATGCTGTAGAGTTTTATTCCAAAATGAGATATCCTCCATCTGAAAGAAGTGGCACGGGCTCTTACAGAATGCTGCAAAAATAAAATTAGTTATGGTATTTTTTTCAAATTATGTTTGGTGTCATAAGCTCTTACTTGATTAAAAAAAGTAACATTACCCACTGGGTCCTTGGAGTTTTAAAGATACCAATCCCTGAATTTCATTTCGTTAAAAAAAAAAAAAAACATATCCTGGGATCTCAGTTATTACAGCATGCAAACAAGTTTTAAACCTGTGTGCAAGGACTGCCAGTACTCACAAGGAAATTGGTATTATTTAAATACACATATGCACACAA
Source organism: Lates japonicus (assembly GCA_033238685.1). Lineage (NCBI taxonomy): Eukaryota > Metazoa > Chordata > Actinopteri > Centropomidae > Lates > Lates japonicus. The sequence continues at coordinate 5,293,926 of BRZM01000043.1, read as the reverse complement.
TAGGTCACCATTTTAACTTGTCAGGTGTGCCTAATAACATTAATTATGGCTGTACTTTATTTAGATGAGTTTGGGCTCTGGTATTGTGCTTGCTGGTTCACAGTCATGACTTGAATGGATAAGAGCATTATCAATTGCGCCTGTGCTTTTTTTCTGGCAAGTTTAAAATGACTGCCTTAGAATATAGGTGGTAGGTTTGCTACACTGCCATAATACACACATGATGACACGCACGCACGCACACACATGCACACACACACACACACACACAGTATAGTATAGTAACTATTGTTAGCATACAGGAAATTCCTGCTATTTACCCGCACAAGATAGGAATGCAGAAGTCCCATCATTCTGGATATTACTCACTTTAGCAATTCCAGCTGTTTACCATCAAATTGCATGAGACATTAGACATACATCAGATGTCTTAAGCTGGTGCAAGAGCCATAGACAGTGACAGTGTGCACTGTCTTACCTTAAAACTGCCATTTTTTCCTCACCGGTTACTGTGCAAAAATATCCAGTGCCACATTATAATCCAGGGCTCCGACCAGATCACCTGACGCTAATAATAAAAGGCCTAGCAGCCTAAATTTGTCATAGAAAAAAATGGAGCAAGTGAGAGACAAATTACAGGCAGATTTCATGAACAATGAGGTTGAGGTACATCTAAATGAGGCTGAGCTAAAGCAAACTGTTTATTTAGCACTTTCATGCTTGACCTGTCCGAGAAAACAACAGAGAGCAGGTGACAAATGCTGTCACCCATAATAAGAACTGTGGAAAAGGTAAGGGAAAAATGGCTCAGCCTGAGAATGATGACAAAAAAAGGGATTGCAGCACACAAAAGAGACATCAGTGCCACAGAGGGGGGCAGAGTGCCACTTCAGTGTCATCTAAAGATGACAGAATAGCAGCGGTTAATGGTGAGGCCTGTGAAAGGCATCCGTCAACCACAGAGAAGGCTGGACCACCCCAAGGTAGTGAACATTTGATTTGTTGCAACATAGCAAAATGAGATCTGACTTACATAATTCAATTAAAATCCAAAAGTTCATCGTTAATGCCAAAAAATTAAAACTGAATGTCATTAACAGATCCTCCAGATTAGGTTCCAACGACTCAGAGATCTGCAGTGCAAATCAAGCCACTGGTGCTCAGTAATGTACGAGAGAAACATAATGAAATAGTCACAGGCATTTCTGAATTCAAGGAGGAACTGCAGGGGGTCACTGTACATTTAAAGAACAAAATTTCAGGCAGAAAAGAAATGATTTCCTCCCTATAACCTTGTGAAAGCCTTTTCATTCAGAAAAAAATATTTCCCCATGTTGAAGATAAACTGCGATTGAATTATTGGAGTTGTGTGTCTCTAATGTGGGAGTAAATTCAGCGTTTGAAGAAGATCTGGGAATGTGTTGGCATCGCTTCAATGTAGTTTGAAGAGATACAAACAAGCAGTTAGACAATCATAATCAATCATTGTGATAACTGATAGTAATGATGAGAAATGATTCAGTTTATCAGAATTATCCTTTAATTTTGCAATAATGGATTCGTTTGCCACCAGTGTAAACCCAATAATATGTTCTCACTTTTTAAGTCGATATGGAGAACCATTGCCTGTCTACACATCCAGCAGTAATGGAGCAACATTGGCATTCCTATGGAATCATTTCTGTGTCCACCCAGAGTATGTAAACCCAATATTCACTCTTTTAGCTCAGGTACCATCAAAACTAAGACATCCCGTTCCCTCAACAGCACATACTGCAGAACCATCAAATCACTAAATGGCTCCTCAATCTTGCATCAGCACTTTATCAACACAAAGCAGTAACCCCTATCAAATTTTATAGTATTTTGCATTTTACCATATTGTTAAGCACTGGTCATCCATTCTTATTTGCATTAGAACTTAATGTATTTAATTTTATTCTGTATTTTACTGTACTGTACTGTGCACCTGACACTTCATTTTATCTTTATTCTTATTCCTATTTTACACCATGAATATATGGTATTTTAAACACCTGGCGCTTTATCTTGCACTTGATGTATATAATGGTTATATGTCCGAGGTATGGCTATTAAATGAGACTGCACTTATGAGGATAAAACCATGTGGTTCACAGTCACACCGAGTGTTATATATTAAAGGCTGGGTATTCATGCACAACTGCTGTAAGTTTCCAATAAGTGATGTCTTTAGTTCACTGCTAGCTAGTGATTGAAGTGCATGTGTTTTTGCTAAGGCGTCAGAAAATTTGTGGAGACATTTTGGAACAAATTGAAGGAAACATGGGATGAAACTTGGAATTTCCAATATGATCCTGAGACAAAACGGCAGTCAGTGCACTGGAAAACACCATCGTCACCAAGGATGAAGCACGACAAAGCAAGTCCAAAGTCAAGGCCATGTTGATTGTTTTCTTTTTATAATTTTGGAGGAGTGGGTTCCAGAAGGGTCAACGGTGAATCAACACTATTACAAACAGGTTCTAGAAAAACTGCGAGAAAAAGTCAGAAGAAAGAGACCACAATTGTGGAAAAATGGTTTCATTCTTCATCAAAACAACGTTCCAGCTCACACTGCACTCTCAGTAAAGCAGTTTCTGGCCCAAGAACAAGTCATAGTGCTCGATCACCCTGTACTCACATTTTGAGTCTGTGTCAGAAGTTAAGAAAAGAACAACAAAGGTTCTGAGACAACTGTCTGAAGAAGACCTACTGCACTGCTTTGATCAGTGGAAGACCAGAATGCAGCGGTGTTGATGTAGAAGGGGAGAATGTTGAAGGAGAAAGACACTGAAAAATGTTTATGTTCAATACATTGTGTTACAGTCTTAGTCTTGTTTTTTAATATCCATACCTCATATTATGTGTTTTTGTGTTTTCTTTTCTTGTTACAGTACAGCTGTTGTACTAACAACTAACAGCTAAGTTGTATGGCAATCAAGTATTGAATCTTGATCTTGCAACTTTTGGTCTCCTCCTACTCTTGAGGAAATTATGTGGCCCCTTAGCTTCTAAATGTTCCACAATGTTAACCAGCTTGTCTGTAACTTTTGGTAAGTGTTGTTTAGTGCTGAGCAGGCAGTGTACAGTTTTTTTGGTTTTTTTTTACATTTTTTGTTTTTTGTTTTGCTAAAAATACCTGAAGCCAAAACAACTCTGATGAGACAGCCCATTCTCAATCTGACTTTACACAAAATTGATGCATATGCATTTAATAAGTCAAATATTGTGTGCAGGTGATAGACCATGTCCATGTGATGCATTTCAGATGACATGACTTACATTTTATATCATGATGTTTTGGCTTCTTAGGATGTGTGTTGGGTGGATGGCTTGGGACTTTGTTAGCAAAAAGTGACGGTGCAAAAGTAGCAGGAGAGCAATGATCGAGACCAATAGTTGGACATTTTTACAGTCACATCAGGACATTTTGATTCGATTTTCCAGTTTGTTCAGGCATTTTTGTGCCGCTGCGTAAGCCAAATCATGATCCCTCTTCAATCCTAAACAAGTAGTTTTTGTACCAGGATCGTTTTAACCCAAACAACATGGAAAAGATTGGTGTGGGCACTGCATGCAATTTGAAAGTGTAAAGTTGTGTCATTTGAACACAGATTGGATGAGAATGAGAGTGAACCAAAAAAGTAAAGTTGTAGGCTGGAAAACCAAAACAATGAGCTGAAAGAAGCTACAAAGGTTCTATAGAGCTGAGGAGAACCACAGAGTTGGGTGGCAATTCTCTGTGGGTTCATTACTATGTGAAACCCATTTCACCTTGCTTGTTGTTCATTTTTAATATTGTAAAATATTGATTACCGCTGTCATTACTGGCAGCTGCTGCAGGAATATAAAACTCCAGTATTATTTTTATTATCAGTGAATCAACAATCAAATTATTTTCTATTAATCATTTTATTCATAAAATACCAGAAAGCAGTTAAAAATGCAACACAATTTCCCAAAGCCCAAAGTGACATATTAAAAATGTTTGTTTTGTCAAACCAAAAGTCCAAAGCACAAAAACATTCAGTTGACTGCCATATGACCAAATCCTCTTATTTGAGCAGCTGGAGCTACTGTCTCCAGTGAGATATGTGTTTGTTTGATTTGCATATCGATTAACAATAACAGATTTTATGACACAATATGAAAATAGAGTCTAATACTTGCACAATGGAATCCACTCATTAGCAAAAGTTTTCAGAGTTTGTATCAGTTCAAGTCTGATGAGACAGGACAGATAGCTGACCACTGCAGTAAACTTCTCTCACTCAGTGTTTGTCTGTTCATGCTTATTAGTTGAGAGGCTTAGGATTGTTTGCTATTGCTCAGGTCATATTGCTGAGCTTTAATTATTGTCTCTGAATTTCAATGCAGTGAGTCAGGAGGTGTGTAAACTTAAATTATCTCCAGACAATAATGCATATATCATAGGTTAATTGAGCTAGAACTGTGTAATGTGTTTATGTGTTATTGTTATGGGCTTTGGTATTATACTGCTTTATCTCGCTTCTGCATAATTGCTGTGTATGAATTTGGTGCAGGACTAGATAGACTGATCTGAGGCTGACTCATCTGTAATCATCTGATTAGACTACTGTGAACTAGCTACAAGTTCTGTTCTAAGTCAGTAACGGAGTGCATGCCCACAAATGTATATAGATAGAGCAGTGTGCTACAAATGTTTGTCTGATAAAGAAAAACAGAGAAGCATGTTGCCATTTATCATAGATATATGTTGGTTTCAATCCATATTGCAAATTAAACACACATCACCCCCGCCGTGATGAAGCAATTAAGTAAAGCAATGATAAGCGATGATGAAAAGACTCTTCTAGCCAATAGGTTTTGTCTTGAGCCTTTGATGTTGCCAAACTCCAGTCTTGCTGTAAAATCAGGCTATGACACCACAAATGAGCCACTATCTCCACTCAAAGTACAAACAGATCCACAGAAACACACATAACTGCGCACTCAAACACAGAAAGAAACATCCAGTACACATGCTGCAACCGAAAAACGCTCAGCCAGCGCACAAACACACAACGCGTTCTATCAGTCTCCTGGAATGGTAGTCATCTTGATTATTGTGAGACAAAGCGGAGAGAGAGTCACAGGGAATGAGAGCTTGTACATCAAAGCCAGCTTGGTTGATAGTGATCGTAGCTCATGGCTGCATGGAAATGTGTAATGTGACACATAACTCTCAGCAGGGCTGCATGATATTGGTCTCTGAGTGTGTGTGTGTGTGTGTGTGTGTGTGTGTGTGTGTCGAATTTGTCATCCATCTATTCTTACATCCAGCTTACCATCTTATATCTTATGAAGGACTCTGTCAATGACGTGTGTGTGTTTGTGTGTATGATTTCTCTAATGATTCCCCATGGTGAGCAGGCCTAGGGCAGATGTGATGCACCAGATGTTATCCTTTATTTCATCTTCCTCCTTTGCATCCCCCTGCTTCCTACAAATATACATACTGAACACATACATACAAATGTATAAGCTCACAAAATACTGCTCAAAAAAATTGCCTATATTAGCAGCCAGCAAAATAGATGAATGAATTAATAAGCAGCCTATAGCAAAAAAATTATGCGAGTGTATTGAAGATTGAACCCTGTGGCATTTTGTCAAACGTATGCCACTGCCTGCAACTGCTTTGAATTTTGTTGCTTAAATGATTGGTAGTATAAAGAAGAACTGATTCAATGAGCATGTTTTGTTGCCAAATGTGTATATTTAGATTATTTATTCTGTTTATAGAACAGAAGTCATGCTCATTTTAAGAAAAAAGAAAACAACTGCCAACCAGTGCAGTTTATTCAGTCTTTCAGAGGGAATCCAAAGGAAAAAAAAAAAAAGTTTAATTGTTTAAGTAGTAATATTTTAAGTAATAGTTCTACATTTTGTGAGATATTCTGATTTGCTTTCTTTCACAGAGTTGGATGAGATGATTGACAACACTCATAACACATTGATAACACAAGTACATTTTTTATACTGATTAAACAAACCAGAAACAAGGAGTTGATTATTGAGCTTCAGAGATGATGGTGGGAGGATTTTACTCTTGGACGGAGCCAGGCTAGCTGTTTTCCCCAAGCCCTAATGCTACGCTAAGCTAATCAGCTGCTGCCGGTGGTTCCACACTTTATTTGTAGTTGAGACATGAGAGTGGTTTCAGTTCTCTCATCTCAATAGCGCGTCTACACATGAGATATTCAAGCTGCCTTTTTTCAGTCATCCATCTTACATGCACCTGACACACTCCACTCCACTACACAGGCCATGTGATGACTTGCATTTTAACAGTGCTATATGCTTGTGCTATATGACCCAAAGTGTACCTTTATGTTTTAAGCAGGCATGGTGTTGTGGCTGGGCCTAATGATCGCATCCTAAACTACTGCAAATAAGCACTTGATGGTCTCTATATTCCCTTGAAGCATAGTCCATTTCTGTTGAGACACGCTTATGAACATCGCTTTCTCTCTCTTGTTAAAAGTCAATCTATAGCAAGATCATCCAGATGGTATTTCCTTAAATAGATTTAAAATATCAGTGATCTAAATGAATGGAGGCATTGATTCACACACTTCACACCAAAATATAAACATGAAAGATAGGAAATGTTTCATTTTTGCATGATCTGAACAATATACCCTTGTGTACCACTTGTACAAAATGCCAGTGACTGACACTCAGTACTGTGCCTGACACCGTATTACAAAGTCATGAGAGTAACACATGAAAACATTGTACTGTAATTTCATCACTGTACCTTTCCCAGCAACACAGCAGTGAAAAGAACTACTTTGATTTTCAGCTATTTTTTAAAATTCTGCAATTATGCATTGAATTCAAACCTAGGTCAGGGTAGAATTATTTGTGCTTCTGCTCATTGTCCCTTCTACAGTCAGTACATGTGTATACAGGATGTAGGTCAGGTTAAAAATGTACAAAATGGGAGATGTTCTTATAATTGAGAACTGACATCAAATCAAGATGAGAATATAATTGTGAAATATAAGCTGGGTCAGAGTCATCTGACCAGTGCACTGCACACCAAAAGCATCCTGTCATAGCACTTGAACAGAGAACATGTGCATGTCAAAGTGGTGCCAAAAAGAATAAATCACCATCTGCCAGATAAATTCTGAAACCAGTGAAAGGTGAAGGATAGAATAAAATATAAAGTAACCCGAAACAATAAAACAACTCCCTTCAGCACTTTATACTTGGACCACTGAATGAAAGGTACAAAAAACAAAAAAACACATGTTGTTGCTATTTCACAAAGTTCAGCAACTTTTACCTTGGGAGAAGGGAAAGGTTTAGGCACAATAAGGAGTGGGGAGCAGAGGATCAGAGAGAAGTAGCAAGAGCTTTTACAATGAGCCCATGGCTGCAGAGTAGGAGAGGTGGAGGGAAAAAATGAAAGGAAACCTGTCCTCCTCAAGGATAAAGAAGCCAAAAGGAGGATACAATTCCCCTTCAGAAATATTGAAAGCATTCCCTCCTCTGTGCTCAAATAACAGTAAAGGTTTCTGTCAAATGTTAAAGAAAACATGAAGGAGAAAAAGATTTGGGTTTCTATGTGCAGCTAAGTACGTACGACACACGTACACACATATATGTAAACAGACACACTCGCATATACAGCATACATATACAACATCCGAATGCATACATATACATGTACATAGACCAACATACTTATTATGTAAAACAGTCACACCTCAAGTTAGTAAGACCTCTCAACAAGTTTTTGAATTTGCCTACTGGTATAAGTGTGTCATGTTTCAGACTACACTGTAACTGATTCCACACAGATGAGGCGTAGTATCTGAGAGCGGTCTTTCCGAGATTAGAGTTTACTGCAGGAACATATAGTGTCAGCCAGACTTGGGATTTGGTGTTCAAGGTAGAATGTCTTGGGCACCTGAGTGATGATAAGTAAGGAGGTAATTTTTGTAAATTAGAAAATAAAAACGTTGATCTTGCCTTATTGAGAGGGAAGGCCAGCCCACTTTCTATTATAAGATACAATGATGGGTGCCACATGGATCATCAGTAATAAATCTAAGAGCTGAGTGATAGACAGCATCCAGATTTTAAGAGTGGAAGTGGGAGCATGTCTATAAATAACATCACCATAATCTAATACAAAGAGAAAAGTTGTTTAGACAATCCTTTTCCTGCTGTGCAGTGGTAGACAAGACCTATTCCTGCACAGAAAACTCAGTTGTGTCTTTAATTTGAGACTTAAATAATCAATGTGGGTATTGAAGGTAAATGTATTGTTGATCCAAATTCCCAGGTATTTATAGTGGGGAACTTTCTCAATTGGGGTACAGCTAAGGTACAGATTTTTAGACTAGCATCCAATTCCTTAGCCCTTGAGAATAACATAAATTTAGTTTTTTCTGCATTTAAAACAAGTACAAGATTAAAGGGGCGTGCTGTAAGGAATTAAATGATAGTTGCAAATTGTCAGTGGTAGTGTCATCAGTGTAAAAATGTAATTTACATGTATTAAGTGACCTGCCAATGTCATGAATGTAGATGGTGAATAGCACTGGGCCGGGGATTGAACCCTGAGGAATGCCTTTAGTCACTGGGAGACACCATTTCAGGGTGTTTGAATCCATACCAATATCTGTCTATTTACAAGTGTAAAATGATCAACTGTATCAAAAGCTTTTAATAGGCTGTTAAAAAGGGCAGCACAATGCATCTTATTGTCCACAGTGGACAAGAGTAGTGGCAGAGATTGTGCTGTGTTCTGATCGAAATCCAGATTGATCCTGTGGAAGCAATATCTCTCTTTACAACACTGTTCTGTCCTATTTTGTCCTTGTCCTTTTTTGTGGATATGTCTCAATGACAAAGGCTGGGGCTTGTCAAACATAGGGTGGTGTAGAAATATTTGGATGTTTGCGTATACGCGTTGTGGATTATCCTGGGATCTTTAACAAGTGACTAACTATAGCTATCTACCGGAAAATTTGCTTGTTAAGCTGCCTTTGGCCCATCTTCCACTTCTACTTCCACTGAGATTAGTTATGATATTGTAACCATTATTATACACATGGAAACTATACTGAGTATGGTGGGGTAGGGGGTCGTTCTGCTCGCCTATCTGTAAAACACGCTGCATGCTGCTGATACATGATCAAACCAATCCCACATGCTAGAAAGTCTGTGAATTTAATGTGATTTCCACCATATTAAACAACAGGAGGCTAAATCATGTTGATTGTTATGGAGAGGCAGAGGCATGTCAGGGTGTTTCATTGAGTTGCCAGCCGTGATAACGAGAGTTTTTAAAGGAGGAAAATCTGCAAAATACAGCAGCAGTGAGCCAATGTGACAGAACAGAAGGGGGGTATTGATGGAGAGGGCAACAGACATGAGAAAAATAGTGGTTAAAAGGATGTGAGAGTAATAGCAAGTTGACTGGACAGGAGAGAAAGTAAGGGGTTGAAAGAGACATTATTCAAGTCATTGCAGTGTACCACCACAACCTGTCAATGGCAATGTAAGGTGGACAAAACAAAAATTGTTCACAAGGGTAAGGAAACATGTAATCTGTTGCTGCAGTATTCATTTAGCTCTTATTATTAGTTGATGCATTTACTCACTTCACTCTGATACACGTGAATAATGGCACACACACAGTTCAGAGACAAGCCATTTCTGTTGGAGGAATGGTTCATGGAGAGAGAAAAGTAGGATTGGCAGAGAAGGACTTGCAGTATTTGACTCCAGCTGGGACAAGCTCAATGGATAGAAGAAGACTGTAACCGGAGAGCCAATATACCTGTAAATGCAGCAATTGAACATTAAGGTGACAATGCTTGTGTGTGTGTGTGTGTGTCTGTGTTTGTGCAGGATCATGTGAGTGAATCGACAAAGAGAGGTGAGAGAAAGAGCTGTGAAACTGCGAAAGATGATTTTTACACATCCCACATTACTAAGTGTCTTTTTGTAATTTTTCTTGACACTGGTGCTTTGTGTGCAATCTTACTGTGCTATGTATAGAATCAAATAGACACAGAAATTCAAATGTGCAGGTGTGTGTTTCTGGGTTTGTGGATAGGGAGGGAGAAGCATTTCACAGGCCACTTCCTTGGAAGGATGCAGTATACTCTTTGGAGGACCTGAAGATCAGGCTGCGCCTTTTCCACTTCCTTCCTTTACTTGTTTTAGTTGTTAACTACAGTCACACATATAATGTTGGCATCGAAAAATGAACGTTTTTCCAAGTAGTCTCATTTGGCCCTGGCATTTGACATCCAGATAATTAATATAATAGGGAGAAATTTATTTTTAACTGCAAATAATCCCTATCATTACTGTATATACAGGTATGTACCCATCTCATGGGAAAGGATTTCAAAGGGTACGTTGGATTTTTATATCATACCCAATGTGCACAGAGAGTTATTGGTTTGCTGTAATCCTCCCTCCTGGCAGTGAAACAATTCCTTCATAGCTCGAAAACACTGTTAGAAATTGGGGACAAATTCCCCAAAGTCCACGTTCTGTGCAAAAATGTAGTTTTAAGCCTGTGTTAACTGTTGTAAGCCTAACATTAATACATCACCTTCTTCAGCTGATATTTTGAACATGTTAGCTAACAGTAGCTTACTTACACATCCAGCAGACACAGAGCAATATTAACATTAGAGTTGGCCTCTTAACTAATCCAGTCCAATAGTCACTCTCCTATTAGCTATCTTTTGCTCTCCACCAGTTCCTTAGGGAACTCTGTGGCTCTTTAGTTGCTAATTGCTCCATTATGTTCGCCAGGTAGTTGCTAGCTTTGTCTGTTTGGTGCTGGCAAGTAGTGTACAGTAGGTTTTAAGAGCTTTTTTGCTAAGAACAGCTGCCCGGGAGCAGTGAGACTGAACCAGAACAGTAAAGTTACAGGCCGTAAATCAATACAGTAGGTTGAAAATTATATACTAAAACGTTCAATAGAACCTAGCGGTTCTGCGGAGTCTGGTGATAATTCTCTTTGGTTCATCACTGTGAGGGTAGTTAGATCCATTGTTAATGTAAAAGAATATACAGTATATATTAGAGCTGCTTTAATTTTAGCCAAAGCTTTGATGCTTTAGCAATCTAAGTTAGCCAAATCAAGTTGTATGAATGTTTATTGCTGGTATTTTGTTACAGAAAGACAACTACCAATGCATAGCCTATCCCTGCACCTTGGTTCAGCAAGGAAACACTGTCACTTAACTTTGCAAGATTCTTGGTCAAGCTTCATTTAAACATTAGGACAAGGACTGTTAAAGTTGTCTCCCATTTGTTCTAATTACAACACAAGATGATCTTTTCATGGTATGGACAAAAGGGATGACCACAGTGATCAATAGCTCTCTCAACATACATTTGGCATGAGAGTATTGTAATATGATAGATCTGAAAGTTTCAAAAACCTATGATGTTACTGTGTGTCGTATTCGTGAAGAGGAGAAAAATAACACCCAGTGGAGACAGCAGGGTACTAACTGGAAAAAAAAAAAAGAATTTAAGAATATGTTATGAATATGTTGAATGAGTGAGCATATAGTACAAGCCTCACTGCTATCATCCTGATCTGGCATTGTGGCTGAGCATATATATATATATATACCAAGTCTCTTGTGATCCGTGTTGTGGCCTAGAGTCCATCTCCTGCTTCACCTTTCCTCTTTTGTGAATTTTTAATGAGAAATCAAGGTTTTGAATAATGAGCGCAGTAATGGCACTTTGACCCACCCTGCTGCCTCTGCTTCTTGCATTAAATACAGCTATACTTAATTGCATGGCAAATACTTGCTTTGGTTGAATGCCAATTAGTAGCATCTGTCAGCTTTTAAAGAGGTTTGGCAATCAGCGCTTTCATATGAGTTCATAACACGTGAGACAGAACTGGGCAGATTTACTTAAAGTCAGCACATAAAGCAGTAGGAAAATGTTCTTTCTTTTTTCTTTTTTTTTTTTTAAAGGCATGCTTTGTGTCCAAGATTAACTTTTAGTTATTGTTTTATATTCTTCATAGCAAAAACAATGACTTTATATATTTTTCTCTGACAGAATCACCATTGCCTCAAACCCACAGAGCACCTGATGCAACCAAGGGGGAGAGGTGGCTGAGGCAGCGGGGTGTGGTGCATCTGTCCAGGCTGGCTTGTAGCTGTAGCTGGCGTGGTGCTGCAGTCGCAGCTGCAGGTAATTGGGTCGTCAGTACTGATGTCTATTTATCTCTCTTGCGGTGGAGCTGGCGTGGCTCCCTGCTGGTGTCATCACGCACTGGCAGAACGTCCTCTGGACCATGTCATGGTCCACCATTTGCAGTCAGCTTCAATATACAGTATATATAGGACAGCAACACTCTCCAGGTGTTTTAGCCTATATTCTGGACTGCATGCATGTACCTTCTGATGGCCATCTGTCTATCGTTTGAACTCCTGCTTTCCTTAGTCATTTAGATTTGTTTGCCTGTTCTGCATTACCAGCTATACTGACCATGTGAAGACCAGATCTATTCTGCTTCCTCAATCTGCTGAGTACTCAGATATTCAAGAGGTCCATTCAGGTATAATTCATTTCAAACTGAAATGAAATTGCAAGTTTTTGAAAATGAAAGTTTTTTTTGTGTTTTTTTTGTTTTTTTGTGTGTTTGTTTGTTTTGTTTTTTGCTGCAGCGTACAGATCTGCTTTATAAATGAATTACCCTGTCCTTCCTCTCTTTTGATGGAGGTGTCCCCTGCATCTGTAGCAGTCAATATGACGTTTTTTCTGTTTACAAAGAAAGAATTTCTTTACATTATAGCCAATCAAAATCATTTCTTTTTAAAATGCATCTAAAGCATTGGTGTCATCATTTTATTATTTGCTGTCAATAACACTGACAGCCATAACACATACAGAGCAGACTTTACCTACCTTTGCTTTCTAGCTAATGTCCTCTTTGCATTTAGCTTTTGGAGCTTTTACATTGTGATACCACATGTGGCCTCTGGGACAAATTTGAAGGCTAAAGTAGTAAACCTTTTTTTTCTTCCCTTCAAAGATAGATAAGATATTCAAATTCAGTTGTGAAATTACTTTGACAGGACTTTTGCTTGAAAAGGAGGATGATTCTTTCAATTTTAGTCACAGGACGTATCAATATTCCCTGCTAGGAGATATTGTTATTGTGCATCATTGTTCAGAGACATTGTATGAATTTGCATGCAGACATTCAGTAGTTGTTAGTTGTTGAATCTAATGAGTTTTTGATGGACGTCACTGGTTGAAAACTGCTTTTCTTTTTTCCTTTTATAAAAAAATCTGCAGCAAATAAAGTTGTGATTTTTTCTTCTTCTTCTTCTTCTTTCTTCTTCCAAATGGGAGTTGCACTGCAGTGATGTACAGCTTCCATTACACACTGTGATGTCAGTTTTTTTCAGTGTTACATGTGAATAATTCCACAGTAGACAGCCTTGTTATGAGAGGTGAATACACAGCAAGTGCTCTGTAAAAGACTATAGGTAGATCAGTGTGTCCACGTGTCCCAGAAGTGGACAGCTAAAAAGATGTCTTAAAGCTTTTCTCATTAGTTTCAACATTTTCTCTTTGCTGACAGGTGTGTGTATGTGTATGTGTGTGTGTGTATGTGAGAGAGAGAGAGAGAGAGAGAGAGAGAGAGAGAGAGAGAGAGAGAGAGAGGGAGCTTCCTTCACCCTCACTGGCAGCTATTGATTAAGTCTGTGGAGCTGAGAAACAAGATATCACACAGCAACCAATCTCTGTTTGGATTATGTCATATCTCCCTCTCTCTACCTTTTCCCTCCACTACACCTCTGCTCTGGATTCCCTTCACTCAAGTGGACAGATCCTTAAGGTGGAAAGAAACTCACCACGCATCCCTTGATATCAAACTCCCCAATGAATCTCTACAAATCATTTTTAGAGGCTGCCAGTTGTACAGAGGGGCTCTAAAGTTAGATGACTTCAAGGACTTTTCAAAAGTCTAAAAATTCACCTTGGTTAAATGTTGACAGCTGGGGTGAACAAACCTCTGTAACATGTCATAAATAATCAACATCAGAATTGGCTGCTGTATGCAGTCCTGTCTATAAATTGTACTGATTTGACAATTTAAGTGGGTAGTGTCATTCATTCCATGTCCATGACCACACACTTGAGTAAATAAACTTACCGTTTAGCCTTTGGTTGATCTGGGCTCAAATACAGGTCTACAGTAAAGTGTGTATGTGCAACTTTTCTTTTACCAGCCACTGTAGCCTGCAACCAGCACAGTACAGTTTGTGTTTTGTTAACGCCTTTCATGTCATTTGCATTAAATGTGTGGTCTCCATTATTTAATTTGCATCTAAGGGAATGGGACTACTATTCTAGGCTGACTGAACTTCATTTGAACTTGTACATGATAGACAAGGCAGCGCCACCACCGAACAATTTGCCTGTAGAGATGCGACTGGATTGGTATTTGGTAATTGGTATAAGTATACCATTGAAAAAGCACCAACCATCCAACAGGCGTTTATGAATGAGTGAGTAACAGCAATTTACGATAACTAGACAACCTGCAGCAGCAGTCTTGCAGTGCCATACTCTATAAAGTACAACATAAATCTAGCCCTGTTTACCTACATGCATTTGCATGTATGTATCGACAGAGAATATAAAGAATGGCATAAACTACTTGTCTTGTTTCACCACCATCAGATAATTAAAAGAAGTATTGACAAGATATCTCAAATATTTTAGCAGGCCACCAGATCTTTCCAGAAGCCCAGCCATTGAAAGGGGCTGTCTTCTGTGAATGGCAATGGGCTATTCTGTGCAGCATAATAATACACATAATTGGAGAAGGTTTAATATCCATTAACTGGTAAAAATGACCCTAATGACCAGTTCATACATTGTAACTCTACAATGTAGTCTACATGTTGAAATTTTCTTGGGGAAAGCCCTTTACAAGACAAATTAAAGAGCCCTCAAAGTCTGTTCAGCAGGGCATAAAACAATCATTAGAACCGGAAATCTGGACCATGCAATGCCAAACGTGGCCCACCATCCTGCTTGTGTTCTGTTCGCTTCTCATCAGTAGAGATGATATCCCAAAACTGACAGGCTCAACACCTTCTTTACTTTTAAACCATAAAGAAATATTAAGCCATAATTTTGTTGGATAAACATGGTATTTATATATTCCTGTTAATTTCTTAATTGTCTTGTATCTAAGTGGTTGTTGATAAACAGTAGTCTGAAATGCATCAGCAATCATATCGGCTGCGGCTCAGGAGGTAGAGCAGTCGCCCACCAATCAGAAGGTCGGTGGTTCAATTCCTGGCTCCTCCTGTTCGCATGCTGAAGTATCCTTGGGCAAGATACTGAACCCCAAATTGCCTCCGGTGTGTGAATGTGTGTCTGTGTTAGAAAGCACTTACATTGTATAGTACAAGTGCTGTATGAATGTGTGTGTGAATGGGTGAATGTGATCTGTAGTGTGAAGCGCTTTGAGTGGTCAAAAAGACTAGAAAAGCACTATATATGTACAGTCCCTTTACCATATTTTGATAAAGCTTCAAAGGCTCTGATTATTTTGTAACATTGTGTTCTGCCTTTTTCTACTTTGATGTAATGCAACAGATTTCAGTTAAATTAGGTGAAAAGACAGGCCAGGCGCCAAAGAAGTGCTTAGTTTCCAGTGCTCATCTGGAGGTGTGGGTTGAGAAATGGTTTTATATTCTGCGATTAGGGATTTGATCTTATGAGTAGAAAACACCAGAGCCGATGGCTAATTTCAGTGTCATTTTAATGTAACTCTAGCTGCCATCATCCACAAGGATGGTGGAGACAGTTCATGGGTGTAATCAGACATAGTTACTCCTGACATAGTAACACTACGGGAGGTGTAAAAATTGGAGAGACAAATGCATTTACACCTTTACAAAATCTAGCCATTCCTCCTCCCTGCTCTGTTAAGCTAGTGTTATACTTTACACATTGGCAAGTACACAAGAGCCTGCAAGCCTAGAGCCTGAGTGACATAAATTTTGTCATCAGAGGGTGTACACAAGGCTCTGTGCAGGTATCCATGTACACTCCAGTTTGTTGTGACTGTGTGGCCAATACACTACAAGGGCATCTGCGTATGAGCTCCTCCTAGTGAGCATATTGGGGCATATTTCAGCTAAAATATATAGGGGGAAAAAAAACGGACTGTAGCTTTAACCTTTTTGAGACCAGATAGCCCATGGCACATGAATTGGTCAAAACGTTTGTATGTATTTTGATGCAGATAAAAGCTCCAAGTCATCTGTTATTTCAGATGACAGAGGATTACTTAGGCTTGAAGGTGGTGTCTTGTCTCGGAGTGTTTTCTGAATTCGTATTGCTTTGAGGTTTTTAAAGACTGAAATAGAGTTGAGGGGGGTGATTTAAGAAATGATGAACCGCACTGGCATTATTTGGTGCTATGTGAGTCATGAGTGTTATTGCATGCATCTGTGTGTGAGACGTCGACTGTCTGTAACTCTGTATAAATACATATTGACCTCCTGTAACCCCCCGTAAAGAAAGTTTGTCAGAGAAATCTCTTAAGGTAACTCTTAAGATTAGACACTGTAAATACTGCTTTGTATTTAATGTTGCATCAATGTAAAAAAATAAATAAATAAATAAATAAAATCAGAATTAGTGGCAAGAGTACAAAGGCTCACTGTCATTTCATATTCTATATGATGTAAATAACAGACCTTACTTGAAAAGAGATGTCATGTCATGAACAATTCACAGTATGAATAATGTATAATATTCTGTTTCCTGCAGGGTTTTGTGCATTAGATGGTGTAGCCATTTCATGTTACTTAGAAGTGAGATGTTGAGTGAAATAAGGTACAGAATATGAAATCACAAGATCCAGATATGTCTTTGGGTATGAGCAAAAACATCATCCTGTTGCGAGGCCTGTCAGCGTGGTTCAGTCATGAGGTAGGGGAGGTTTAAAGGATCTCTTCAGATCTTTGGCTGCATTTGTTGTGAGAGTGTAAAAGTCCACGCTTTCAATCAATGTCCAGTGGCACAGTAGTACAACCAAGCTGAATAGTGTGGGTGGTAGAAGTATAAGGAATATGGGAAGTACTGAAATTGGAACCACATGAAAGTTGTTTCAGTTGAAAGCTGGATTCAAACCCAAAGAGGATTCTTATCACCCCTGTCAAAAACAAAACACTGTATCATTTGGCTTAATTTTTTTGTTTGTTTGTTTTTTCTTTCGGGGTCACAAGTCCAACGGGAAACAGCAAAGTAGGAGTGAGTGAAATACTAGCAGTGTAATTTTAAAAAGGTCCTTCCCTTGTGTGCCACAGGCAAACAGGTGTGATCTACTGACCTGGGAGAGACAACAAATCAAAAAATATGGGAACAAAAAAAGAGAGAAAAGCATCAAGAGTGAGAGGTGTCACGCTAGAACAAAGGGTCAGGGTGGAGCGTGAGGTGAGTCTTGTTAATATTGATATATCTCTTTTCTTCAAAGGCTAAACCTGCTGCCTCCTCATTACAACAGGTCTCCCTCACTCTTTCGCTCTGACAGGGAAGGAACACAGATATTTTTATTTAATCAAGATCTCCTCTCTGTTTTCAGTAAAGGAGGGGTTTTCCTTTAATAAGATTTTCTTGAATATTAAAAGGAAAATGAAACTATGTTAATAATATAAGGGCGCTTCTTTCTGCTCATATGTGGCAATAATTAAGTCCCTGGAGTGGTGCTGGGTGAGTGTGTGTCTTAGGGGGTGTGCGTTTGTGCATGTGTGTGCATGCATACTGTAAGCATGTTTAATAAAGCAATGTCAGTTGTTAACGATTTTTAATGAATTTTGTGTGGAGTTCTTCGTCTTTTTAAAATCCTAATTCAGTCTCCACTGTCTATCATACAGAGATACAGAGATACTGATGGGGACGGTGTGTGTGTGTGTGCGCGCGCGCGTGCGTGTGCAGTACTAATTTTATATGTAAGTCAGCTGCAGCAGCACCTGCAATTAGTGGGAATCAATTATGTGCCTGCACTGAGACTGCAATGTGAGGAAAGTTTTAAGTTAATTGCTGCCTCAGTAACAGTTTAGTGTGTTTCCACTCGTTTCTACTAGTCATAAATGGTGCATGGGATTTTTAACTGTAAATATGTGGTCTGCATTAGCAATGCCAGCTCCAATGGCAAAAGCAAATACAGGTACATGTTATACTCAAGCCCAAATTAATTGTGGGCTGCTTATGGATATGCACCACACTTCCAAAATGAGGATAAAACTGGCCATGCATAGGTAATCCTACGCTTAATTGGGGTTTAGCGAGACAATATGGCACACATGGTAATGATCCTATGGGCTTGATTATGCAGACGAGGGTCCACTCACAGAGAAGGATTTTACAAGCGATGTGCGTGATGTGATGGACCCGGTTGTTGGATGCCATAAGCTGTGATTTGGCCGACCAGATGGTATTTTGACAAAAAGGACTATGGTAAACATTACATTTTGGATTCTTTCCAGTAGAGTCCATAAATTTCAGCCACCTTACTGTGATACATATAGGCAAGCACAAACATTATGTACACTTTTGCTAGGGCAGGATCATTTTCATGAAATCAAACCCTATTTTTTTTTTTTTTTGATACTACTTTTGGTCCACATTTCCATCAATAGCCATTTCATGTATTTTACATTCTGGAATTACTTTTCTGTTGGTAGTTTTTATTGTTAGTGGTGGTCGCCATTCCTCATGGGATTCAACAGAGATTTCTGTACTTATCCTGGCTTTTCTCATTGGTTTGAAGTGGGCGGGGGTTCAGCTGGAAATTATGATGTTATGATGATCCTGTAGTCTTATGAATTAAGCAACATTTACTCAAGCGCTTATTTTGCAAACACTATCAGCTAAATCTAATCAAACCACACTAACACAGTCCTGATAAAGCCAATTGGTGAATACTGTGAAAAGTCATAAATTTTGAAACCAAGTTTTGATTCCTTTACAGTCAAAAAAGACTTACTTTTGCTTGTTTGTCTCTTGAATACACATCATAAGTGTGTATTATGGCAATGTGTTAATGTGTGTAGATGTGTAATTTCACCTTTAAAACAAAATTAATTAAAGAAAAATAACAACTGTTAAAGGAATGTTTCTCAAGAGTGAATTAAACCTGAGTGAGAAAACAGACACAAGGCTCTTGAGTCCTTTGTGTGTGCAATGTTGATAGTATGCAATTACATTTCACCAGTGCAAGGTTGAGGATCTTTACAACTTCCCTGAGGATGGAGCCACTTTTACATTCACTGCCTTTGTAGTGCCACAGAGAAAGAGTCTACTGACATTTTCTAGGTAATCCCACAATCTAGAGATAATATATTGGTGGGATGTGGTTACTTAGCCTCCTGAGCACAATGGGCGGTATACACTTGGGGCTGCAGTAACTCTTTTTGTGCCATACTATAACTGGAATAACTTTGCATCCACCTACAAAGTAAAGTAAATAAAGTGAACAGTGATGGCATTTTTCCTTTGTCTAAATTGATGACTGTATTTCAACTTATCTGATCCAACGGAGGCGGCATGCAGTTGTTATACAGTAGCCTCACAGCAAGAAGGTTCTGGATTTGTGTTCGGGCTTTTCTGTGTGGGTGCATGTTCTCTTGTGCCTCATTAGGTTCTCCGGGTACTCCGGCTTGCTCCCACAGACCAAGACATGCAGGTAAGGTTAATTAGTGATTCTAAATGGTGTAGATAATGGATGAAGGAATAAGCGATCTGACTTGGGGTGCCAACTGACTTAAATCCCAACACAAAGGGGCACAACTTCCAGCTTCTTTGTAAAGCATCACTAAGCTTACAAATAATGCTCATTTAGTTTAAATTTCTTTACTGAGTTTCCTGGAGCTTTAAATTTAAACACAAACTCTTTAGGAGCCACCAGAATTTTTGATGGTGCTCAACTACAAGAGCTACAGAAAGAATATACCCTTTGCATCATATTCCAGAGTGAAGGCATTATAAACACTATCAACTAAATATAGTACTTACTAAACTATATAGAATAGCTTTTCCAGACATTGCCAAAGTAGAGCAGGGCTGAATGTGGGTTAAAGTGCTCAGTTCAATTTTTTAACAGGGTTGAATGAAAAGATTTCTCTCTCTTTCTCTCTCTCTCTCTTCCTCACCCTGCTAACCTCTTTTCCTATCTGGTATGGAAGTTATAAATGTTGTTTATGTCTTACAATATAGTAACTGCCTGATATGATAAAAAAACAACATGTGGTAAATAAAATATAGTGTAATATTTTAATCCAAGCCTGACTTTACAGGTTGTCTAAAACTAATGTTTCAGTGCTAAACTCGGACATTATTTTTATGCTGACATTGGCAGGAATAGCTATTTAAAATGTGAATTATCCAGTAGTAGTGGGGAATTACAATATTACAAACTCTGCAGTTCCCTTTGGTTTTACTGAAGCGTTTGACATCTTTCAGCTCGTTTTGGTTTTTAGGACCCACACCTTTACTGTTTTGGTTCAGTCTCACCACTCACATCAGTACAGTTTTCCAGCAACCAAGTAGTCTTTTGTTGCATTGTGCCAGTTGGATGATGACAGACAAGGTTAGCAACTAGCTGGTGAGTTGTTGATGAGACATATCACTGCTTAAGATTCCAAATATATTCAGAGTGAATATTGGATGTACATTCATCTAATGTTGCACAGTAACTCTGCTGGGTGTGTAGATAAACCACTGTTTGTTAATGTGTTCACCTAGCGTCTTTATAAGGTGAAAATACGCAATGTTGTTAGAGCTGCCCCCAAGTGGCAAAAAAATGTTTTCCTGTCACAAATACTGGAACATGGTGCAGACCTTTCCAAAGGACAGTATATAGTACTGCCCAGAGCAGTGATTCAAAAGCAGAGCTAACTCTGGACTCCAGTAGACCAGAATGATTAACAGCAACTCTTTTGAAGGTGGTTCTACTCCATAGCTAAGTGCATGACTTTTTGCTTAAGTATTTGCCAATCTTTGGGAGTCTGTAGAATGTGAAAATGAGCTTTTCCAAACACATGAATAGAAGAAAGTAAGCAATCCAACAGTGTGCTAACCTTCAACTGAGTTTTTAAGGTTATAAAACATTTCTCATTTTGAGAATATGAAACTGTAAAAAGTTGTTTTGTTATTGTACATTCAATGTATCATATGTAGTGTTTCTGAAAATTAGATTCCCTTCTATTATTTTGAGGTAATACTGACAATCTATATTTTTTAGATACATTTTTCTCTGGAGCTAATATTTGCATGTGTGATCAGCTCTTTTTAGTGTCTCAAAGCTCACAGCTCTTTCTTTTCTCTGTAGTCTTATTATCCCAGAGGGAGGGGCTGTTTAATGCTAAGTGCAATTACTAGCACTCCAAAATTGTGAGCCAAACTAGCCCTGCCGCTGTCTGCACTTTCTCTACTGCAGAGACAACCTCCAGCCACTCTGACCAGACACCTCCCTCAACTATCTGTCACTCTGTCTCTCTTTCCCATACTTCTAGCCTCCCCCCTTCCTTCCCTCCTTCTGCTTCTAAACTGCTCACATGCTCCAGCGTTTCTTTCAGCTGTTAGCTATCATATCTTTCTCTCCTTGAGTTGATCTCTCTCTCTCTATCTCTTCTCTCTGCCAAATTGATGAGGATAGGGTGTTCATTAAGCAGCACTGGGCATTGCTGCTTGTAATAGAATAGGTCCCAGGAGTAGTGTGTGCTGAGTTCCTGCACATGTGTCTGCGTCTTTTGTCTGGGTCTTTGTTGGTCTTCACGCATGCTGCGGTGTGTGTGTACATTCAAGAGGATCTGACGTGTGCAGGAATAGCAACTTTCTCTTCCCTCTGTGTGATACAGTGATACAGGCGTGTACTTCCCTCAGCTGATCAAATCAATGGGCCACATCTCCCAGTGAGCTCATTCCAAAAAGCGACAGCGATGACTGACAGGTGCCCGTTGATGACTGCATGCTACACAGTCGCACAAAACCACAACTCTGATTTATCTCTGTCACAGTGAGGCCAAAACAGCATGTCTGTGAGTTAGATCTTGACTTCGCCTGCGTATGCATTCAAGCATGTGTACACTCATGAGCTAAAGAGTGGAAGGGGACCAGCTCTACTTAGAAGGCATGACATTTTGTGATTTGCAGCAGTGGGTATCCAGGTACATCTACTGAGCATAGCGCTTTGTTTCCGGGGTTTCTCACCAGACAGGGATATGACCTTGTTCAGGAAATCAGGAGCCCTCGCCCCTGATAATAAAACAATATTGTCCTCGTGAGTGTGAGTACACACAGGCATACAAAGCATTGCCAGAAAAAAAAAGACAACTGAGCTTGTGTGAAAGTGTGTTGGTGTGAAGAGAAACTGAGACTGATAAATGCACTAAAGAACAGTGCAATACTACTTCAGGACCTGCATAACCATCAGTGTTGGAGGGTGAAGGTCAGCAGTTAACATTTTAGCACTTAGAGTGGGTTTGAGCTCATGAGCTGTGACAGTAATTCTTGGCTGTTTGACAGTTTTTCTCCCTGTTATTTCTGACATGGTTTTTTCACTCATCATTAATTTATTTATTCTCTTGCAGCAGAACATATTACACAAACCACAAAAAACTCCTGCAGGTTAAACTGAACTAATCAAACAGTTTTAAGGTGATTATCTGTGAAAAGACTCACTATAGACAGACTTAGAAAACACTTGCTATGCTGGCCACATAATAAACTACAAACAACCCATAATTCAACACTCTGTAGAGACCATGAATTACACTGGAACTGGAAAGAGTGTCTGTTGTAATGAGCTTGAAAATATAATTGTCTTGTCCTAAAATATCAGACAACCATTTTCAAACCCTAAGTTTCTACAGAAAAAAACCATTGTCTTGCATTATAGCCAATACTGTCCTTCTCTCAGAGCATGTTTTCTGCAGTCACTAGTTTAGACACTGCACAAAAAATTGCATCAGCACTACCCTAGAATCTTATAAGGGTGAGAAAACCCTGAAATAGTAGTTTACTCACTGTATATACAAAAAATAGTTCAGTTGTGGAAAGCCTTAGACAATCAACATGAACATGCACACGCACAACTTCAAAACAGACCCAATATCCAGATAGATCCACAACAACATATCACAATAAAGGAGATGGGATTGAGACTTGAGAAAGATCTTAATCACTTGTTGAATCAAGTTAATGTGGCGTATAAAAGGGTTTATCATTGTAAGTGTTTGCCATGGAACAGACACAGACTTGAGTAATCTCAGTCATGGATCAGGAGCTTTTGTGTGAGCCCTGTTCCTGGAGCAGAGAGTCCATGATTTTCAGAATTTTGGCTAAATACATCTATTAACTCACTAATCCTTTCTGGTATACGCCCTCACCCCAGCCCTCTGATTTGTCTCACATTTATCTGTCTCTATTTTTCTCTTTCTATCCTTAAATACAGAGACATTTGTGCATTATGCCCAAACAAACAAATGCACACAAGGCTAACATGGTGGTGTTTTGTTGTAAGTCAGCTTCTAATGCTGTGTTGTATATCTCTAATGACTTAGCTGTGACAATAGAATGAAACACAACCATACAGTTAACTCAGCATGTGGTCCAAGTAAAACTTTGAATTTGGTGCACCATAGGATTTATTACCTCAGCTGTGTTTAGTTTCTCAATCAAAAAAAACATGTAAATAGAAGTAAAACTAAAAGAAAACAACAACAACCTGTTGACAAACAATCCAAAGTTTGAAGTCTTCTGATATGCATTATTAATTAATGTGTGAGAAAAGTTGCTGACTTTGTAACAGGTTTACACCAGGTAACTCCCAGGAGAACTGATCATTTTCATCTTCAGCCCTCTTGTTTAATCCTTGTGCTATTTTCATTTCCAAAAGCATAGCACTAGATTCTCCCTCACATCATTGCAGGGTGAGAAAATTGTCTCATCTGACTCCCATTGTTCGATACAGAAAACACAAGGAGCATTGAGATGCATAAAATTTTGACTCAATATTCCACTGGTCTGTACTGCTCTCACACTGTGGCAGAATAACTCGAAGTCTCAGCCTACCTGGGAGGGATTGATCTCACAACTAGAGGCTGTGAGAGAAAAGAAGAACATATGTGGTGTGTGTGTGTGTCTGTGTGAGCATGTGTGTGTGTGTGTGTGTGTGTGCATGTGTGTGTGTGTTTGCATGATATAAGAATACTCAAATCATTGTGAGTCAATGTAATATCCTCTAAAATCATGGAGACGTGTGTGTGTGTGTGTGTGTGTGTGTGTGACAAAGGTGACAAAGGAGAATGAAAGAGGTGAGAAGAAATGCAATTCTCTCTTTTCAGTAGGAGCAGAAAAAACAGAATATAAAAGGACAGGCAATGAAAAAACCTACAGACAAGTGAAGAAGGAACAGAGGCAGTAAAGAAAAATTAAAACAGTAGATGTAAATAAATACATTCTTTTCCTCCCAGATCCTTATCCACCACACATTTCAGATCATCACATTTCCATATAGCCATTTCTGATGCAAACAAACCAGGCGTTTAAGGTTAATAATAATGCAAATTTCAGTCAAAAGGACCCTCCAAAATTAGTTTTGAGAAATTGAAACCAATCTTTCTAGTGGAAGGTGGTTGCACATGGCAAAATGTATCAACAATACGTACTACAGCTCAGTGGTGATGGCATTGTCTATCAGGACAGTGATTCATTAACGCTGACAGACGGCTGACCCACTAAAGGCCATGTTGTTGGGCATCACTTCAAATTAGCTGCTTACCTGGAGGAGGAGTGACATTTTGTCCCAAACAAAATCATCTAATATTTGTCTTCATATCCTTGGTTTAAAGAATATATGGTTCTTTTATTCAGTGATTAGCAAGAACCCTGCACAGAGCAGGCAGCTTTTGAAGTAGGGGTATGTCCTCGGTACACAGCGCTGGTTCTACTCCACAGAAATCTGCAAAAGGTATAAAGAAGCATTGCAGAGAACTTCTTACTGTGATGCATTCACACTCAGAATTCGTCTCAAGGCAATGATTTTGTAACTCACTACCCAGCTCGTCCCAGGTGACCTATAAGGAACAGGCTTACTGGGAAGGTCAGGAAGCAAAAGCTCAATACTCAACACAACAAACTTCACTAAAGCCCGAAAGGTCCTTCCTCACCACCAAGAGGAGGCGGGACATCCTTTCTGGAGATACACAACAGTGCTGCAGAGAGTAAGCTGAAATGGTCTCTTTGGTGTACTGACCACGCATGGAATCGTCGGGGGCTGTGATCAACCCTTTCACAAACAGATAATTGGCCAATCATGCATGTGCTTCATGCGAGAGGAAGTAGCCAGGTATTGACCGAGGAGTGAGAAATACGGTCTGAACTTCTGTGTCAAGCTTTCTTTTCATTTTCAGCAAAACTATTTCCATCGGTTTCATGCATACAACAACGAGTCCCAATACAATGCATGCATTAGAGAGGAGACCTTTGATTAATTACATCAAGATGCAAAGGAGCGAACAGTGGTGGCGGACAACAACATGTTTTAGAAACTTTGTTGTTAAGACATACCAAGCTGCTGCAACACTGATCTTATAGTACAGCTTCAGAGTGGGTGACAGAAATAATTGTGCATTGATCATCAGTTACTCATCAATCCTGGGAGCAGTGTGTTCAGTGTCGAGAAGCACAACCATAGAGAGAAAGCATCCATGACAATGAAAAACCAAGACTGGACATATAAAACGAGACAATCAGCATATATGAAATGCGTCATCCCTGACTGTATCATCTGGTTGTGCAGCCCTGTTTAATGATAATAAGATACAAACACTTTGTATGTGCATGTGTAATTTTCAATTCATGGGGAGATAGTTACTAGCTTCATAGAAGTCAGCAAAATCTGATACCCATTGCCTGTAATGTAATTGTGGTCTGTATTCGTTGGTGATGCCCTTTAGACCCAGAATACACCTACTGAGCCTTGCTAGAGCAAAGACTGTGTTGAATACAATTTTATCAAGTAAATTACTAGCCTACAGTGGTCCCTCGTTTATCATGAGGTTACGTTCTAAAAATAACCCGCAATAGGCAGGAAATCCACTTGGTAGTCAGCTTTATTTTTTACAATTATAATATATGTTTTAAGGCATAAACCCTCACCACACACTATACACTTTTCTCAGACAGGCATTAACATTTTCTCACATTTCTCTCTTATTTAAACTCAAAGTTCAAACGTTGTCTGGGAAAACTTCAGAGTCACGCTGCTAGCGATCGAACATTCACGTAAATTTGGCAAGCCAAACGCATTCTGTACCGTACAGGAGACACGGCACGGAGGGATTGATTGACAATGGTCCTACAGTCCTTAGCCAATCAGGACGCAGAACTGATGCGCGTTCATACGCTGTAAAAAGCATGCAAATTGCACTAAAAAAATCCTTGAGCAACGAGGCCGTGAAAGGTGAACCGCGTTATAGTGAGGACAACTGTATGTGTGTAGTAGCGCCTTTTACATGTATATTCGATATATACCAGGTAAGACATATAATGATAGTTTAGGTTTTTGAGTGTTAGTTTATACATTTTTTTGAGTCATATGGTGCAACATATACAGCCACAGGGTATCATTGGTAGAAAATCCTTCTACTGGTTCTTGTGTTTCCTAACACTATATGTTGTATGGTGCCAGAATTCCTGCTCACTTGTCTCCTCGGTGGCCCAGGTTCTGCTCTAACCAATGCTTTCGTCCGGGCACCAGACAAAACATCACGGTTTACTGATTCTCCAGCGGGCCTTTAGATTGACATTCTTAACTACACTTTATGAAAAACTGTGGGGCTGATGGAGCTGATGCTGGTAAAGGCGCCCTGGCAAAAGACAGGGTTCCACTAAAGTCTTATCTGAGTCTGGCTGAACACAGATGGACTCCCAGTACTCAAAATCTATCTTCCCCTTTTGGCAAAATTGATCAGCAGCCTGTCAAAAGGGCAGATGCTGAATATTGTAAATAGACTATGGTATGCACTGGAGACTTCAAGCTTTGCTGAAAATATTTTTAATGCTGACAGAGGGTATTGCTCATCCCTAAACTTCAGCTTGATGATGGACTTGAGCTTACTCCATTCAAAGGCTACAAATGTGTTTCAAACGTGTTTGCCTGTTTCCCATCAGGCATACTATTGACATTTCTGCCACTGGCAGGAAATTTTTGAATATGCAAGCCATACAGGAAGGAGATGGTGGGAAGCTTTTGCCAGTACTCAAGTACTGATTGGCTGGCTACTTTGTAAAAGCTGTTCGCTGGTGTGGGCCCAGTACACACTGAACTCAGTATCGTAGAAAAGGTTTGTTCTGTGGGTACTAGTGTCGTGTATTACGTGAATCTGCTACATAACCATCTTTTGTCCTTTCCCCAAAAATCAAGTGAGGCATACACCATAATCTAATTTATGTTGCTTTACAGCCTACTTTACCACCTGATGTAATATTGGAAAAGCAACAAACTCCTAGAATTAATTTGCTCCTAAGACAATAGATTTCCATAGACATTGTATGTAATAACATAAATGAGAGGTTTATTGTCCTTCACAGATAAGCCTAGGTTACTTCATGAACCCCAAAGAATTTGGGGATATGCTTTGAGAACCATCACTTCTCTGCTAAGGGTCCTTTGTGCTGAGTAAACCCTTTTCCTACTGAATAGTCTATAGAGACAGAGAGAAGTACAGATGATAGAGACTTTTGACTTTGACAATCCCATTACTGGATCATTGTCAAGTATGACAAAGCAAACAATATACACAGAAAGGGCGAGAGGAGAGGTTGGTGAGCAGAAAGGTGGGTAGGAGCAGACAGAGAAAGAGAGCCGCACAGGGGGAATGGAGGGAAGCAGAGGCTTCCCCTGTCACCATCTGTAGTCTTGCGGAGAGCATAAATCCTGCTATCTGTGTCATGCATACAGTACTGCTGCTGCCACTGCATCAGAGATCATCAGCACACAAACACACACACACACACAGATGATCAGCACTCTCACACACATACACATTCACATAGATGGACATGACACACTTAATGTCTTCCACCCCTCTTAGCTCAATCTGTCAACGTCTGTTTCTCTGCTCTTCCCTCTCATGTGCACAGAAACACTGTTGTCACTGTTACAGATACAAACACGGAAATACACACCAGGAAGTAAGCACGTCAATGCACACACACACACACACACATAAAAGGCTTATACTTTTCCAGCCTGTACAGCATTTAGGCAGAATTTCTTTTCCCTTTTTGTTTCTGTTCTTTTGTTTTTTTTT
Organism: Lates japonicus; assembly: GCA_033238685.1. Lineage (NCBI taxonomy): Eukaryota > Metazoa > Chordata > Actinopteri > Centropomidae > Lates > Lates japonicus. The sequence goes on along the minus strand of BRZM01000043.1, from coordinate 5,265,514 downwards.
CCCACTTCCCTGTCATTATGTTTTTTCTCTCATTCATCTCATCCATTGTTTCATTTCTTCAAATTATCTTGAACCAACAGTGTCAAAATCTACACTTTTCAGCATTTTATGTCTCTTTCATTTCCACCCTTTATCCCCATATCTCTCCATCCATTTGGTCATTCTCCGTCAGTGTCCACCTCTGTTCATTCAACTAATAAAACCGTTGCTAAATGCCTGCAGGGTAAAGCTGTTTTCTGTTTAACCTGCCTTCTGTTGTATTGGAATGGCAAGCATGGCATAATCCCTCCCATTCACTTTACCTCTCTCCCTCCTATTTTCTTCTCTCTTTTGTGTTCTCTTTGATTTATTGCTCTTTTCCATTGATATCTTGTCTTACCTCTGCAATTTCTTTTTTATTCCTATCCTTCATTTGTGCATTTTCTCCTCCACTTTCTTTGTATTGTGATCATCCTTTCTTTTTTAAAAACCCCTTTCTTTACTCTTTCTCAGCGCCTCCACTCCTATCATTTCTTTCTTTCATCTCCAGCCATTAATTTCTCCCTCTCTTAAACAGCCTGTCTCCCCTCCCTCCTTCTTATCCTGTCTTTAAATCCTACCCTCCTTTTCTCCTTTTCCTCTCATCCTTTTCTTCTTGTTTACATTCCCTCAATCCCATCCATTCTCCCCTCTCTTCTCTCTCTCTCCCTTTGCAACAGCAGATCAGGGAAGATTTGTATTCAGCACCGCAGACAGCTCCTCACATGGAGAAAACAAAGAGTTGCAGTGCCACCTGTTGGCCAGTGTCGTCACTGCAGCTCACACACGATTCTGAGGGAGGAAAGAAATGATTGTTTTACTCATAACACAGGACGGATAACTTCCACACGGTCATACATGAATAAGGCTGGAATATAAGAGCTGAAACGCAGTCATATGGCTGTGCCCACAAAGAATCAACTTAGAGAACAAGCTTTGCTCTGAACACACGTGAGAGAATCTGCTGGGAGATCTATAGAGGTTAAGCTGGCGGGCCTTGGGTAATGTAACCATATATTACCTTGTAGTTTCATCCCACTACATGTCGGTGCTCATAGATGCAGTGCAACTGTGTAGGCAGTTGAACCCAGATGGGATCTCAAGTCTCATTCTGTTCATGGCAGCCAAAAGGGAGAAACAATAGCATCTGCTCTCCTTGGAGACAAGGAATTTAATCACAAAGCACAGCCAGAGTGAATTTGAATGTAAAGCCAGCAGAGTGATGGTTGTCTGTGTGCGTGTGTGTGTTTGTGTGTGAGAGGAATAGATATGTTATGTTGGCATTTAAACTAATAGCAAATGTCAACAAGGGAGTTGGATGATACTCATACTTATTGTTGTGTGGGAGAAGTGTGTGTGTGTGTGTGTGTGTGTGTGTGTGCGCGCGCATATACTTTATGTTGTGATTGAAACCAGAAAGTTCTGCAAATGAACACACTCACACACATCAATGGGTCTACACAAACACACACTGGGGCACTGATCCACTGTAAGGATTACCAGTGATCCATGACTGGGCTCACACTGGGCTGTACTGGTGTGTGTCTTTGTCTCAGTGTCCCATCCTACTGGGGCACTAGTTTGTGTGTGCACACACAGTATGTGTTACTGTCAAGGTCTCCGTGTCTGTGGAGGGGTTGAGAGAGGGAAGAAATGGAAGATGACAGAGAAAAAGAAAGATGGAGGGAAATCAAAGAGGAGCAGTGGTAGAAAAGGAAGAAGGGAGCGACACAGACAAGAAAATTTGTTATCTTTCTCTTTGTCTCCATTCTTCCCTCACTCGCCCACACACAGTAGTAAGTACAATGATCACAGAAAGGTGATCTCAAAGCATAGCCAGTCAGAAGACAGTGAGCTGACAGAGAACCACAAGAAAAAACACAGAGAGACAGAGAGCTTTGGTTAACTGTTCTCCAGTTTTGGATGTTTACAGAAATGAGCTGTTTTTGATGAGTGCATGCAAATGAATACATAAACAACACATAAAAGGGCACACAAATGACAGCTCAAATCACATATAATTTACCCAGTATTGACAGCCATTTTCCAATTTGTTTTCTCCACATTTTCAAACACATTGTTCTGTCCTACCAGGCAGCTATTAGTTTCTCATTGATTGCAGCAGCTTACTTTCAGTTCTAGGGTGTCAACCTTCCCACAAGTTCTTAAACACAGAGAATAAAATCAATGTTTTTAACTGTATTCCTCTGCAATTGATAATGTAACAAAATGCAAGTAGTCTAAACAGTTTGTATCCACCATCATAGGGTAGGTTGGAGTTTCTTACTGTAAATGTCATCAAAATCATTGGCATTCTGGAAGCTAGGAAACTATGCATATGCATACATAATGGCCCTAAAACAAACAAAATGGCTGATTTGATTATTTAAATGTATGCCTAATCACTACAAAGCCTTCATCTAAGGGATTTGAGCAAATGCTTAACTGAGCAGTTACAGTATATATGTGTGTGCTCACACACCACGCATACCATCTACACACAAAAGCATGAGCACAGACAAATGTAAATTAATTAAAATTCCAGGGACACTCCCATTTATCACCCAGAAACACGCAGTAAGCAGTTTAGAGAAACAGGACAGATATGGGGATGTGCTGTGGCTACAAAAGATCAAAGAGAGGACAGCAAGAGTTCATATGTTGGAAAACCCTACAGTGGTGCATCACGTATCTTTTCAAGGAAGCTAATGGCAAGAATACTAAAACAGCTGCACTGCCACTTGATTCTTGTTGTTTTGAGTCTTAATTGGAAGAGACATTTACTTGCCTTTCCAATGTTCTATGTCATTCTTCTGGCCACCACAGAAGGTAAAATGCAAGTTACATTTCAGTACAAGCTGAGATCGCAGTATTTTTCAGGGATCTCTAGCTAAAAATCTGTTAGAGTTCTTCCAATTACTTTACATGCCACAATATAAAAAATAATATAAATATATTTTTTAAACTTTTTTTTTTTTAGAAAAATGTATAATTTGAGTCCAAAGACTGTAAATACAGAGGGTTCAACAAATGACTTAATCAGACATACAGACCTCCATCCTGAATCAAGTGGTATGGCTGATTGCAAAGCAGCATTTAAGAATCAGACATCAGTGATGTATGCGAAGAATAACATCACAGCTATGTTCTGAAACAATGCTCAGTTCCACCATACCAGTGAATGTCTGCATGTGATGGGTATTCCTTCTTTTCACTGCAGCAATCAACAATATATAAAGATGATCAGATTCAAAATATCATCCACCCAGGACAGTGTGAGCTATTCTAGAAAATGGTGATTTTAAATGCCTGGAAAAAAAATAATAATACAACAATCACATGCTGTCTTGATCATCAATCACAGACACATGTAGTTAGATATATGTAACTCCAAGTTTGAAGTCATAATTTGAAAAGAAACTGACATAGCCATCTCTGTCTCAATTGCACATAAATGAAATGTGAGCAGTTACACATTATCATTACAGCTGTGTGTGTTAATTTGTAAAGGAGGCAGAGGAGGTTGCACTCTGAATTTTAATATGTTTACAGGTTGTTGGTTTTTTTGATTAAATGTAGGCCTACATCCTATTAAAAATGTGAGGTTAGGTTTGATTCAGGCTTTATGCCTCTTTGCTCACTGGCAGGTACCAGAGCTCTGCTGGTAGAGGCAGCAAACAAATCCAGGAGAAGAAAAAGGTCTGAAGATCATTCCAGCTACCTTAAATACAACTTACACACTGCTGTGCACAGTGGACACACTCTGAGGCAGAGGAACCCGGGTGTGATGTCACAGGCGTTAATTATAGTGGGGCTTCGCACACATACACACACACCTCACATATACTCTGCTGGCTTGACCACCCATCACTGCCCTCTGATTACCACAGCTTCACAGCCACCCTCACTTCTTCTCTCTATCCCTCCAACACACTCCAGTGATTCTCCCTTCTTTCCTGCTCCTCCACATTCATCCACTCTCCCACTCTCCATCCATCCATCCATCCCCTCCATCCATCCTCCTCTGCCTGGCTTCCACTTTTTGTCACAGCTACTGCTTGCCCTCTCATTTCTTTCACACACCACATTCTTTATTAACTTTCCTCTCTTGCACATTAACATAAAATGCCTAATTTAACTCTGGGCTAAGTGCCGGGTGACTTAATCAGTCAGTCTTATGATCACTTACCTGTATCATTCACTCACTTGATTAGACGGCCGCTCTTATAACTCATTTACCTGTTTACTCTCTGAGTCTGACTCCTCCTCTCTCCCACTCACTCACCTGCCTGTGCTCAGGTTTGTTTGCACCTCCTATGCAAGTGACTGGTAGCTAACCCTCTCCCCTGAACAGTGATTGTCCAATTGTTGTAGCAACCATATTTAAACTGTGGCTTGTATATGAAGTTTGGAACTTGCCTGAGACATGTTTCCCTTCTTCTGAGGCTTTTAGAACATGATCATGTAGCATCATGTATGCATATTTAAGACTCCTTTTACAAGTTTCTTGTCAACTGGAAATATTCAAAGTCAACCAGACAGAGTTTTAAAACACGTTGTGAATTGCTAGCGTAAGCTTCATCAGCCTGCTACACATGATAAAATGTGCCAGCAAGATAGTCACCAGCTAGAAATTAAAAGCCTGCGCTGAGCTACCTGTCTGAAATGAAAGTCAAGGAATCTTCAGCACTAAATCTAAACCACTGTTATTTAAAACTACATATATGTGTCATGCAATGATTGAAAATAGCAACAGCAACTGCAAGGGTGGGACTTAGCTCCAGTCTATTATCAGTATAAGTTTGTCAAAGAAACCTGTGACACAGACACAGTTGCAGACAGATACCTATTTCCTGCAGTTATTCAATGGTATGGTTACAGTCAAGAGTCATGGTTTTGTGGTACAAACGTGTGTATTTGTGTGTTCCATGTGGGATACAAGCACCATGGCATTAATGTGGCCTAGTGTTCATCGATACATAACAGAGACACACTCATGCTGAGATGTGAAAGGTTTGCATCCCTGGTGCTCTCCTCAGAATTGTGTGTGTGTGTGTGTGTGTGTGTAGCGCATGTGTGTGGGTTTATTCACACATGTATACATACTTGTGTGTGTGTGTGTGTATGCATGTTGTTTTGTGCTCTTTTCATTTGCTGCCCTACTCACATAATGTATACACCCCATAATTGCCAGCAGGGAATTCTATTAAGTCTTATTCACTTCCAAAACCTCAACTAATGCAATGTGTCACAGTGCGTGAACATACACCTAATATCCAACTACAAGTACACTTTCCTAACAAAACAAAAATGACTGAAACATGGAAAATATGTACACATACACACATCTTCACCTTTAGAGCATCCATCTCCTCGGTGTGTAATTAATCACCAAGCAGTTCTATTACCACCATTTCCTCTCTTCTGTTGCTACTCTGCTTGTCTGCTTGTCCATCACAGGTAGCACTAAATCCAGCGATACTCAGGCTGCTGTTCAACAGTTTTGCGATCTCACATTTGTCCTGCTGGTCCTTGGAGAGAGAGAGAGAGGAAGAGAGGCAACAAGAGTGGCTGAGAGAGAGGGCGATAGGGAGTGAAGAGGCGTGTTGGAGGCTGAGTCACTGACGACATGCTGAGTGAACAAGTGATCAATAAATGAATCCATTTTGGAGTAAGCAAGTGATTGTGAAAACTGAGAAAATAAATAAGTACACAGACTACATCATAGTGGATGTGGAGACCACAGGCATACGCTATCACTACAAAATAATAAAGAATATGTTTTCTGCATTAGCAAGTCAAGTTAAATTCATAGGCTTATATATGTGAGTCTGTTTAAATATAAACAGTTAAAGGTAAAATCTAGGTGCACTAAAGTGACCCTTGCTCATCTATGAATCTATTTCCAATACACACTTCTCTGCATTCAGGGTTATGACCATGGATGTATAATAGTTATGACTCATACAGGGCCAGGACCTGTCCCAGCATGCATTGGTTGAGGGGCATAAACAGTACAAGTAATAAATATGTTGATCATCCAGGATTTATTAATTCTGGAGTTAAAATGTTTTAAACCAATGTATAGCTATAATCAACTATCACAAATGGGCTTTAGCTTAATCAAACATGATTTTGCGTATTTATTAATACATATTAGATTTTTTTTTAAACAAATACACAAAACATACTGAGTAGATAAATAGACTCCCTGCTCATTTTAACTTGCTTCCTCTGGATTAGGAAGCCACACAAGAACAGGAAAACCCAAAATTAGCTTCAATAATTCTCTCTTTAAAGTAACTTCATGCCAGACAAAAAAGCAGGGTTTCACTCCTCTCTGGTTGAAAGTTTCAAGCCTGTTTCAACTCCCTCGTTTTTTCAAGCTGGGATTGGTGCAGTTCTGCAGCTTTGAAACCAACAATCAGTCGCTGAGTTGTTGCCAGAAAGTATCTGAACTTTCAGAACGGAACATAGGCATATACAAACAAAAATACAGATAAGACAGAAGGCCGAGAAAGCTCTCACTTTTCATTCTTCACACAGCTACTTCAGTCATTTTTCATGTGCAACTGGTACAACTTGTCATTAATGCCTAATATATGAGACTGTTAACGAAATGTGTGCTGTCCCACTTGGCATGAGTCACTCTCTATTTAGGCTTCACTTTTGAGTGTAGGCATTTGGAACAGATACAAACACTTATGCCCCTTAGTTGTGTTCAGTTAGTTCTTACAGTCTAGTTTGTATTGAGCATACTGAACCTTTAAAGCCCTACAGTCCACCCAACAGTCTGTGAATTTTCACTTATGTTTCCTAACTTGACCTCAGGCAGTCACTCGTCAATTGCAAAATATGCAGGGCTGGAGGCTCTATGATGTAGTGACACTCACAGAGCTAGTTGGTGAGAGCTGCTGGTGAACTAACTGTTAGTCGTTAGTCAACCTAGCGTTAGCACACATCAGTCACAATAGCTCCTGACTTCTCTATATTTCCTCCTCTATTGTTGTTTACTTTCCCCAGGCATTTGTTCAGTACTGCGCATGATGTAAGAAAGTTGCTGAAAAGGGCAAATAAAGTTCTGTGATTTTGCTAGCATGCTAATAGTCCGTTTGCAAACTCATTAGCTCATTAGCCCTGCTTTCGTCTGTGGGACAAGTTCACTTCAAAAGAAGTATTTGTACCATCAACTCATATGTCTCCTGTCTCATGTCTTATAACTCTCCTGCAAGCCATTGCTCTTTAGTGGGTCATTTTTGCTGCGACAGAGGATGTTAAATAAAAGTGAATGGTGCAACACAGCTACGAACATTTGCCTGAATATTTTATCTCGCAGTGGAGCTTCTAATTGCAGGCGTTGGTCTTGAAGACTGAGTAGACATGAATCAACTGTGCTGAGACTTTCTCCAGTTACTTTTGTTGCACATGATAGGGAGAACAACTACTTTTATCAGTGCTATTACTATATGAGAGTGGAGTGACATCATGTAATCTGCAGCATAGCTGCATCCAAACAAGCTGTCAATAGATCAGATAGCTAAATTATCCTGCGAATACTTGGGCCACACACATAAATATGTTCATATACTGACTGTCAGATGCTACCTCCATCTGGCCAATTCTGGCTGAACATAGAAATTTCTTCCTGGCTATCAGCAACGCTTGAGCATAATAGCAGAATCAGCCCATATATGGAGGCCAGATATGGAGCCAGGACCTAGTCATATAATTATTCCAAACGTTTCGTATTTGCTATCTGGAATTGAAAAGATGAACTGGAAACACTGCAATAATAATAGTGTGCAGGGCCTTTAACATCATGCTGAACTAGACTGAAGACTATACAGCTATGTTATATGACTTTTATAGGATATACAGCTAAAATAATGAACTGATCCTTGAGCTGACTGGGAGACAGTGCCATAAATTTGATGTAATATGATCTGTTTTCTTGTGGAAGCTATGCTGCCTGAATATATTTGGACTTTTGGGTCCAGTTACAAACAAAAACATCTATAGAGAACAAGCAGCACACAAACATTGCTACTCTCAACAAGTAATAAACATACTAGTTTCTGCATCAACCTAAGATAAAAAGCACCACTATCCAGTTATACTTACAGAAGTGATAAAAGCGGATCTGGTAACACTGTCAACATATGAAGTATGGAATTGCAGCTAAGGTTTGGGATGACCTTACATTTCTTTTTACCTCATCGTTAAACATTAAGGACAAGTGGCCTTGTGATTTTTACCTGTGATTTCAGTTCAAGGGATCATCAATTCATTTTATATCTATTGAGCAGTACATTTTTTTTCAGTCCACAAATTGATGTTTCCAGTGCAGTTAATGAAGATGTTCATTGGACCAACTCTTGAGGTGAAAAAGTGAAATAAACTATATCACCTCGTGCTTTTTTACACAATGAGGCAGCAGTGGATGGTATGGATGATATAGTATCTGCTTGTCAGACACTGTGCTCAATATGAAAATAAGGAATTAATTTTATCTGTTAAAGCAGGACCAAGGACTTACTGTTGTTCTGTTGCACTGCACAGTTCACATAGCCACTTTCTGCCCTGTAGCAGTCTTTTGCAGAACTTTTATGTTTTTAATGCTCTAAATGTTAAGTAGTAAGCATTTGTGACAATGCCTACCTACAGTTTCTCACAACATGCCTTTTTTCCCCAACTCATTATCACCTGAAGACAGTTTTCCTGTATGTGTGTTATACTCTATCGTTAAGGTATATTAATTAATTTTAATTTCCTTACAATTTATACTATTGTAAATGATCAGTTTATTGGATCTTTGGATGTAGTGGTGGCAGCTGAAATCAGTTTTAATAGAAACTTTTTAGTGACAACAAATGAACCTTGTTGACGGATCTGTGGGTGTGACATTTACACAACTAGGATGATAGCGATGTCAACAACACGCTAAAGAATGTGGATCCTGCCTCACACTCTGAGAGGAGGTGAGAAAGCAGCAGATACAAGAATATGAGTGGGGGTGTATGAAAGAATACAAGAAGTGACAGGGTGTGGGGGACAGGCGTAAAAGAGACTGGGACAGCAAGACCAAGAAAAGTGATGACAGCTGGTATTCAGACTGGTGTGTCAAATGACAACCCTGAAGTCTGTGTGTGTATTGCTGTGTATGTTTCTCTGTGAAAGCACATGTATGTGTCTGTGTGTACATGCATGTCAGGGTGAACACAAAATAATAAAATAGCTGTGGTTTGTACCATTTCCATACCTGACCCTGCAATAAACATGTCTCCAAACCTTATGATGTTCTTTTTTTAGAACAGGTTCAACTCCTGTTCATTTTCGAGGTGTTCATGTTGTTTTCATGTAGTTTATGGCAGTGGTTCCTAACTTTTTGGCTTTGACTGCAGAAGCCATGTCTAATTTAACCACATCACAGATTATAGACTATTTACAGATAGGTGTTGCGTCAGTTAGTCAAAGTGTGATTCCCCAGATTGTTTCATTTAAAGAATTTAGAGGCCTGAAAAGGAGAAAATAGTTACCACCACAAAAAATACAAGTTTATGTATTATCATAGTGACTGAAAGAATGAGATTGCAAATCCAAGTGGCTAAAAATGGTTTCCCTCTGTAAGGTGACTGGGCCTGGCTACAAAGGGGGAAGGAACTCAGACATCTGAGGGAGTAGAGCTGCTGTCTCTCACGCGTTGAGTGAGCAGGCTGGAGGTAGCATGGGCACTGATCAGGATGTTCTCCAGGGCCTTTCATTTGCAGATTTGTGGGCACATCCCACCTGGTTAGGAGACTCTGGGTAGACCCAGAAACACGCCTGGAGAGATTCTATATTCATCTGGCCCCTGAGAATGCCTCAGTCCTTATAGGAGGAACTGGAAAACATTGGAAGAGGGATGTCTGACCACCTTGCAGCTCATGTATAGACTGACCCCAGAGATAAGCAGCAGAAAATGGATGATGGATTTTGATTTTCGCCTTTTCTTATATATATATATCTGTAATTGTACCTGGACCACTCAAATTTATCTAGAGCCCTGACCGGCCAGGTTTGAAATCATTGCCTTGGCGGCAGGGGTGTCAAACTCACTCCCCCATCCGGCCACATCAGGTGACTAGGGAAGTTGACCCTTGAAGGGTCAGTTTTAAATCAAGATTTACAAATGTATCTACCTACACATGAATTGCTCTCTCTGAAAATCAATTATTATTAGTTTTAATAATAACTTCATTAATAATCAGCTTTGAAAAGTTATCAGGGTGTGGCAGTTGCTTTTTCTCTTTACCAGTCCAACTAAGCCAGTTCTCTCACCACACATGACACAGGCTCGGGCCATTGGCACGCCCAACCAACTTCTCCCAGGGTAATTTCATTTTACTTACAGACTACCCAATTCTCACTGAAGATGTTCCTTCCCTTGTCATCCTCGTGTATGGCGGTCACATCCAAGAGTTCCTCACTGACAGACAAGTCTATCACGCCTCTTAAAAAATGGCTAAATGTGCTCAGTATTGTCAGTGCTTTCATCAGCGGCTAATGAAAAGCTGAGATCATGTGTTTCTTCTTCTTCAGACAGTATCTTTCTGTTAGTTTGTCTCGTCAGCAGTTGCTCACAGACATTCAGCACACACTACTTAAAATGTACCTTCTGAAAAACAATTAAATCATACTTTCTTCAGCTAACAATAAAGTTTGCTTTTCATCACAACGTTTACAAACTGCAAACATATTCGCTTTTAATTCTGAATCTTCTGTTGTTTTCGGTGGCTAAGGTTAGCATACTTAGCTCCATGCTTGGTGTCTGAATGTCGATGTAATGTATTCCTTGACACTGCCGCTGTTTCGTAGAAAGCAAAGAAGACATACCAGCTTGTCTCCATTAAACACATAAACATATATTCGCCACCCATCTCTCATTAAATTACCTTCCTCTGCATCAACTTTTCTTTCGGACATTCCAACTATTTACATTTTTCTAAACCGTATCACTGACTTCAAAAACTAGTAGGAAATAATACATTATATCATCCAGTGGTTATTTACCGTATTATATAATAAAATCGAGATGTACCCTACTGTACTTATAAAGTAGCATAGTGAATACTTATGATAATCATAGTCTTTAAGTTCTTAATTCTTAAAGTAAGGACGGCTCATGGCCTGAGTTTGACATGTCTACCTTTAAGGTATATCATAATTTCACAATACTTTGAAGAGCAGGCGTTTGCTGCAGGGCTACTGTTTTCAACGAATTGTACGAGGCCACATGGCAGTCGTTCTTCTTAGTTTGACTGCTCCCCATATGCATGTGTGTGTGTGTGTGTGTGTGTGTGTGTGTGTGTGTGTGTGTGTGTGTGTGTGTGTGCTTTGTTAACTGTATTTGTGGGTTCAAAAAATCCGGAACCCATTGTGCTTGTATCCACAGTTTTAGACCAAAGGCTAACTTCCCAAAAGTTGAAACCATTGCTTGAGGGCGCCACTCTGGATTTAGGGTTTAGGGTTGTAAGTATCCAAAGTTGGAGATGGTTCAGGTTTGGGTAGGGGAATAAGGGAATGGATTGTGTTACGACAGGACACCACAAAGCTACATACATACAACTACTGTGTGTGTGTGTGTGTGTGTGTGTGTGTTTGTAAGGACCTTTAATTTAATTTTGTTGTATGATACGATTGATCATCATCATCAAAGATTATTATTATTTTGAGTTTAAGATTACAAAGAAAACTAAGTGTTTCATGGAACATGAAAGAAACCTGTACCAAGTAAACAACAGAAAAGTGTTTTAATAAAGCTGATACAGTTATATTTGTATTCTAAATATGTACCATAGATCAAAGTAAACAAGACCAAATAACAATGATATGTGAAACATCTGTAAGATTAGATAATAACGGTTAATAACATTGCATTGAAAAATTTTACGATAAATATTCATTTTCAAGAGATAATTTTGAAAGAAAAAACAGCTATGTCTAACAGCTTTCCTTGTGTGTCTTTAGGGTACAGTGACAACCAGACTCATCTAACTTTGCAGGAAACCTTATCTAATTCCTCCTGTCTTAGTGTGGATGTGGGAAAAGCCTAGCACCTGCACAGGATCTCAGGCTGTGCACTGGCTCAAGGCAGGGTCAAGAGCACAGACATGTATAGCCATTATTTCGCTAAATGAAATATTTGACCAAAATATCAAGTCAGTCAGCCATATTTTTAGAACATGTGGTTTATATAAACATCTAGTTAGTTACTTGTTGATTCAAGACAAGATAGCATCAAATTATTCTTATTGTTTCTAAATTTAACCAGACCTAACTTGAATTCTTCCTGAGTGAGAAACAGAATTACATTTGTTTTTCAGCTTGATGCTCAAAATTGTCTATCTGCTCGAACTGCCGGGCGCATAGAGGCCAACAGTGAGTGGACACTGAATGATGACCATGATCATGAACAAAACCAGCTTTCAGAATCCAAACTCTGTGGCACACCATATTAACTAGTAGGCGTGGTAAAGCAAATAACCCAAGGCATAATGAACAAAAAATCTAACCACTAAAATTGCAGTCTGTTGTTGTTCTACAAACCACAATGATCAGAGTGTCAAGAAGGGCTATGTGGTGAATGCAGCCAGGGTCAAGCAGCACCACGAGCACTCACCAGCACTTGTGACCACTGCCGTGTCACAGTGACCCCTGAGAAGATATGTTGCGATGTTTTATCAGGCTGTTTGTTGTGCTCTGCCCACTGTCCACAAACCAGATTGAGCTCTTAGCCAGAGCACAGCAGAAAAGGAGAGCCATTTATCTGGGAGATCCTCTCAGAACATTAGCAGAAGATCTGAGATGTCCTGACAGACTGTGCCTTTTCAAATGTGTTTTGCGAGCAAATTACTTTTATGTTAGGAAAAGAAAAAAATTGGTAAGAACACTTAATAGGTTTGGCAGAGGGTTGCTGAAAAATAGCCTTGTAAAGAGAGAGAGATGATAAGCTGTTTAGTTTCAGAACATACATCTAAAAATACAGTATACCTCATGAACACAAGCAGATAAATTGCTATTATGATAATCATCCAAATTAATAATTACAAAGAACTTTATAATCCTACCCACATCAACATTAATCTGAATTCTCTCAGCCCCTGAGATCACAACACCCCAGCGTCCTTGCAGTAAATATGACCCTGTAAAGTTTATATGTATGTTTCCATTTTACAATCAGTTCAATGTTCTATTTTTTGGGATTGTTTTATAAATATTTATGTGTTATTTATGCACATTGCTTTTGCCTGAAATGTGCTTTTCTTGCCCTCAGCCCAGTTTAGCTGTAAAGCTGAGATTTGAGATCTTTTAAGATCTGAAATATAGTGGAATACAACAGAGAGTAAATATGAAGGGAAGAGGTATCGTATTGAAATTACAGTGCACCCAGCTACTATTTATGGTTTGAGCAATAAAGTTGTTGCTAAGTAGCTAATTTCAGAAATTTTACTGTGTTGATTTTTCATCATCCCTGTAGTTCAGTTTTTTTTACTGATATGATTTGAAACTGTCTGACAACATTTGCCAGTTGTATTGTAATGCTACACTAGGAGCCATTAAAATGAAGATGAATTTGCATGCTGATGACAGCAACATTGCTGTGAGAGCGTAGACACTTCCATAAACTGCTATTAGATGGCTAAGAGCAAGAATCACAAAATTTTCAAGTTTAAGTTTTTCTACATTTTGAATTACTGAGATGTTCAGGCAGGAGAGCAATATCAGAAGATACACAAGGATGCATGTTTTAGGGTGGGACAAAGAGTAAAGCAGGAGAAAGGAAAATGTGTAAAGATAAAAGTCAGAGCTAAATTTTAGGGGTTGAAACCACCCCCACTCCCCTTTAAATTATTAGTGTTTTGATTTTGTCATCTCTGTTGCTAATCTTTTTAATTATCAGTCATACTAGCCAAAGCTTAGCCTTTGCTCCAATTGGATGAAGGGTACAGCAAGCCTGAGCTAGTTTGCTACCACTTCTGTAACTTTAAACAGATATAATTTTAGCACACCAATGTAAAACTGATGGCGCTGCCTATAATGCAATGGTAACATATAGCGTTCCTGCAGCCAGTGTTTGATAAGCCAACATGCAACCGATCTCAGGGTGATAAGAGTGCATCAGTGTGTGTATAACCTGCTGCTTTGTAGCGGATCCATGCACCTCTAAGTCTGCCTTGAATATGGAATGACTGCTGAATATTTCACATCCTACTTCTGACATTCCCCTCATCTCATAAATCATTGTTTATGGATCATTTAGTTTGTGCCTGCTGCATGTGCCTGTTTGTGTGTGTGTGTTCATTTATGTGTGTGTGAGGACAAAAAAGCATTTTGTCTGGGAGGAGCTTGTGTTGTTTACACAGTGGCATCAGATACACAGAAATCTTGCAAGAATGCAACACTGATCAAGGACACACACATGCACACACACTCAAGCACACAGAGTGATGTCATTCATAACACTTCTGTCTTTCAGAAACAATATGTGTCTCTGTCGGATCAATAACCAGCCAAGTGTTGCAGCTTGAGAGAACTACTCTGAACTCAAAAGCACCTAATCACAGAAAATACACTGCAGCAAACACTCAAAGATTGCTAACCACTACACATACTCTGAGTCTGGTTGCCTTATTCAGCGTCTATATATAATCTCTTCTCTCAATCTATCAGCCTGCAGGGAAGAGGGATGTGTCCATGTGCGCGCGCTGGGGAGTGAGGTGTGTCTCAAGGCCCCACTGGTCACCAAGTTCAATCATGTTGTTATTGAGCCTTGCTCCTCCATATGAGCACACTCTACCGGCTCCTGGCTACTTCAGGTTTGTTGCTTAAAACTTTCATTTCATGGAGTCTGTATACCTCACTCCCTGTCCCTTATTTGCTCCAAAATAAAAAATAAAAATGGTGAGCACCTTAAAAACACACAGGTGTCAGGAGGGATGGGGAGAGGAGCATGTGTGTTTGTGCCGTGCTTTTGTGTCCGAGTGAAACCAGGGCCCACGTGAGTACGAGAAATGGATATTGAAAAACAATACATAAATACTGTCCCCTGTCAGCAAGATTAGAAAAGCAATATCCCAATGCTGGGTTGCATGCACGGCTGCTGGAGACAGAGGGAGAGAGATAGAGGTGGAGGGAGAGGGTTGGGGAGATAGAGAAACAGAATGCAGGTAAAAATGACTGCAGGTGCCAGAGGGTCGAAAGAGGGAGGCGAGAAATACACACAGATAGAGAAAATAGAGAAATAAATAAGCAATAACTGCATTCTTTCAAGCGGAGACAAATACATTTACCCTGAGCAACAGGAATTAGGCGCCCCCTTCTTGCTCCTGTTAAACAAAAAAAATGTATCCCACTGTTGCATATCTGTCCAGGAGGCACGCTTGTGTCAAAGGAAACTGCCGAGTCCAGGTGAATTCACACCTTCCATCAATAAAACATTAGCCGCTCAAAACTTCTCCTGGGACACAGCGCCAAGTGAGCTAAACAAATGGAAATTCATATTGCATGAGGGTGCCATGCATGAGGTTATACTGTACTGAATGTGTGTGTGTGTAAGGGAGTGTGTTAGCATTGTTCAGCAATTGTTTAGCATTTGACATTTCCATTTAATTTCTTGTTGGGCCGTGGTGAAATGACAATCAGTGACAGAGATTGCATTTGTAGTGGTAAATAATTTGAAAAGGGTGGCAGGCAGTGGGTGTGTCAGACATTGCTGCTGTAACATCAAGGGCCTATGGGAGGGGACGCTTGTTTAACGGGAGCCAAAAATACTAGTTTTGTTATGTTTTTGCAGGCGTAGTTGTTGTTCTTCTCATTACAGCTGAACGGAAGCTGAATGACTGGGCCTGTGTGTTTTCTACACCCAAAACAGCTTCATTCATTATTCCTGTTTACATCAGCATAAAAGGTATGATCTGGCTCCTGTGGTAGCTATCATCTTCCAGCCCCCCCCCCCCCCCCCCCCGAGCCTCTGCAGCCTATACTTTGTAGAAGTAGTCAAGTTGCACTGAATGGGCTGCACTGAAGTGGAACACGAAACTCATGTTTTTCAATGTCTGGTTACTAAACCTTTGCTTGCACCTTCCAGCAGCTGAAAAGTAAACAACATTTAGTTTCCGAGTGATTTCTTTCCAGCAGGGAAGCTACAGTGACACAGCTTCTTGCTGTGCCGCCACAAGCCCCCTCTAATGAGTTTGATGACTTGGTTTGACCACATTTAATAAATAATGCACCACTTAATCAAGCTGTCTTGTTACACAGTATGAATGTATAGTACAGAGTAAGTGCAACAGAGTTATACATTTTTGCTGTAAATTGGCAGACAGAGTACAAGTTGGGTGTTGGCCAGTCATACCTTGTTGTCTTTCATGACCTGCATGAGGTACATGTGTGATGGGGGAGGAGGAACTAGGAACTGACTTGACTGTTCACCTGGCAGCACCTGCAACATCATTCGGCTTTGCCAAGTTTATAGCTATGTGTAGGTCAATGTCACTTTTACTAGTGGAGCTCCCCTCACTGATGACTGACAGTACAATTGTCAGCTCACCCATGACCACTTACTTACTTATGTACTCACTAAAAAAAGACCTCCAAAACCAATCATGATGTGACAACTCCTTAACCTTATTACCAGTTTAAAAAGTAATTTAAAAACAGCACTTGTATAGGCCTAGTTTTGTGCCCTAACTGACCCTAACTGTAGTCAGATTAAGTGTCAAATGCTATGTACAGTAATGCATTTGCTTACTGATATACTGTAGCTTGAGAGAGTACTGATAGCCCTTCACATCTTGCACGCTTTATTGTTTTATAGATTTAATTGTAAATAGATGAAATTGCCATCAATCCACACTCATGATCATTTCAGCTGCACTCTGTCAGTCAGGCGTTTAAGGTAGAGTGGTTAGATGGAAGCCACTTTGAGTAAAAGGCATATGACAGCCCACTTGGAGTTTACCAAATGGCATTTAAAGGACTTCGAGAGGAAGAAAATTCTCTGATGAGACAAAAATTGGCAACACCACCACCAAATTGGCACTCCTCATCACCTGGGTAATGTCATCCGTACAGTGGAGCGTGGTGGTGGCGGCAGCATCATGCTGTGGGGCCGCTTCTCAGTGGCAGCGACAGAGCGACTGGTCAGAATTGAAGGAAGAATGAATACAGCCAAAAACTGAATACTTCTACGTCTGAATACTTTCTGAAGCCACTGTACATACTAACACACGTTTGGAGGATGATGTGATCATTTATGATTTAGAATTTTTACTTGTAGAATGTGAAACTAGACTAAGAGATGTTAGTCATTTTGTTGACATGTGGTGAGTTGTGTTGGTTGTCCCACAGTGCAAGACACACTACATCAGGGGTGTCAAACTCAATTTCATCCCAGGCCACATCAGCATTGTGGTTGACCTCAGTTTTGACTGTAAGACTATATAAATGTATCTACTCTCTCATATTACATAATTGCCTCTGAAATCAATTATTATTAGTTTTAATAATAACTTCATTAATAACTAGCTTTGAAAGGTAAGTTATCAGGGGTGTGTGGCAGTTGCTTTTTTTCTCTTTTACCAGTCCAACCAAGCCAGTTCTCTCACCACACATGACAGGCTCGCCATTGGTAATACGCCCAACCAACTTCTCCCAGGGTAATTTCATTTTACTTACAGACTACTCCACCTCACTGAAGATGTTCCTTTCCCTTGTCATCCCGTGTATGGCGGTCACATCCAAGAGTTCCTCACTGACAGACAAGTCTGCCTTCACGCCTCTTAAAAAATGGCTAAATGCGCGGTTTCAGTATTGTCAGTGCTTTCATCAGCGGCTAATGAAAAAGTCAGAGACCTGCGTGCTTCTTCAGACAGATTTTCTGTTAGTTTGTCTCTGGTCAGGGCGCAGCTGCTCGCGTACATTCAGCACACACTACTTTAAAAATGTACCTTCTGAAAAACACTTTGAAACTCAGGCGATTTCTTCAGCCAACAATAAAGCTGGCTTTCACCGCTGCATCATTGTTTGCTGTAACTTTTGCAAACATATTCGCTTTTTAATTCTTGGACCCTCTGTTGCTTTTCTTGGTGGCTAAGGTTAGCATACTTAGCTCCATGCTTGGTGTCTGAATGTCGATGTAAATTGTATTCCTTGGACACTGCCGCTGCCTCGTAGCAAAGAAGACATACCAGCTTGTCTCCATTAAACACAAACATATATTCGCTCACCCATCTCTCATTAAATTACCTTCCCTCTGCATCAACTTTTCTTTTCTTGGACATTCTGGAACTATTTACATTTTTTCCAAAACCCATCACTGACTGAAAAACTGTAGTAGGAAATGGTTGTTACTGAGACACTGCCATCCAGTGGCTAGATGCTTTCACTGCACAGGTAACAAAATCGAGATGCATTCACTGTACTTATGTAAAGCAGCATAGCATTGTATTTTATGATAATCATAGTCTTTGAAAGCTCTCGCGGACCTCTTAAAGTGAAGTGGATTTGGCCTGCGGGCCTTGAGTTTGACATGTCTACCTTAAGGTATATCATAATTTTAACAATACTCTTTTGGAAGAGCAGGTGTTTGCTGCAGGGCTACTGTTTTCAAATTGCATGAGGCCATACAGCTGTTCTTCTTAGTTTGACTGCCTCCCACATGCATGTGTGTGTGTGTGTGTGTGTGTGTGTGTGTGTGTGTGTGTGTGTGTGTGTGTGTGTGTGTGTGTGTGTGCTTGTTGAACTGTATTTGTAGGGTTCAAAAACTGGGAACCCACAACACATGTGGGATCCAACAGTTTTGTGGGGACCAAAATGCTGGACCCCAAAAGTTAAAATGGCTGTTTGAGGGTTACGACTTGGATTTAGGTTTAGGGTTAGGCATTCAGTTGAGATGGTTCAGGTTTGGGTAGGGGGTTAAGGAATGGATTGTGTCAATGACAGGACACCACAAAGCTAAGTATACAAGTATACAACTACTGTGTGTGTGTGTGTGTGTGTGTGTGTGTGTGTGTGTGTGTGTGTTTGTATGACCTTTAATTTAATTTTGCTGTATGATAATATTGATTGACTATCATCATCAAAATACTATTATTACTAGTTTAAGATTACAAAGAAACTAAGTGTTTCATATGAAATATGAAAGAACTTAGAAATTAAGTAAACAACAGAAAAGGTTTTACCAAAGCTGATACAGTTATTTGTATTCTAAATATGTACCATACAGACTGTGCTAAACAAGACCAAATAACAATGTATACGTGAAACATCTGTAAGATTAGATAATAACGGCTAATAAATATCACTGAAAAAAAATCTTGATGATAAATATTCATTTTCAAGATAATTGAAAGAAAACAGCTATGTCTAACAGCCTTATGTCTTTAGGCAGGACAATCCAGACTCATCTGGCCCTTGCAGGAAAAACCTTATCTAATTGTTCTTAGTGTGGATGTGGAAAAGCCTAGAAGGCTCTGCACAGGGATCTCAGGCTGTGTACTGGCTCATACAGGGTCAAGAGCACAGACATGTATAGCTATTATTTTTGCCAAATGTAACAGTATTTTGAGATCATAAAATATCAAGTCAGTCACGTTGCTATTTTAGAATATGTGGTTTATATAAACACATCTAGTTAGTTACTTTGCTGATTCAAGACAAGATAGCATCAAATTATTCTTATTGTTTCTAAATTTAACAGTGACCTAACTTGGAATTCTTCCCGAGTGAGAAACAGAATTACATTTGTTTTTCAGTTTGATGCTCAAAATTGTTCATTCAAGCTGAACTGTCAAGTATAGAGGCCAACTTAATATGAGGCAGGGACACTGAATGATGACCAAGAACACAGAACAAAACTAGCTTGTGAACTAAACCTTGTGGCACACCATATTTAACTAGTAGGCGTGGTAAAGCAAAATAACCCAAGGCATAATGGGGGCCAAAAAATCTAACCACTAAATTCCAGTCTAAAGCTGTTCTACAAATGCCAAACCAATGGATCAGAGTGTCAAGAAGGATGCCATGGTGAATGCAGCTTTCAGGTCAAGCAGCACTAATGCAGAGCACTCACCAGCATTAGCATTCATCAAGCGGTCATTAGTGACCCTGAGAAGTATATGTGTTAGTGATGAAAGCCAGATTGTGGCTGTTTGGTTATAAAAGCTGTCGACTGTCCACAGCAACGACTGAGCTCTTAGCCAGAGCACAGAAAAGGAGAGCCATTTATCTGGAGATCCTCTCAGAACATTAGCAGAAGATCTGAGATGTCCTGACACAGACTGTGCTCTTTCAAATGTGTTTTTATGAGCAATTACTTTATGTTAGGGGAACAAGAAAATTACAAGAACACTTAATAGGTTTGGCAGAGGGTTAGGAAAAAAATAGGCTTGTAAAGAGAGATGATAAGCTGTTTAGTTTCAGAACATACATCTAAAATACAGTATACCCTCATGAACACAAGATAAATTACACATGATAATCATCCAAATTAATAATTAAAGCAACTTTTATACAATCCTACCCACATCAACATTAATCTGGAATTCTCTCAGCCCCTGGACATCATAAACATTCTGTATGTCCTTGCAGTAAATATGACCTCTGTGAAGCTTATGGTGTATGTTTCATTTTTGACACAATCAGTTCAATGTTCATTTTTGGGATTGTTTATGTCATTTATGTGTTATTTATGGCTGTACATTGCTTTTGCCTGAAATGTGCTTGCCCTCAGCCCAGTTTGGCTGTAAAAGCTGAGATTTGAGATCTTTTAAGATCTGAACATAGGAATACAACAGAGAGTGGGAAGCAGGAAGGAAGAGGTACGTAATAAATTACAGTGCACCCAGCTACTATTTATGGTTTGAGCACAAAGCTGTTGCCAAGTAGCCAATTTTCAGAAATTTCTACTGTGTTGATTTTTCATCATCCCTGTAGTTCAGTTTTTTTTACTGATATGATTTGAAACTGTCTTGACAACATTTGCCAGCTGTATTGTAATGCTACACTAGGAGCCATTAAAAATGAAGATGACCAGAATTCTACAAGCCAGACGACAGCAACATTGCTGTGAGAGCACAGACACTTCATAAAACTGCTATTAGGATGGCCAAGAGTAAAAAAAGAATTCAAAGCAAAATTTTCAAGTTTAAGTTTTTCACATTTTGAATTACCAGAGATGTGTCAGCCAGGTGAGAGCAACATTGCAGATACACAAGGATGGCTGTTTCTAGGGTGGACAAGAGTAAAGCAGGAGAAAGTGAAAAATGTAAAGGTGAGATAAAAAGTCAGAGCTAAATTTTTAGGGTTGAAACCACCCCCACTCCCCTTTAAATTATTAGTGTTTTGATTTCTTGTCATCTCTGTTGCTAATCTTTTTTTAATTATCAGTCATAGCTAGCCAAAGTTTAGCCTTTGCTCTGTAATTGGATGAAGGGTACAGCAAAACAGCTAGCTTGCTACCACTTCTGTAACTTTAAACAGATATAATTTTGTGTGACACCAATGAAAAGCAAGTCAAACTTTGATTTACAAGAGTAGAGCAGGAAATAGCAGTTTTATCAACATGGACAAGCTAAATGAGAACAACACTGAGATTGGGGTCAGAGCAGAGATGTAGTGGGGTGGCTGCCTTTGGGATGGACAAAAGCGGAGCAGGACTTAGCAGTTTCAGAAGTATAGTACATAAAGGTGAGATGAGGTAAGAAAGTGAAGTTAAAAGAAAATTAAAGCTCAAAAAATACTGTAGTTGGCACAAAAACTGGGATTACAAGAGGGAATAAGAGAAAACGAAACATAAGCTATTCCACTAGCCACTTAGCACCATGTTATAGACACAAGATTAGAGAGGAGCAAGGAGTTGAAATGTCAGGTTTGGGAAGAAC
This sequence comes from Lates japonicus, assembly GCA_033238685.1. Lineage (NCBI taxonomy): Eukaryota > Metazoa > Chordata > Actinopteri > Centropomidae > Lates > Lates japonicus. The sequence goes on along the minus strand of BRZM01000043.1, from coordinate 5,243,576 downwards.
GTGCTCAGATTGATATTCAGCGCCATCCTTTTAATCACTGAGTCATGCAATGCAGCGTGGAACACTGCCAAGGTGTGTATGTACAAGTGCAAGTGTGTACTTGTCTGTATATCATGAAAAGAGAGAGGTACTTTAAATGGGACCCCACATCCATCTCATTGTCGGTGCAAATTTAAATGAGACATTTTCCCTTCCTGCCTTTTAGCGATGAGGCATATTAATAAGCTGGGAAAAGATGCTGAAAGGTTAGACAACTTTTTTCATACTGGGGAGAAACTGTGTGTATTGTCTAAAGTGCTAGGAGGCTTTAGGAGGTGTGTGTGCGTGGAGGTTAGGCAGGAGGGCATCTGAGATTACACAGAGATGTGTGGATCAAGGAGAGAAAGGTTGATCAAACACTAGTGAAAGGTCCATTTCAGTGACAACAGTTTCAGCAGACTGCTTCACCTCTAAGTATTTTTACGTGCTTGAAAACAGTAAAAGACTGCTTGGTGTCCAACCTAGTCATTTCCTCCCTTTTTCCTCCCTCTCTTCTCCTCTGTCTCTCCCACACCTACCTCCACTCTTTTCCTTACTTTCCTCTCTTCCTTTTTTCTTGCTTTGCCTCTGTCCCTCTGCTTCCTTCAGTCCTTATCAGAAGGTGACAGAATGGTTTCACAGCACAGCTCCAAGTTACTCTGTAAAAGGCCATGAGCGACTCATTCCCTTTTTAGAGAGCGCTTGTCATTCCATAATCTCTTTTAATTCTCTTATTCCCTCATTTGCAGGTGGAAGCAGTGGTGTTGGATGGCGTGTCCTGCATGTCCGTGTATATTTGTGTGCCTAAGTCCACTTGTCATGTGTATATATGTGTACTGGTGTGTTCATATCCATTAAAGGCTACGTGGTCAATCAAGAAGACTGATCAGTGATCAGGCCTTTGGAACAAGCTTTAACACATAACTGACACATTCCAGTATTACTCCATAGATGTTATGGCAAATGTTGTTATGACAATGTTTTCTTGTTTTCTTTTGTTAATTACTTCCCTCTTGTGTCTCTTGATATTGATTAATTCAGCTTTAAGCAATATTGCAAAAGCCACCACTTTCCAAATGTTACCCATTCTTTTCCAAGTGGGTCTCACTACTTCAGAATCCTGTACATTCCTCTGTGCAGCTACTTTCATTTGGTCTTTTTCAGTTGCATTCATCAAATATGTCTTCACCTTCAAGATTTTGAACTGGTCTCCTCCCCTTCAGCATTCTGAATAATCACATTGCAGCTGAAATGAACAAATAATCAGACATTTTTAGATCTCATTCAGATACTTTGCACAACTGCCAATCTGGTATTCATTCCACAGCCCCATACTTGTTCTATTGCCAGCTCCATCATGGTCCAGTGGTTTTGCCGTCACAAGACTGAATAGAAACGTGAAGGGAAAAAAAAGGCTGCATACTGGTTTACACTTTGACCAAAAAATAAAAAATAAAATAAAAAATCTTTGATACCAAAGCACTTAGAATTCTTCTAATAGCAGGCCCCAACGTCTTGCCTTACATTAGCCTTTCCAAAGATTCTAATTGCATGACTCCATGTCAAATTCCACAAGGTCCTACTGTGGTCAAAGGGTGTGCAGCTGGGTAATTGGATGGTGAAAACACCGTTCGTATGACCTTTATTTATCTCTCACATTTCTCTAGATCCAGTGTTCCAATCACAATGCCTAACTACGGTCTCACTGAGTGAAATGTACATTCACCAACGACACGTCTCAGGTCATCATTGTCATTTTGCATTATGCTCACCACAAACCATTGCTGATGTATTTAAATTAGAAACTTCTCATGACTTTTCCTTTTCTACCATTTTCCACACAGTAACTTAAAACATAATGAGTCTACGTGCAGAGCTGACTGATGTTATCATGTTAGTTTAAACAAACATTCCTCGAATTAGCACCTTATTTTTAGCCATCCCTCGCAAGCTGGTAAAGCACAAACTCTCAACGTGTCAACAAGTTGCCAAGCGTGGTGTGTGTGTGTTTGCACGTGGTTACACATATGTGCATCCCACACACACATGCATAGGTGTCTGACATTCATAGACGTTCTAAGACTTTTTTGCCTGTGCCAGCTGGAAAGGATGAGAAAGCAAAAAGCAAAAGGAATGACTGTAATTATGTGTCTTCCACTTGGAGAGTAAGTTGGTATTAGGAACAAGTGACAAGCTGTGAAGAAATTGGGAAGTAGAGGGGAAAGGAGAGAGCCAATAGAGAGTGGAAAAAGGAATCTGAACACGCTGCTAAGAGAAACCCCCATGCAAGAGACTTCTGTGAAGTCTGTGAAGGATGCGCCTCAGTTTCCATGCTTCTCCATTATTTAAAAACTGACACGTTTGAGAGAGATTTTTAAATCATTTATTCCACATGGCATTATGAATCATTTTCTCCTTCTACATGATTTGACAGAATATTGAATCTAAACACAGTTCTGCTCTTCCCGTTGAAGAGACTTTAACGACAAGCATCACTAATATTGATTTTCTCAGTTTGAAAATTCTTTTTTCAAATCACAGGCGGTCTTTATATAGGGCCTTAGCCCATCCCTTTATTTAGTACAGACATAACTGTCTAATCTGTACTCAAGGCTTTAGATCTATTTTCTTTGACACACACACACACAGACACACACACAGTAGGCAGCTAGTTGACAGAGATAGCAGTGGCATGGGATTTGGGTAGATTTTGGTGGGGTGTTGTGATAAAGCTTTGATGTGATCTTCAGGGGATAATATGTATGAGATTCAGCCAATGACAACAAAGGAAGAGAGTGAATGAGAGAGACGAAGTGAAAGCAGAAAGAGAAAGGTTAAATGTATGTTGAGACTGACGATGTCAACTTGTAAGTCTTGAGCTAGAGAGACAGAAGAAGAGATGTGACTGTGTGGAGAGACTGACCCAGGATGTGAAGGAAACTGTGAGGGAGCTGAACTGTATGTGTTGAGAACGAAAGGGAAACTGACAAAGAGAGACTAATCTCAGCGAGGAGGATTTAATCACAGTCCCAGCAGTTAACCAATAACATCATCATCCTTTTTCTCACTGTGTCTCATTCCCTCCATCCAGCTCTGCGGTTTTCCCCGGACACAGACCGTTGATTCCAGGCAGCTTCCTCTCCCTCACAGCTTCCCCCCTTTTAATGGAAAACTAAAGGTGTTCCGGCTCATTCTGCGTTCATCTGAGTCTTACGCAATAACTCTCCAAACAGAGCTTGTTATTCCATTATCACTGGTATGTGTGTGTCTGTGTGTCTGTGTGTATGTATGCGTTATTCCCTAAAAAGTCCCAGTAGAGCTTTGTGTTTGAGAACAGAGCCATCAGGTGTCAGTGTGAGGTTTTTTTTTTTTTTTTTTGTTTTGTTTTACCATCTGAGTCACACAGGATAAGTCAGTCACGGCAGGAGAGCTGATTGGAAAGACACGTGTCAGACATCAGCTCTCCTGACCGAGTCAGTCTCTCAAACACAGCCCCCTAGGCAACCCCCTAAGTGCACTGAAATAAACTTGAAAGATTACCTTCCACGTTAGGGGAATTCTTCAAACCACATTGGCGGCATTAGTTAAAAACCCTTCTCTTATATACATATGGACAGAATGAGCATTTAAAATAAAGACACACTGTAACTGACACGTGGGATATTTTGTCTCATACGTATACCAATTTGAGAGTTCGCTCCTTCTGTCTCTTTATGTCTTTCACCAGTAACCATTAACAGCACTGTAGATGGCACAACTTCCTCTGATAACTGCAGAAACAATTCAAGGAAATGAGGATATTATTGTGTGAAATTCATATGGTTCCATTAAATTATTAAATTAAATAATTGTGCATTGTGTATATGATAAGTGTGTGGTTGTAGTGTAGATGTAGTTGCATTAAGTGTGTGAAGATGTGAAGTTGGGACTTATGTATGTTTGAGAATTTATGATGGAGTACATTATTATACTAAAAATGGGCAAAGCAAATAACACAGCAAAAACCAGCATAGTTAGTTAGTATTGGAGGGATCATTCAAGTTGGCCACCATTATGCATGTGAATTGAGTTGGTCTATTATGCTTGTGTTGAATGGTGTTGACCCCTCTGATTACCATAATAATTATGGGGTGTCCAACATTCCTGTATTCTACAGTAAGAAAAAATGTATCAAAGCAGTGTGTTTTACAAGTACAACCTGAAAATCAGGTGAGCCATTAACAAGTGTTAATGGAGATCCAGCAAAACAGTTCTGTGAGGAAGACACACAAATACAATACAATCTAAACTGTAATACTATTTCCATAAACCTGTATGTGTATGGCATAGTTAGCCTACTGTGTGTGAGCATTCCAGTTTCAAATGAAATAATACTCCTGGTGTGCTTCCATAGCAGCTTTGTTAAACTGTTGTCATCTTCTGTGATTGTTCTTCGGTACCAGACAAGAAGTGATTGTATTAGTTTGGGGTACAAGGTTTGGGTGGCTGGGCATCAACACTCTCATTTATGTGTTTTGCTTTATTCAGATGTGAACCTGTCCATTTTGGAGCAGTTCTCACTTTTCAGGGTTGACCAGTTACTCACTTGGCAACAATGCTTTTAATGTATTCTGTGGCTGTGATGCTGGTAACAAAGAGTCCATAAATAACATGATAAATGAACATGCTGGGAACTTCACAGTGATGGACAGACTGCTGAAAATACAAAATACACAAGCACCTTAACTAAACTTTTAAATCAAAATTCTAAGGAAGGAGAAATAAAACTGACTCCTCATCAGTTGTACTTCCACATGCATTTGAGTTTGGTGTTGTGTAACGCCACAATCCTACTCTCGTTAACAAATTTTGATTTTTCGTTCTGTTTGTAAATATTATATAGCTGCGTATACATGGATTCCTGAATGTTCTACAGCGGGTCTATGATTTCCTGTGTGGTGTATACTCCTCCTCTTCAGCTGATTCCCCAATAGCCCCACCCACCCCAGTTCTATACAATAGATGCCACAGTATGCAGACACAATACACAGCAAAAGCAACACAAGAGAGAGACAAAAAACATCTGTATATAGATATGTGTTGCATATATACATTTGAATACTTGTTCCATGCACATAATAGAATGTGATGTTGCACCCTCATATCATATCTGTACATGCATGCAGTACACACTGAAACCTGCGCAATTAATCACCATACATGGGCATGGGCTATCTAAGGTTGATATTGACATCGATTCAGCTCTGTTATACAGTATCAATTGGAAATGACTACAGGGAGCAACGGATTAAGTGCCTGTCACTATATCATGGCCATTCAAAAGAACATGACTTTCTGCTCAACTGAGGTTTGATTCAGTTCAATTCTTTATTGTCCATGAGACATTTGAACTGTTGTGGCATGAAGACGAACATCAAAACAACCCGTATCCGAGCTGGAGGGAATTTAAAACATTAAACATTAAATGTATATATTGAACATCTGATCTAACAAAACTTTCAACGTCTGTGGTTTTCTTTCTGAGACAACCTTTTTTACACAGGCATGATTTTATTTTTTGTATGGTTGGGATTTAAGGTCAGAGTGTAAGCCTAGGGTGAACTTGACTCTGTAAAGGGTTTTTTGTTCACTGTAGTCCATTGTGCCGTGCTGGAATAAAGTCTTGGTTCTCCATTGTTATATGCGTTAAGATGTTTGGGTGAAACAATCCTTTTACCAGCCAGCCAAAACACATTGAATCTCCTCTTACAGGGAGTTTATATAATATTCCACTGCTTGGTACAGTTAGTTATGGACTGAAACAACTGTGTTCCTCTATGTTCCATTCCTCTTTTCTTCTGTCCTCTTCCACAGCAGGTCTGTTCATCTGGAGGAAGATGAAAGGATGACTTTTGCTCATTGATATAAATAAATGGAAAGAGAGAGAAGGATGAGCGAGGCCGTGTAGGAGAGATATCATGGGGGCAAAAGAAGGAGTAGGAGAGAGGGATGGGCCGACCACAGGGAGGAGAGGAGGTGAGGCGGGGAGGTGGAGAATGAAGAGATATGCATGGAGAGGAGGGGAGAAGAAGGGGAGGAGCAGAGGCTGGGGGAGGAAAAAGGGCAAAAAGAGTGAGGAGTGGAACAGAAGAAAGGAGGGAAGGTAGTGGTAAGAATGCATAAGTAAAAAAAAACAAAAAAAACCTTACTTTATGAAAATGAGTTTTCCTACATATGATTACTGCACAACTATCGGGTGCAAGTGATTGAATCCACATATATCCGGTGTTGTGCGATACACACACACTTGTGTTGAAAAATGTACACTTTTCTGTTGCCTCGCTTTTGTATATACATTTGTCTTGCGTCTGTGAGTGTGCTCAATTTCCCATTAGCATTTCTTGGTTTATAGGCTCAGCCATCTACTCTACAAAACTGCATACTTTTACAGTATTTGTGTGTTATTATTAACCCATGTGTGTGATGCGCTGATCTTAATCTCTCCACCTGTACTTGTTGAGGTACATTTATATGAAGCACCAGTTAACCTTTCTTTCCTGTCTAAAGCCATGGCGTTGTGACATTTTATTAACTTTGGGAGGTGATATATTACCACACTTTCCACCATAAGATTACATTACCCTCTCTCCTCTCTCCTCTTATTCCTCTTTCCCACCACTCCTCCTTATCTCTACTCCACTCTACTACCTCTTCCCTCCTTCTCCTGCCTCCTTGTCCCCCACACCCCCACCCTGTTGACCTGACTGTATTCACCACAGTAATTACACAGTAAAGGAGACAATGACTGAGCAGACCTTAGGAACAAAGGGCAGCGAAACACAGAAAGAGGAGAAGATGTCAATGTCAGCCACTTTTCAATTGAACACCAGGAGAAGAAGAGACATCCAAGAGAAAGAGATTGAGGTGACAGAGGAAAAGAGAAGGGTTGAGAGGAAGGACAGGGAAGGGGTAAGGAGTGGTGGAGCTGTGCAGGACTTAAAAGCTCTTTAGCTTTCCATGGATTGCTCCTTTCCATGGTGCAGTCCCACCTGGTTGCCATTGATGGCTGTGTCACCATGGTGCCCTAAATATTTGGACAACACACAGCACAGGAAGAGGGTGGGGTTTTGGGTGCGGTGTGGGGGGATGGGGTGCTATTATACAGGTAGATGTGGTGCCCAGTGTTCAGCAACATTATTATCTCAACAAGGGTAGTGTGAGTGATGAGACTGGGGGGATGACATCTCAGACACCTGCAGATCTATGAAGATGTATGAAGGGATACATGATGGCTTAGTGGAAAGGATAGATAGATGAACAGATGGATGAAAAGACAAAGTATGATGAATAAGTTCTGTGTTCAGGGTTGTGAAAAAAAAAAAGTGTGTGTTCACTTCAGAATCTTTCCATTAGAAAACACATTATTATGTATAAAACCTAATGACAGAATGACTAATTATCTATCTATCTCATGAACATTAGGGCATGTTTACTATAATGGCTGCAGCCCCAAAACGTGGCTGATACGCCTAAGGAAAGGCACAGTACTCTGTCAAGGCCAGAAATGGAATATTTACTCAAATAACAGAGGCATTAATCATCGCAGTCATCAGGTAGCTGATGAAGGTCGTGAGAGTTTCTTTAAATTATTTTTGAATGGCCTTGAGAAATTGTTTTGAAAGTCTTTCTTTTATCATCACTTACTCAAAGAACAACATGCTATGTGGCAGCATTGCACTATGGACTTCTGGCTACTTTTGTTTGAGGAATTGGTTTCTCTGCTCTCTCTAAGGGAGATTTTCAAACAGTTAAAGAAATGGCATCATATTTTAGGTAAGTTAATCAATGTCATGCAGTATATAGCTTGAATTTTGTTTCATTTCATGGGAATTTAGTTCTGTACAAGTGTAGAATTTTTGCAACCAGTATTATTTTCAGTTTGCATGGAAGCTGTGGTGTCAGTTGTGAGTAGTTAACCTATATTTTACATATTTTAAAAAAACTGTTACATTTTAAGGCATTAAAATATGCAGATTTAAGAGTTGCTATGTCTCTAAGTTGACTTATAAAAACCTTTGCAACTATGTCATTCATGCACGTCACTGTTTTTGTTTTGTTTTTGTAATTTATTTTTTAACCTATGAAGCTTAGTAGTAGCTAGCTCTGCCATTTGATTTACTGTGCCTGAGTATGCTTAAAAGTGTTAAGTGTTATGTCAAGATATGCTACTTTTTCTAAACAGCAGCCATTGTGGACACAAGTCAGTGGCATTTCCCATAATGGTATGTTGAAGTTCCCTTCATCTTCCAAGTGCCTCTTGACTCAGTTACTTCAAAGACATCATTGTTTAATGGGGCAATTTGTAAGTTTCTCTGCCACCAAATTTGTTTCTTGCTGGGAGCAGTTGATAATGATGGTCACTTGCCAAGAGCTTCAGCCATCATTGTGCTTACAATACAAGAGGTTAGAATACACTTCCTGAGCAGCACAACTTCTCTGTGGGAGGCTTTTTCGCTACAGTAAGTCGCTACTGGAAAGTGACAAGACAGGTCAGCTGGGCCAGGGCTAGTTTGTTAGTTGAAGAAAAGAAGTGAGAGAACTAGAAGCAAAACATGCCGTTGCTTTCCACTGCTGGAGGCAGCTCTTGGCAAGTACAGGAACAAATTTTGATGCTTGCAACATTTTTTTTATAGACTGGCAAGTGAACCTCTGTTAAAGTTAACTTTTGGCTATTTAGTGATAGCAAAACTCCTTTAATGAACATGACTGAGCAATTGGAATGGGACCACGAGCAGGAAACAACAAACATGTCTCCTGAGGAGGCATGGGGTTTTTACTTGTTGTTTTATTGTTATTAACCCAACCCTACTGGTCAAGGCAGATGGCTGCCCACCCTGAGTCTGGTTCTGCTCGAGGTTTCTGCCTCTTAATGGGAAGTTTTTCTTTGCCACTGTCGCCTAGTGCTTGCTCATGGTGGGAATCGTTGTGTCTCTCTTTGTAAATATCATAAATAGTACGGTCTAGACCTGCTGTATAATGAAAAGGGCCTTGAGATAACTTCTGTTGTGATTTGGTGCTATATAAATGCACATGTAGATAAAAGTAATAAAGTTAGAAAACTGATGCAGTAATGTCAGTTACACAGCTATTTAAAATTTGCTAACTCTAGCCACCATTGCATACTGGTCATACCAGGCCAAATAAGACTGTTTCAGCAAAATACCTGAGGATATTGAATTGAGCAGGGATTGTTTCTTTGTTTATGAATTTTAACTTTCATTTGTAAGAGAAACAAATTTTTATCTGTTTTTCTAAAAGTTATGTAGTCTAATTTTAAAATAGGCTTATGGTGGAAACTTTTAGGATGAATGTAAAGTCATGCAGATGAACAGACTTGCATCAAGATGAAGAGCAGGAAAGGGCATGTAAGGCCATTGAAACTATAGCGTAATTAATAGCTGGCAAGCTGCTTGCCCAGTCTAACTGTTGGGAGGGGCCTACCTAGCACGTTAATTTGATAGACAGGCTTTGGATGGAATTTGGTCCACTGAGAGTCGGCCGCTCACCAGTCCAGTCAGTCACCTTCATAGAGTCTGACACCAGACTCCTTCCCTCTAATTCAAACTTCACATCCAATGACTTTTCATTTTCTCATAAATCTTGTTAGATCCCGCCTCCCTCCCTGTACTCCTATTAGGTGATTGTGTTTTAATTTTCTAGCAGCGAATGAGCTATTAGCTGTGGCTGACACGTTACCCTTGTAATGCTGGAAAGGAGCAGAGCAGCTGTGACAGTTTATCCTCATTCACTCACTCACTCACTCAGTCACCTGCACACAATTGCTAACAAAATTAAGTGCACCTACTTTTGGAAATGAGATTAGGCAAGCTCCCTAGGTCTGACTCAACACAGACAGAAACACTGAAAGAAACAGTGTAGATTAGATGGGTGAAAGTGGCTTCTCCTGTTTCTGTGCTGTTAGTTTTAAAAGTTAGACATGTGCCAACACTATGATCACATATTCACAAGGTGGCTCCGACTGAGAGGAAGAGGACGGGGGAAAATATAGAAAAAAATGATTTTTTTTTCTCTCTTTTTTTTTTTGAAAGGAAACACAGAACTTTAGTTAATTGCAGTTGCAGGAGATGTCACAGCATTATCAGCGTCTGCTTGGCATCGGAGTTGACTGGCAGCTAGATAGAAACCTTATCAGCAAGATAAAAAAAAGTGAGAAGGGGGTGCAGAAACAGGAAGAAGTGAGAGAGAGCTCAAGTGATGAAAGTCAAGAAAAAGGGAGGGAGAAGAAAAGAGGACCAAGAAGAGAGAAATAAAAGATATTCTAATTTTGTCTTATCTGTAAGAATGGAGAGGCTTTATCTTCTTCAGTCATCACTATGCGGCTTATGATCACCAGAGCAGTTTGACTGGTTGCCAGCCAGCAAACATCAGCAATGATATAAAAAAAAAGAAATAAAACCTCTATATTGGCCACTTTTCTATCCGTTTGGTTCTCCCTTGCAAACCTCCTCTTTTCTACACATTCTCAGTGGAATCGCAGTTTTGACTTAGCATTTATATCCTATCTCCTCTCTGTACTCTTTCTCTCTAAGCTTGCCCTCTATTTCTCTCTCCTGTGCAATTTCTTTGTCTTAGACGAAGAAGAAGAAGAAGACGTTTTTTGTTGCTTTCATGTACTTCCCATTTTTTCCCTTCCTGTGCTGTTTATGCTCTTTCCTCTTTCCCCTTTCAACTCTCTTACTTTATATTATTCTGTACCACCTTTTTGTATATCCTCTTTCCCTTTGCTGCACTATGCTTGTACTACTCCAATCAAATTCTGATCACATCTTTATATCAAAGATGTCAACCCTCCAGGAGGCACTACTTTCATGTGATGAAACCTGCTTATAATCCTTTCAAAGCTGTAACGCCAAGGCTGAATATTAACACTCCACAGTATTGAACCTCTACTTACACAACACCTCTTTGTCAGTTTTCTGACTTAGAAAGTACTCTTAGTGCACCGACTATGAGCTGCAGAGCAGAAAGCTCCAAATTTAACATTTCCACATGAGGTCAACAATAGAATCTCCTAGAATGAAAAGAACACAGTGTCAACATAATAATGTTCAGAGTTCAGTATATTTAATACATTGCACTGAGCACTATCTACTCAGTCATTGTTCTAGTTGTCAAGGTTGCAGTTCCAGCACTGTCCAAAGTTGCCCACTTCAGTTTGTTTTAGACTACATTGCTCCCCGCTCTGTTAAAATGATCTGCCCTGATGCTGCTGCACCGCCTGGTCCAATAGCATGTCAAAGTGCGGCAGCATATACAGTCTGACAAATTAGTATCTTACAACCCTGACTGTTTATGGGCATCAGAGTAACTTATGGTAATTCTAAAAATTAATGGTAATAAGGGGCAATTAGGGCATCTCACTGAAGTTGTCACTTAGAAATGCACTCTGTTGCATTGATTGATCTGCTTAATGATAGTAGCAGAATTAATTGAGTCGGTGGAGATAAATGAGTGTGCGCTGATCATCCAGTGACTTTCAAACCATTGATTTGTCCTTTATCTTGGCTAAAAAGATATTGTTAGTAGAGGACAGGGTGGCAGTGGTTACTCAGACCTAAGCCACTTAGTCTTACCTGCTCCCTAAGCTGCAGCTAATTAAACCAATAATAATTATCTAACACAATTAACATTAGGATAGTAGTTTATTATTTATAGAATTAGTAGCAGCAATGGTAGTGATAGTAGTAAAAGCAATACAGAAGACATTTTGATATGTCACTGTAGGAAAAGCACAGGCGTAAAATAATAAAATGAATGATGGCTTATTTCCGTTTAGCTGCTACCTCTTCAGGGTCATGATACTGTGCATGCAAGATAGAGAGATAGACATGAGTCTTATAAGGAGGCTCTATAAAATGTTGTTATAAAATGTACTGTATGTTAATCAAATCTTTGTTTTATTTATTTATTTATTTATTTTTTCAAAACTGAGAATTCCGAGGTTGACCCAGAATGAAAAAAATTCCATAAAGAGTAAGTGCACAGACCTCTAAGCACAATTAAATCATTTGGGAGCTGAGACCAAATCTTCACAATTCTATGCAACAGTTTTTGAATCATAATCTGATAACAGTTGGTGAGTTGTTTAGCTACTGTGAATCAAATCTGATGAAATGACACCCACACAGTCCTGATAAAGCAGGTGCACCAAGTTTCTAAGTGTTAAACTCTTAAAAATAATGCCTGAAGATGATTTTTTTAAAAACTGATTGTTGCACCTTTAGTCATGAATATATAATGTTACGGAGAAATACTTGTCAAGTTTCCAGGCTTTAATTCTAAGAATAAGAGCAAAATTACATTTGTAGAATTTTGACACTCTCAAGATTAAAATGTTACTCTGAGAAGCTTAATACATACTAGCCCAGGACCTTTTTTAAAAAGAACAAACTGTTTTCACTTGGGTTGATTTCCTGGTAATTTATATTGCTTTCCCTATAGATGTACTGTATATTCCTAGTGAAATGAAATCCTCTGTAACCACCATAAGGTCTCAACACTCTACGTTCTGCTTTTGAAGACATTCATTTAAATTATACACTTTATCACTTTCCTGTATGGGCTGCTCCCTTTTAAAAAGTGAGGTGCAGGTGTTGAATTGATGGAATGCACTGAAAGACATTTCAGCCTTTTATCTGTTCATAATGCAGCACAGGCAGCCATGACACCTAACCCAGATAAATACTATAATTATCAGTTCTGCTTCTCACAGATCACCCGTCTGCCGATCGACTGACGTATCCATCATGCCTACACAAATGCAAGCGTGCACACATACCAATGCACAGACACACACACACACAGTGTTTTGATGTGTCAGATCTGTATCCATCATAACAAGTCAAAGTGAGATTTAGTGCAGCGCCGCGGCAGGGTAACCACACTGTGGGCGAGTCCATATTAAATTGTCTACTGAAGTGGGCCAGATTGTGTTAGGCCAGTCTATCCATTCATCTACGCTAATGCCCTTTCTGCCTCCATCCATTTCAAGAACTGAAGGGGGACTGGAGAGAGGAGGACAGGGCCCAGGAGAAGAACAGAGAGGGAAAAGGAGGAGAAATGAAGTGCAAGGTGAGACAGGAAAAGAATTTTAAAAGGAAGGGGCAAAAGAAGAATGGAAAAGGCAATAAAGGAGAGGAATTACAAACCAGTGGAGGAAATACATGGGTAGACTGTGACACATAATGATGTAATCAGTAATTATTTTTTTTGCTTCACTATATGTAATTAACTACACTGTTATTTCAACATTTGTCATGGTTTTAAATGAGCTAGCTTGCAGCTCCTTCTGTAAGAGAAATACAGACAAAACAAGGCCTAATGGAATGAAACAGCATGCCATGTACAGTACATAGCAGCAGCTATACTGAGAGGGATCTGTGGTAATGAGCTTGAGGTGGTGAAAACACACACATGCATGAGTGGGCACACACACACACACACACAAACACACACAAACACACAACAACAGTGTGCTGAGACACTATCAGCATGCCTTCATTTTGCCATTACCACTTTTAAGTGTTTGTTGCCATGGCAACAGTGTGATTTATTTCCCAATTAAGAGTTAGTGAACTTGCTCACTTACAACCAGTAATATCAAGCTGCACATAAATTACCTTCAAGCATAATGCGGTCCATTTGCTATTAAAAACAAACGAAAAATCCCCATCTCGTATCTCCCAAACGAGTAAACTTCAGCATCAAGAGTTTGCTTCCTTGTGAGTTTATTGTACAAGAACAAATACTCTCTAATAATTGGGTGCTACAGCTAATTGGCAATTAATGTGCTCTCTAAATATGACCACATTCAGTGGGCTTCACATCCAATAACAACCTTTTTCATCCATCTAGCTTAAAATGAAGATAAACAATACACGGATGGATGAGAGAGTCGGCAGGCAGGTGGGAATGTAATGGAATCAATTAGGCAAACACTCATGATTTATACTCTGTGTTGATAACAAAGAAAGCTTAATTTACTTTCTTTTCCCCTCTTACTGATATCATTTATTTCCAATGTTTATGCAGTGATAACATATGAATCCCATTCTCTCTTTTGACAAATGCCAGCAGTGCCTGTCTCTATATTTCCCTGTGTGTGTATGCATATGGACGTGTGTATGCAATATTGTGTATGTGAGTATATAAAGCAGAAGTAACTGTTAATTATTAACTCTCACTATGAAATATTCATGCATATATTAGCACTGATTCATAAGCATGAAGGCTCTTTCTGTATGTATCTGGTTGGAGTAGATTATATTTTCTGTTTGTATGTGTGTGTCTGTGTGTAATTTCTCCTCACGCTGTCATGAAAAATGTTTGTGTATCTCCAGACGTATGGATGTGGCGAAAAAGACCCCCGCTCACCTGAGTTTGCAAATGCTTGCACAACATTCTTCTGTAATGAATCCTCTCTGTTCCTCTTTCTCCTTTCTATTCTCCTCATTCTCTCCCTCTCTCCTCTCTCGCTCACTGCAGTGTTATTGAGAAGTAGAACTCGTCTGGCGCTCATTAATGTCCCTGGCATTTGCTTGGCTCTGCATCTCTCTTTTCCTCTCCCCGGCCTCTTACAGCTTCATCCCGCATTCTACCCATGTCATCCTCACATGCGCAACACTAGCAGGCTTCAACTGCAATTAGTACCTGTGTCATCAAGCGCACACACACACACACACACACACACTGCAGAAGCATTTAGGTCCAGATCTCTTTCTTGTGCCCAGCACTACCCTTCCCATCCTTCACCTGTGCAGCCCTCTTGGTAATGATGGACTTGTTGGACAATAATTAGACAGAGTTAATAAGCATTCAGCTGGTCCAGGGAAATGTTGGGATGCCATGTTCATTTATTACAAGCCTATCTACTTTAACCTTAATGGAAAACTGACTGAATGAAGCACCATTGATGCATTATTGTATTTTATGACTGGTTTAGCCTTGGTAGTTGTGGAAAATAGATTGAAGATAAGGTTGCATACACTTCAGGCCTAAATGGCACTTCAGTGATTAGGTAAGATGAAGTCCCACATGAATACTGATCAAAGTATGCTATTGTTTGCATGCTGTGGTGCATTGAAAGCTGGCCATAAAAGGATTGTGTACTGCAGTGTGTCGATAACTTATATGGCTTTGCGCAATCTGATACTGTTTTTTGGCATTAGCCTGCAAAGGCTATGAATTGTCCCACTATCTTATTAGCTCCAGTATGAATCTTTCATTTGGGCCTCACAGAGCCCCCTAAAACTAGGCAAAGTCATTACCGTTTTCACTTTTTCAATCTCTCGCTCTTTTCATGTTCCCCAGATCACTCCTTTATCCCTCGTATTCTATTTTTCATCACAACTTTATCCTCATTCATACCCTCAAACACTCTTTAAACTTGAAGAAATGAGACCCACGTCTTTTGGAGAAAAAAAAAAAAAAAAAAGGAACTAGGTCTAGGGTGATTGGGGTGATCACCAGAAAGTTTCTGACACACAGAATCACCCTTAAGCTGGTGTTGAATGTTTTAGAGCAGGCTGGTCTCTTTTTCTGAGGGGGATAAGACAGCTCTTGTGTCTGCTTGTCTGCTGGGGCTTTGGAGGTAGAGGAGAGGCAGCTACCTGTTCTGCTCTCCCCTCTCATCTCCTCACACTAATTAGAGAGAACTGGGTTTAAATCTTAGTGGGGATACACATCAGGTGGGTGTGCGTAGTTATGTATTAATCAAAGTGTTTCATGAAAATCCAGTTTTTTGTCTAAATGCGTCCAGAAAAATATTTTTAGGTCAACATTTTATTAGTAAGAGACATGCTGGTCAAATACAATGTGCCAGATCTGTGTGTGTGTGTGTGCGCATTGCGGTGGCAAGGCACCACAGGCGATGATAAGGAGGGGGCTTAAGCAGTGGGCTCTCTAGGTCTAATCACTGCACGCATTTCAAAGGCGAGAATGCCAATTAAAACTGATAG
Source organism: Lates japonicus (assembly GCA_033238685.1). Taxonomy (NCBI): domain Eukaryota; kingdom Metazoa; phylum Chordata; class Actinopteri; family Centropomidae; genus Lates; species Lates japonicus. Next base: position 5,227,542 of record BRZM01000043.1, on the reverse strand, counting down.
GGCTCAATATGGGCTCTTGGGCTGCCACAGCAAAGAGCAACACATCCAACATGAAAATCAATCGGCCCCCTGTCTCCTGGTCAGGAGAAGTGGTTTGCCAGACAGTGATCCAAGAGGATCCTCTGATAAATACACAGACTCTACAAGGGGCTGGAGCAAGGGCAAGGGGGGAACGACTTGCGGGGGCATTGAGAGAAGACAGAGATTTGTGAGTCCCCAATCATCACATGTGTGTGTCTGGGTATGTTAAGGATCAGAGGGCCTGTGATCTCAACTTTTTTTGAATAGGTGGAAAAGTAAGTGAGGGGGACTTTGATACACTTTCACTGAGCATATTATTAGGAACACCATACTAATCCTGGGTAGGCCTTTGCTCTGAAAACAGCCTCAATTCTTCGTGGCCATGATCATGAAACCAGTTTGTGACAACATTTGCTTTGTGACATGGTGCATTATAATGTTGGATGTAACCATTAGAAGATTGTAAATTGTGGCCATAAGGGGACGCACATGTTCAGCAACAATACTCAGATAGCCTGACCAGTATTAAGGGATCCAAAGTGTGCCAAGACATTCCCCACACCATTACACCACCACTACCAACCTGGACTGTTGCCACAAGACAGGTTGGCTCCAGGGATTCTCAATGCTGTTGATGCCAAATTCTGACCCAACCATCTGCGTGCCTCAGCAGAAATCCAGATTCATCAGACCAGGCTACATTCAGCCTTCAACTGTCTATGTCTGGTGAGAATGTGCCCACTGCAGCCTCACATTTCTGTTCCTGGCTGACAGGAACCCGACGTGGCCTTCTGCTGTTGTAACCCACCTGCCTCAAGGTTAGACATGCTGTGCATTCTGAGATGCTTTTCTGCTGACCACAGTTGTAAGGAGTGTTATCGGAGTTAGCCATTCCATTCCAATCAGTCATGTCATGAGAAGGTTAAAACCAGTCTCACATCTGTACACAAACTATGTAGCTGAAGCCGGAAGTCGGTTAGCTTAGCTCAGAAAGGGGAAACAGTAGCGCTAAGCTCACTAATTGACACAGAACACTTTGCTTTTTTATTCTACACAAAAATGTGTAAAAACAAAGGCCAATTGTTGCTGTAATTCAGGACCTTTTCCATTTCTACATTACTGTACTGGTCCCTCATGTAAATGATCTGAGTGCTTATTCAACCACTGCTACCTTCTTATCTACCTCTCAGCATGAAAGCCAAAAAAGCCATTTCCCAAAATGATGAAATATTGCTTTAATAGATAAACATAGACACTGAAACATGATCACATATCAGAAATACAATTGAAGTAACATGTGTCAAGCAATCACAGAGAAAAAAAAGTTGATTAACTTCACCTGCAATAAGTGATCAATTTGTAAACATATTTATTGGTAAAAGAAAATCAAGAAAGGTAGTGGAAAAAAATTGCAGAATGATTTAATTACAGTACATCTCTCATTCAAAAGATGTTTTCACTGTAATGGCGTGTGTCTGGTTGTTTGTGTGCATCAACAGGGCAAGAACCTGCTGTATTCATGTCATTGAAGTGAAACACACAGGCTATACAGAAGCTGAAGGCCAAAGTGAGCATTCCTTGCTACCATCCACAGTATGACTGTGGTAGGTCACACACAATATAAGGTGACGTCCAATAGCTTGTGATGTGTGTGCGTGTCAGTGTGCTTGTCCGAAAGTGTGTGAAGGCTAATACGCTCCGACAAGCTGATAACATATTTCTTGTCATATCATTTGACATCATTAACTAATAAAGATTGATTGCCCTTTGTTCCCAGGCAATGAGTATTTGTACTATTGCCCTGCCACTGTGGTGTGTGTGTGTGTGTGTGTGTGTGTGCAAGAGAGAGACAAAGAGAGAGTGGAATAAGGGAGTGTTTTTGTGAAGCTCAGGGTTTTCCTTTCCAAAGATCAGACTCTGGCTGGACCCAGCCTTCTCCCATGATGCTTTGCAGGCGGAAATTTTGGAAATACTCCAGGCGGTGGCTAAGAGACAGAGAGAGAATTTAATATAGGATGCATAAAACCCACACATGCCTACATGCATAAACTGAACATCTCATCTTCTGAGTGTAATTATCTACCCAAGTGCTGGCTACTAGCTCACAAATCTAAAATAAACACTTATAAGTCTGTCTGTGAAAACTAAAGAAATTAAAGGGGCTCTGATTTTAGACATAGAGATCAGTTTACTCTTTGCAAGAAGTACTACTCAGCTTGATGATGTCATCAGGATTATATTGATTGAGTCTGGGACCTTAAATGTCCAGAGAAATCCTGTTACACACTGGAGTGTGGATTTTGACAGACATGGGCATTTACAAATAAGGGGAAGTCTAATGAAAGATATCATGACATTGCATTATGGGGAACGTGGGATCCAGTGTTGCGCCCCGGAGGCTAAGAGTCAAGATATATCAACCTCCACTGCTCTGATTTTGGCCACTATTTTTCTAAATTTGTCTCTCATAAGTCCCCCAACTTTATGAGTAGAGTAAATTGCTGCTGCTTCACCCCAAAACACAGCAACGTTTTGCTATGAATAATGACCTTGAACAACTGTACACACTGTCAGCATACTCACAAGTTGGGTTTTTGGCCTTCTGCAATCTCCTCCTTGGGAATGGGGTAGAGAGCCTCATATGTACGCTTCTCTCCTGAACCATGGATGGCGTAGGAGTTCATCTTGTTAACATTAGGAGGGAAGTATGACCAGGGGAGGAGAGCCTCACCCACCCACCTGTCCCCTGCGATCGTGGAAGTAAACACCAAGGGCAGTTGTTGCTGCAGAAAAAAATAAGGAGAATAGTTAGAAATACTTATCATCTAAAACAAGAAAGCCTCTCAAGAATTCTCTTGATGTCTGCCTACCACGAATGCCTGGCCGACTCCTGACAGCAACAATATCAGGTGTTGTCCATGTCTAAAATAAAAACAAGAAGAAGATGTCTCATTGTTGTACTGTGACAAACATGTGGTCACAGACATATACAACAGCTTATCTCTGTACTTACGGGCAAAGCTCCACCTCCAGGTAATTTTCTGTAGTACTGTCAAGAAAGAAGGACTCAACAACTGAGGAAATGAAGAGAAAAAAAACAGACAAAGACCTTTAACCTTGCATTAATGCTTTAAATGTGTTATTAACCTCATCAGCACCTATTTCGAGGGGGAAATAACAATAATTATTTTTTTAGTTTTCGTTACAGTTTAATAATATCATGCATAAGTAAGTACATAAACTTTCAAATAAGATATGAGGACCGGCACCCGCTAATCTGGCAGTGTGCTCATTATCTACCTAGATTATAATGGGACTGGTTTCCAATCTAATAACTAACATTAATGAGGTCAAATATGTGGGACTCATTAACCAGAAATCGAACTTACTTAAGGTCAATTAGATAGGATTGTTATTACTCAACCTCATTACACGGTTTAATTGCTGTCACCATAATAATGATAATGCAATTGCTGTTATGGCCTCATAAACAGAGCTGGTTCCTAGTCTTTCAGACCTCATTGGACTACATTCATAATTTGATTAAAGCTTTTGGAGCATCCTAAAATTGCTTCATATTACAGTGTTATGATAAATACAACTATTGAGGGGTGGGAACTACAGTAACACTTGTACATCCTTATGTAATCTATTAAAATAGGCCATGAATGTGACCTTTTTGTAGTTTATAAAGTTCTGTTTAAATCAGTATGATAGAGTCTGGAGGGTATCAATGGAATAATTCCATGCTTTTTATTGGATAGTTAGAATCAGCTAAGAGGGCAGTTCAACATTTTGGGAAATACACTCATTCACTTTCTTGCTTAGAGTTAGCAACAGGTGCACAGATTGATTCCGTGCTCATATCTGTCATTCATTATGAAGCTGGAGCTTTAATACAGTTAGCTTAGCGAAGGAAAAATACTGAAGGGAGAAGGGACCCACTAGTTGTTGTTCTTATACATAAATGTTGGTACAACTTAAACAAATGAGATATAACATGCTAATTTGTGAGCTTTAGCTTTTTTTACCTTTGGACATAGCTAGGCTAGCTGTTTCCTCTTGTTTCCAGTCTCTGTGAAAATTGAACTAAATGGACAGATAGGGTGGTGTCAGTCTCCTCAAGAAAGCAAATTAGCACATTTTGTAAAAATGTTGAACTATACCTTTAATTAGCCACGCAAAAACAAGTTTTAAAGTGATTCATTCAATGTACATTTAAGTGATATCATTAAGTTATAAAATTAAATTTATAAAATTAACACTTTATATGCCAGTTTAGTCCTTAAATGATAATTATATGAATGTATGGATGCTTTTTAAAATTATATTTTTTATTTTTGATTCAATTTTTTTCTTTGTATCACGTTTCCTTAAAACATTTTTTTAAGATCACACTTTTACAATCAGTTTATTCATAGACATTCATCATCTATTTGTTAATAAATCTCTAAGCTCTTTTCTATATAAACAGTATTTGCATGTCTAGAAAACTGTTTAGTTTAGACCATACATAGAGCATCTTTAGGCCTGCGCTCCTACCTTCATAATCCCAGAGTCCGGGGAAAGCGTGACCAGGGGGCCCTGGAGGAGCTGCTGGATCATTTAAGAATGGACCAGACACCTGCATCTTCAGCCCCCCTTGTCCAGGAGAGAAAATGATCCTGATGGGGTCATGATCCACAGGATTGCTGTCCCAGGTGTGCCGGATAGCAAACTCCATATGAGGACTGAGAGAAAAAATCATTAAGAATGAGGGTTTGCTGTGTGACCACGGTGACGCGGTGCAGCAACACACTGCAAAATTAACTTACAGAGATGCACAGCACAGCAAGATGTGCGTAAGTGTAATAAGCTGTAGTCCACTAGCTATCCCCATGTTGTCAAAGACTCCCAAAACTCTTTGGCTATAATACTCTCGACTGTGCCTCAGCTGGGCTCGTCATGTCCTTATATACTCATTGTGCGGCACTTTAAACAGTATGTTATCAAACTTAGTTAATACAGTTCTGTTACTCAATAACTTGTTAAGATAATAAAATTGACTTCCTGACAAAGCAAACTTAGATCAGTCCAAGTAAACTTACCTCGTTGTGGTTTCAGTGTGGATCTCATTTTAATTCTGGACAAATAAGCAAACTACTCAGAGGACGGTATTGTCTTTGGCTTAAACGTTAGCATAACGTTCTCATCACCAAAATCTCATTTTGTTAGCAAATCTTAGCTATCCAGCAAATTTTATATCAATATGTTTGTTACTGTCTGTGTTTTCACTACGGCTAACGTGTCTCGTTAGTCAATCTCTTTCCACTTTACAAAACAATATATATGATAACGTTACTCAAATTAAAACTAAAAGTTTGGCTACCTTAAATTGTCATGCCCTTCAAAATACTTCCGGCCGCAGATCCCGGACACAAAGCGGAACCTTTATTCTTTCTCTTTTGTACAGACGGGACAACTTAAGCGGAGCACATCTCCATTGTCATTGGTTGTTGTTTGTTAGTTTTAAAACGGACGGCGGAACCGAGGACTATAACAACAACCCCTCTCTTAACTTTTAATTTTACGTCTGACAGATATTATATTGATATAAGCGTCCGTTATCTCCGAAAATGCCCTGTTGTGTTGCAGTTCATCCATTTGCTTACATACATCAAAAGGTGTAGCTTGCGAAGCTAAGCTGAGATTGATTAGCTCCACCAGCTAACGCTAGCTGCACCAGGTAACCACGGGTAATAAATGCTTTTAGCAGCTTTATAACATCTTCAGCTCAGTCTTGTATTGCTGATAGAGGGGTTTTAAACTCCCACGCTGAAACATAACCTTGAAAACAACAATTGACCCAACCTACTGTCTGTATTTTAACGTTAATGCTTAGTAGTAAGTTGTGATCGTTTTCAAGTTGCCAACGCAAATTGTTTTGCTACTATTTAGATCACACCCTCAACATGGATGCCGAAATCGAGTTTTTGCGTGATCAAGGTAAGGGCAAACCAGGGAGGATCATGCCAGTAGATTGCCAGGTTTACCTGACAACTACCTGGCCAACTTATACTGATCTTTAAGTATTCAGATAGAGAACAAAAACAGGCTATAAGTATAAATTAAGCCACCATGACCGTACATCATCTATGAGACACCATTTGACATCTTAGCCTTAAACGGAGCTGCATGTCAACGTGACGGCTCCATCACCACTGTGTAATGTCCAGTTATACACACGCACTAGGTAGTAGCGTTTTAAGTTTATCACACTTTAACAAATATATAGACCCACAACAGGGCCATTATTTATCAAGAATCCTGTAGTAACTGTAACTGTCCTGTAGTCCCAAATACTAAGTACTAAAATCAACATAATTTTGAGGTGAGTTTCAAGCTTCTGAAGAACTGATGAATGTTTATATTATTTCCTCAACAACTGACAGAGGTCTTAGAATGAACAACACATAAGTGACTGTTAAGTAGATCTGCATTGTTAGATGATAGCACAGAGTACGATCCAGTAGACTCAAAAAAAAGAAAGAAAGAAATGCATCCAACACCATTTGCTGCTACTGCAGTATTGATTTGATATTATTGAAGCTATACAGGCTTAATGAATATGAACCCAGATCTGTAATAATTTCCTAACTTTGTATTTCTGATTTCCTTTATCTGCTTTGTTGCTTGGTTCTCACATGTATATCTTTATCTTTCTGTTTCTCCATCTATCATGTTTGCTTCCCTCTTTCTTGCATAGCTTTGCTGTCACTCACATGTGACCTCTGTATAAAAGACTAGTTTCTAATCCAAATTTTGACTGCATTGGCAAGGGCTCAGTATGTCCAAGATGTTTGTAGTTGTTTTCCTGCTTTCATTGTATCCAAGTGAACAGTATTTTTTTTCTCAACTGAAAATGCGGCAATTCTGAATGATGTAGTGTGTAAGCTTACCTGTATATCTGTTTGTTCTCAGTCAATAGGTTAAATTCTGCACTCAGCCAGTATCAATATGGGCACCACTCTCAATCCACATCATCTCAGGTAGGATAGGATCATAATTTGGTATGGTTAGTAAAGATTTGTATTTATGTGTTTTTATTTTCTCAGGAAGTTTTTCAACAAGACATACATGTCCACATAAGCTCTGTTCTCTGTAACCTTTTCATCTGTGTGTTGTTTTGTTAATGGAAGAAACAAAAATATTCAGTATAATTGACTAAACCTCTACCCCTGCTTGTCTTATGTCCATCAGGTTGAGGAGGCAAGGCGTGCCGAGTCTCCTGCACCCTGGATTGCAGACAGAAGGTTAGACACAACGCTGTTTGTTTCACAGTGAACATCTTCTTGATGCAAGTCAGAGTTGCAGGGATAACAACCCTCTGTTGATACGAATGCACTGGAAAGAAATACTTTTTTCCCACAAGTGACATCATTCATCTGTGTTGCAGTATAATGGCTCCTCTGATAGCAGAGTATGACCGGCACATGGATGAAATGACTGAGCAGCTGCAGAGATACCAGGTGAAAAACACTGAGACACTGGAGCACACAAACTCAGTTCTGACAGTGATAGGACATGGTGCTCACACACACACAACTCACAAACATATCAAATATGTTAACTTCATCTACTGAAATATTATAGATACACTGTAGAAATATGCCCAAGTACTGGGACTGTATAAATATAAGCTCTCAAAAAATACTAAATTGAATAGTAGAAAGCCTAAGACAAAGCTGTGTTATGAATGTCTCTTGATCTTAAGATCACTTGATCTTTTTCTCAATAACACAGATTCCTTCTATCTTTTTTAGTCATGTGTTATTCTTCAAATGGGCAAATCTATGCTTGAATGTGATTGCAGGTGCCCTAAGATGTATCAGGATGTCTTGCCTAATGAATAACACACAGTGGTGCTCTGCAAATCTGTTTAAATCAACAGGTGCAGATGACAGATGTCAAAGTGAAGTTGGAGAGAGTCGTCAAGGAGAATGAAAGGTAGGAAGAGTGTTTATACAATAGGAGGCAATAGTGAAGATGTACGGCATCAATCAAAATCAGCCAAGCTTTTCATTTTATGAGAGATGTTATTAGAAAATATCTGATATTATGTAGTTATCTAACTTGAATCATACAGAGTGATTATAATTGTAATTTGTATGTCCCAGCCTAAATAAGGTTACAGTGAGCAGTATGTTTAGTTGGTAATTAGTTCTTTGTTGGTAGTCAAGGCACCTAGACCGTTTACATTAATTCAGATTAAGTGCTCAGTAGACAGTAATTAAGGTTGTGGGGTTTTATTTAAAATCAAAAAAGTATCTGCAAATTTAAAACTATTTCTTTAAATTACCTCCTTAATATCAAACATTATTCAAACATTAACAACTCTCATCTTTTCCAGGCTGCATGCAGAACTGAGGGAGTCTGTTGAGAAGCAGCTGCATGTTCTGCCAGCGGCTTCAGGAATGGAGGGCAGCGCACTGGAGGAGGAAGCAGTCATCAGAAACCTCCAAGAACAAGTCCAGCTGTCCGAACAGGTCTGCATATGTTCATGTGTGATGTCCAAATCTTAGTAGATTAAGTCCACTATTACAATTATGTACTTGCAATGTGGTGCATAATTAAATAATGAAGGAAATACACTTGTTTGCGGTCTTACGGCCAATGTACATTCCATCCGGCTGTGTTGTGTTCTGTCTCCCTCACAGCTGTTGGAGATGAGATACATGCAGGCCATTCTAGCCTGTGTGTGTCCACTAGATCTGCCTCTGGGGCTGCTCATATTAATCTCTTTTTCCCACTCCACTGTCTTTGTACAGCAGGTCTGTTTTTTCCAGAGACGTGAACTACTCTGATTTTTCATGATACATTGCATTTATTACTGATGTTGTCACAGCAAAACTAGTTTTAATGTGTTTGTAGTCTGTGAAGGAGAGAGATAACAGGAAAAGCAAACAGTGGAGAGCAGGGGAGGACCAGTTAAACCTCTGTTCAGTCCCGTCCTGGTCTCTGTGATCACTTATACTGTGTTTTAGTGCAGTATTCACATACAATTGTTATCATTGCCTCCATCGTGGAGGTTATGTTTTCACCTGTGTCTGTTTGTTGCTTTGTTTGTGTATTTGTTTATTTGTCAACAGTTTTGTGCAAAAATTATTTAACTGATTTGTCAAGCTTGCCAAACTGATGTAGGTCAAGGAAGAACCCATTAAATGGCAGTGATATACGCTCTACTGAGTGCCACTCTAGTTTACATATTTTAAGAGTTGCAACAATTAGTTGATTAATTGAGTAGCTGATCGATAGCAAATTAATCTGCAAAATCTTGATGATTGAATAATCGTTTAAGTAATCTTTCAAGCATGCAGAACATTCTCTGGCTTAAGTTCTTCAGTATGGATGTTCTCCTTTGACAGTAAACTGAATTTGATGCAGCTGGATGCTGTGTACATTTGGGGTTACTGAACAATAGATTAGAAGACCTCTGTGCATTCTGTACTGAGCGAGGGAAACAGCCATTCGAGCCAGTGGTGTTTTTAAACTGTCATATTTACTCACTGTATCATTAGTGTTTTACACTTGTAGCAACAAAAACAAGACAGAGTGGTTTGCTGTGTAGTTAGCTCATGCATTGGTGCTATTAACTGACAACAGCAACAACAACAGCTGGTCCCAGTGGATCTACACAGTGCTACCCTTATAATGAAGTTGCCATTTTTGCGCACACTCACAACTCTGAATAAAATCCGAGTGATTTTTTGGAACTTGTTAAAAGACATTATTTCTGTTTGACTGAGTCCAGCTGGTTGTCATGCTTCCAGTGTCTGTATTTGCTGAATGCACAAAGGTGTTTGGTGTTGTTCTTCTCATCTAATTCCTTGGAAGAAAGTAACAGTTTCTTTACCGTGTGTTCATTTTTATGTATATGTGCTTAGGAGCGGATGCAGGCCATGGAGCTGTGGCAGACGGCAGCCCAGGAGCTAGACCGCCTCCAGCAGGTCTACCAGAAAACCATCTCTGACAGACAGATCCACGATGCTCAGAGACAGCAGCTCAAGGTGCAGTATTACTGCATTAACATGCAGAGCAAGCACATTATTAGAACATCAGCATTTCACCACTAGATGGAGCCATTATTGTAGAGATGAGGTTAATTAGAGCTGTTTGGTCTTAGTTAATGCTTGATATAAGCATGAGGTAATTACAATCAGTTTTATTGAATGTCCCCTTTTTTCCATCACAGGATCAGCTTGTTCAGTTCCAGCAGCACTCACACAAACTCCAAGTGGCCAATCAGAAACTGGAATCGGTAAGTGACGGTTAATTAAAGGTGTGTTAAATTATTGCTTCCTAATTAGCCATGGGATCGAAATGGTGTGCACTTCTCCAAAATGAACTCTGCTCTAATAATTAATCTTGTAACTAAGTGAATCAGTGTCTAAATCACTCTGGTAGTCAGCCAGGAGTGTCTTGGTTAGATAATTGACTGTCAGCTTGCTTGGTAATCCTCTAACTACTTTAGCTTTTTCTTTTTCCAGCTTATACGTTTGTACACTAGTCTCTCTCTCACCGTACAGTCAATGCGCCAAACTCTTCAGACTATTTAGAGAGACAGTTAACCAGACTGAGGCTCAACACTACTTGGAAATTAAGGCACACAGCATATTTTGCACATATTTATTCAAGCAAAAACTCATAAAAACACACACACATATGCCTAATGCTTATTTTGGACACAATACAGTGTGTGAGGAGAGAGTAATACTATATCCCTCTGATGCATTTTTAATGAGACAAGCCCTTTGCTTCCCTCTCTGTGACTTCTCATACAAGCAACCTTATTCAGTCACTGTATGAGAGAACAAGTGACTTTGTGGCAGTGGATGACTGACGAAGGCTCTGTATGGTTTGTTCTCAAAGGACACAGCAAAGTTTCGAGAGAGAAGTTTTAAGGTGGTTTTGAGATAAAGCGCGCATTAGAAGTCATGCCACACAAATGGCAGTCTTGTCTTTCTTGCCACACACAGACTAACCAGCAGTTCCTGAAGACGGTGACAGAGCAGAGCACAGAGATGGAGGAGCTACACAGCCAGCTCAGGTGATTAAGCTGGCAAAATAAGGCAACTAAAAATTCAAAATGGCAGCCAGTTTTCTATGTTGTTACACGCTTGAAGTATTGTCCCCTCTCTCTGTCTCTCTCTCTCTCCCTCTCTCTGTTCTTGCTGTAGGCAAACCAAGGTTGAATTGAGGACGGCCACAGCAAAAGTGGATGAGATGACCAAATTGCTGCAGAATCTTCAGGACCAGGTGCAGCGACGGGTGAGTGAAGGAAAAAAATGCATAGAGGGAGAAGATATTGCAAAAGAAAATTGGTTGTCCACCTAATGGGAGTGGGGAAGGTAGAGGAGAACTCGATCCAGGCTGGGTTTTGGTTATTTTAGCTGTTGGGAATCATTTTTAAACAAAGCGACAAATCAATGTAATTAATCAGGAAAAATGAAAAAATCCTGGTTTTGTGCAACCATGCTCTGACAGCCTCGTGTGTATATATTTAGGAGGAAGAAGTGGCAGAGGCTCAGGGCCGAGAGGATGCAGCAGACAGGCGGCTCCAACAGCTCCAGGCAGCCTTGAGCCAGCTAGAGGCCAGGTGAGCACATGTTACACTGCTGCTTTGCCCTTAAGCATGTTTCCACTCTCCTCTGACCCTGTCAACTTTATTATAGAGCTCTTATATGTAAATTTGAGATTTATTATAGAGAATAATAAAATAACGTGAAAATTGTGTAAATGAGTGTGTTTTAGAAGTGAGTCACTAGATATGATCACATCACATGCTGTTTTTCAAAGTGACTTAAAATATATAGCTGCAGCCCAACAACATTAAGAGTAGTTGAGCTTATGGAGCAGTTCTATGTTTGAATCTTTGGGAAAGTCATTGTATTTTACATCAGAGTTGTTGGTACTCACTCCTTTCCTCCATTGGCAGGCTAAAGGCTACATCTCAGGAGGCAGAGTCTGTTCGCAGAGAGCAAACTGTGTGGGAGAGAAAGTTGGGGGAACTCCAGGCACGTTGCACCACCCTAGAGGAGGAGAAATATGAGGCCCTGGCCAAAGTCAGAGAGAGCGTTCAGGTGGCTGAAGAGGCTGCACTGCAGAAGGACCAGGTGACCACAGTTGCTCTGTCTTTAGCCCCTTGTTTACACTGAACCAAACAAAGCTGACATGGTGCCACCCCGGGGTGTGTGGTTCTAGATGGCATGACTTGTTACACAACAGCATGAGCGTCTGTCCAGCAATGCCTTCTCTCCCTTTTACACAGGCTTTAGATGGGCTCTGTGGCTACCTCCACTGCTGGCTTAAAGGCTGAACAACAATGCCCCCCATTCCATAGTTTTTATACAGAATGGAGAGGCAGAATAAAGGCACAACATTACTGCCTTGAACAGGCTGTATAAATTTTACATTTCCCTTCCTTTATTACTTTATTTATATCACTTTCCTGCTTCTTTATTCTTTTTCACTGACCAAGCCTTCCCCTCAGTATTTTAAGCTCTCCTATCCTCTGACAAGTGTCCACATCCCTTCAGCATTATATAACTTTTCCCACTGAAATGTGTATCTGTGTCTGTCTTTACCCTCTCCCTTCAGGCCTTGTTAAGAGAGAAACAAAGGATAGAAGAGCTAGAGAAGACAAAGGAGGCCATCAAACAGTTGATCCAGGATGCTGCAGTCCGCACCAGAAAAGAGGTGGGGAATTTTGCATGACTCTGAGCAAGAACTGGTGGACTGTTTGTGCAGAGGTCAACACTGAAACACCATGACAGAGTGATAGTTGTCTGGAATAGGCTTTAATATCTATTTGGTCATCAGTTACAAAATATTTAACAGGTCAGAGCTTATTCTGCTAAATGACCTCCATGTTATTTGTGTGTGACTAAAATCTGCTTTTAAACTTCTGAATGTACCTTATTTCAACATTTATTATCTATTGTTTACCAGAGCAAAACATACTAACACAGCCCAGGATAGCTTCTGGTCTGAACTACAGCTGTGCTGTGTGATGTCTATTGCATTTCACTGGATGATATCAAAATATTTGGTGCCAACTGTATACTTACTCAAACAAATGAATATTAGAATTTGATTGAAATTAGCTTCATATGGCAGTGCAGCCTCCAGCTGTACCAGTTCCTCAGCCCTAGTATTTTTCTAAGACATGACCCACTAATCCAAAAGCAAAACACTGCTCTTTCCTCCTGCCTAACCTCAGTCAGAGACATGGTGATTAATTCTCTATTAATGGGTCTTATTCATCAGGCCCTTCCACTGTTTAATCCTGGTAATGAGGCCTAGTATGACTGCATTGTTGGCTGTCATCTTAGTCTCTGGCCAGCCTTCAACAGAGGATGATATTTTAGAGATTAACAGTGGATGTGAGAGGCCTTACCTCGCCTTTGCTTTTTTACCTTCCAGGTAATTATGTCATGGAGTTAGAGGTTAAGGTTAGACATTGCAGCCAAAGTGAGGCAGTTTTTTCCACAATAATCTCCTCTTTCCCTCATCTTCATTTAAAGCCATTCCGCATTGAGATAAGCATGTGTAATGAGGAATTAATCCCCAAACTGCTTACATTGGTAGTCAGACCTCAGACTTACCTGAGGACTTCAGCACCACTCGGACAGATAATATGCGAGAGGTGGAGTTTCCCAAAATAGGGATGTGAACTTAAAGGTACCCTGGGGAATTTTGACCTCAAGTAGCACAATGCACAACACACAGCACAGCAGAGTGTTTTTAAGAGTGGGCCCCATTTTTGCAGGCATCTAGTGCAACAGCCTAAGAAGAGTACTGAATTCCAACTTTCATTATCACATACTGTTTTGGGGGGTGTTTTGCCTTTATTTTGATAGTGGACAATAGAGAGGTGACAGGAAATCAGGGGAGAGATGGAAGGGATGGAACCAAGGTACATGGGCTGGAGCTGAAACCTGGAACACGGTCAGCATCTTCAAATCCAGTGCCACCAGAATGACCAAAGCTAGCATCACTTCTTATACATATGGAAATAACATGTATTAAATAAACCATTTTAGAAATGAAATACTTTGAATGAGCCAGTTTAATGAGGTGAGGTCTAAGTGAATCGGTAATTAGTGGCTCAGGTTAACTGATTTGTCTGAAGGCTGCTATCTTATGATATCCTAAGTTATCTCACATTGAACTACAATCAATGCATTGCTATAGTAATACTTCTCCTGATTCTTATAAGACCTTTATCCCTCTATTTTGAGTCAGTCAGTCTAGATATGTAATTGCATCTTGACCTTTAATTTTTTATTTCACACAAATTATTATATTTTACACATTACTGTCATTTCCTCTACCAGTCTGGTTTCCTATTTCCCAGAATCTTTAGTATTAAAGCAAGTGCTTGCTAGGCACACTGGAATACCTCATTCCTAAAGCATGGCTCACACAAGAAAATCCTCACAGCCTCAAAGGTGTGGACTAGTAATTTTCAGATGACTTCTGTAATGTACTGTAGTAATCTGAATGTGATGCCGAGTCATAGCAAAAGTCTGGATATGGATAACTTTCTTCACATATGTTTCAACTCAACTTTTGAACTTAAGCTGAGTTAAGTCTCCAACTCAAGTACCTCCTCTTTTGTCGAATAAAAGTTACTGTCTGTCTAACTGAGAAAAAAATGCAAAGCAATTACACTCCCCAGATCCCTGCAGTCATTGCCCATATTTGAGCTGTGTGACTTTATCTTTAACAGGTGGAAAATGTGCGCAAGCAGTGCAATGTTCAAATCCACCGTATGGCCGAGGAGCTGTCTGCACTGCAGTTGGTAAGAACCTGTCCCGCTACGGACAAATTCCTTTCAAAATCACACAAAATCCTTTTTTTATCTTTACCTGTCTACTCATCTTTTTCACACTGTCTCCAATCCTCCCTCCCCTGACTGTCCTTGTTCTCTCTTCTACCTCTCTAGGAGTGTGCAGATAAAGAGTCTCAGATTGAAAGGTCTCTGCGAGAGAGAAAAGCTGTAGAGGAAGAACTGGAGAAGGTATCTATGAAAGTAACAGTGAAACCACAAGACAGAATCTGCTGAAGCTAGATCCAGAGTTCAGTGTTTTATTATATGGTATTTGGTATGGTATTTTTTTCTAGGTGTATAAGGAGGGCAGGGCAGAGCCAGAGTTCAGGAAGATTGATGCTCTTCATCAGAGGTGTCTGAATGCAGAGAGGATGAAGGAAGACATGAGCCTCACTCTACAAAGCACCCAGAATAAACTAAAAAAGATGGACATGGAGTAAGTAGAACAGTTAATACTTGTAGTATAGCTCTTCACCTTTACTCTATTCCTTCTTATATCAGTGTTTTGCTGGCTGTGTTTCAGCCACCTACTTTCTTACTGTTTCAAGTCACGTCACCATCACTTTTTCTAACGTTTGAACTATAATCTTAAACCAGGTGAAGGACACAAGCTGAGCAAACAACCCCTCTTGCAGCCCCTTTGTATGTCCTTTGTATGTGCAAGAGCGTCACAGGGAAATTGATTTTTAATGTCAAACCTCTGTGGATAATTCAGCTCCCAGTAAAAATCTCCTAAACAATGAACACTGAAGGAACCCTAACTAGCTGAGCTAACATTAGTTGCAGCTCAACTAATAGTCAGTTACTGATGTCCTTTGAATGACTTGTTTAAGAATGAAAACCAATAATTCCAACAAAATCTGTCAGAATAAACTACAACCTCTGTAAATGTAGTATAAAATGGGGTAGATCATTCTGTCAGGCAAGAAATATCCATCCATTCATTATCTATACCACTTATACATAAGGGTTGCGGGGGAGCCTATCCCAGCTGACATTGGGTGAGAGGTGGGGTACACCCTGTACAGATCGCCAGTCCATATCAGGGCCAACACATATAGACAAACAACCATTCACACCTACGGGAAATTTTAGAGTCACCAATTAACCTAAACTGCATGTCTTTGGACTGTGGGAGGAAGCTGGAGTACCCAGAGAGAACCCACGCAGGCACAGGGTGAACATGCAACCTCCACACAGAAAACTGACCAGAACCCTCTTGCTTTAAGGCGACAGTGCTGACCAGTGCACCACTGTGCCGCCCAGGAAATATCTGTTAGAATAAACTACTACCTTTGTAAATGTTTCCTGCTCTTTCTCTCTTGATCTGTCCATCCATCTGCAGCTACAGTGAGGAGCTGTCCCGGTGTCAGGAGGAAGTGCGGCGGCTGCAGGGCTCTCTGGCTGCAGCCCGGGACGACTGTGTTAGTGTCAGCGAGGAGCGGCTCCATCTGCAACAGGAGAACTTGCAGGTCCGTAGGGAGATGGATGAGCTGCGCAAGGCTTCCCTGCTGGTCCAAAAAAGGGCCAAACAACAGGTAACTTAACAAATACAGGCAGTGAAGGGATAGGTGCTCTCTACTAGATCAGCCAGAAAAGACACATTTAAATAAGATTGAAGTTGGTGTTAGGAAACACAGAATGGGAAGGAAGGGACTGCAATAGGTGAAACTATACAAGGCCAGAATGCTGACCTATTGTAACGATGAAAGGAAGAATGGAAGAAGAGAGGCTGTGGAATAGACACAAAGGGAGTAAAGGACAGACGGTCTGCCTAAGTGGTACTCCAGTGATTCAGTAACATTTTTCCATAAAGTTGGGGGACTTATGAAAAACAGATTAAAACAAGGATTAAGAGTGTTTGTAAAACAGCAAGAGTGAGGCACTACATATTCTACATACACTCACCTGCACATTGTCTGTCCAATGAGGTGCTGAAATTTTATCCCCCCACCTGTCTACTTTTAAAAACATAGTATTGACTTAACTCAAAACAATGAATCACCCACATGGTTTCCAGACCAAATCCACCTTTACACCATTAAATATTGGTTATACAGTAAAAGCATACATAGTTTTATGACAGTAAAACCAAACCATGTGTATTTTACAGTATTAGCATGCTAACATTTGTTAATGTTAAGTACAGCTTAGGTGGATGGCAATGGTAATTCTGACCTGAGGATGACTAGAAGAAGTTATTACAGTTCATCCTGAGGGGAACATGAGCATCTTCTAATTTTCTTTGCAGTCTAGCCAATAGTTCTGCAGACATTTCACAAAAAACACAAATATCAACCTTATGGTGGTGCTAGAGAGTGGCAGCCAATCTGTCTACTAAATGAAATGTCACAGGGTAAGAAACTCTGGATATGTCTTCGCAGAAATCCATCTAAGATATTCCTCCAAGAACCAAAAGAAGTCAGGTAAAGACAGGGTCACCAAAGCCAGAGTGATTCACCCCCTGAGGACCATGAATGCAACATTTCATGGAAGTCCATCTGAGACTTGTGGAGATACTTTCAGTCTGGACCAAAGTGGTCAACCAGCTGACTTAGTGTCATCCATTTGAAAATAAAGCCATGCCACTGACATGGCTTTAATGAACAGACATAATTGTTGCAGCAGAGGCCCAGGTGTGGATCAACTTTCAGAACCTGCCCAGATCATTCAAAACTCCACTCTTCCAGTTTGCAACCCAGGTTTTCTGCTCTAAGTTTGTTGTTTCCAAGCAAAGTTGAGATTTACCCAGATGTCATCATTATCAGCATTATTTTCAGACTCTTTCAAAAGCCATAGATGACATAATACACTTATTTTTATTGGGTGCGTATTCCTCACAACAACATGATGAAAGCAGCAGGTGAATGAAAAATGTATTTGTTCAGCCCGCTGATCTTAAGTGTTTGTCAGACAACCATTTCGATTAACAGCTGGAAAGCCATTATTGAAAGAAATACTTGCATAGGTGGCAGAAGTAAAGACAGAGAAATATGAACAATAAAATACATAGTTCACACACAAGTCATGCTTGCATAAAGTGATGTTACTGACTGGTAATGTAGAGTTCATTCTTATAAGTCACACAAGATCAGATATGTGTCTTCTTTACCTTATGTCCACAAATGTCCTCACTCTGCTGCCCTTGTCCAGGTATCGCAGATGGAGCAGGAGTATAGCCTGAAGGAGCAGGGACTCGACGCACGGGTGAGGGAGCTTGAGGAGAGCAGCCGAAGCTCCAGTGCTGATCTGACACGACTCCTCACAGCACAGCAGAAAAGCAATCAGCGCTGGAAGGAAGAGGCAAAGAATCTGGTCCAGGCCTTTGAGACTAAAATTGCAGGCCTCAAGTAAGAGTCACTAGAGGCAGATTTAACAGTACCTAAGAAAGGGAAGGATACAAAATATGAGTTGAGAATCTTAAAATAGACAGGGAACATAATAATAAAAAATTGCCTAGTAACAACAATTGTCAGTGTGGGTTTAGTGTGTATTTACCTTGTGTAGTTAAATGTGGTGCTCAAAAAGAGCGACCAGGCTGAGCAAACATTTTCTGGCTAAATAAACCCTGCAAAATGAAGCGTACAATGATAACCAGTCTAATGGAAACTAGTGAGTAACTGACAGAGTGCTGTTAAGACAACAGTAGTTCTGGCCCCTAATATGAGACTATAGATTAAATATATTCAGTAATATTTAATACAGTATTCTTTAAAATCAAACATAGACGCTGTCTCTATTAAATAATATAATAAGAAAATATTCCTTCAGTACCTCACTGCCCAAGGACTGTTTTTATTGTGAGTTTTATCACACTGGATCATAGAAAAAGCATCAGCGAAGGTGGAGCACTAAAGATTTTGATAACAGTTGAAACAAAAATTGACTTACCACTTGAAGTTGTTTTGCCCTCAGCGACAGCTGTACTACGTTGAGATGTATTGGAAATATTGAACATGCTGAAACACTTGAAAATAAAGCTTTATAAATGTTTTTTTTTCTTTGTGAGAGACAGTTTGGCTCTTATCTTTTTTTTCCCTCAATGTTTGTTTCAGGGCAGAGCTGAATCGGCAGAAGCAGCGTTCACATGAGCTAGAGATGCAGCTCGAAACTGACCATAATACCATTACTGAGGTATGTGTAACATACACACCACTTTATTTCTACTACTGTAGAATTTACAAAGATGACACGGTGACTGATCTTCACAAGTTTTGGTCTTTTAAGGGGAAGTGTCCTGCACTGTAGGATACTGTCTTCTACCTGATGTGAGGAGCTACCCTTTGCTGTTCAGTCCTCTTCAGCTAATGTTAGCCTCTGCAAATGTCAGGCCTCCTTTGTAATTGCACTCAGACAAGCAGCTAAAAAAAGACAAGAAACAGGAGGCATTTTACTTAACAGCATTAGCATTAGATGCCAAGTGGCATCAAGCAGTGTGACAAAGGGAGTTGGGAAAAGTTTCACTTTATGTAGTCTGTACTGTGCTAACACTTTTTACTGCATACATATGAGAAACAACACATATTTAGTTGAAAAAGGTGTAAAATAAGGCTGATAGGACTGATGAGAGCTGACAAGAGACATCTGTGATTTTTGGGCCAATTCACAGGTTCAGGGAATGTGCTATACAGTGAGGAATGGTACTAATTAATAGTATGATGTTTCTGTGTGTTTTAATGCCAGAAAGGTATGCCTACAATAATGGATAGTGATAATTGCGCCACATGTTCTTAGGTACTTGAAGGTGTTGAAAACAAAAGCTTTAACTCAGTGACCCTCATGTGTCTGACTTCATGTAACTAATTGGTATGTTTCTATTATGTGCAGTATGAGAGGCAGCTGTCAGAGTATCAAGAGAAGACAAATCGTCTCAAGAGACGATTGACACAAGCTGAACAAAGGGCAACTACTGCAACACAACAGGTATGGGTAACTATGTGCTCTCTGTAGAAATATGTTGATGATGCTTCTCTTACATGCACAAGTATGTATTTTTGCAGTTACCCTGATATCTGATTGAATATTGAATATATTTATTTATCTCCTGTACCATATGTTTTATGTTTTTATGTTTTATTTTTATTAACAGCTGAGCATACTGGCATTGCAAAGAAGGAAAACAGCCATGGTTGTTCCAGAGACTGTATAATGGTTACTTGTCACTGTGTTATTGGAAAAATGATGTAGCCATGTGTTTAGAGCACTTTGTTCCTTTTGTTAATATGATATGAACATTTTGGCCAATGGCATAAGACAGCAATGCTTTTATCAGTGCTGTGGTGATTAAATGGCAGGAACATACTCAATTGTTGTTCCAATGGTTTTCTGGTGTATTTTATATGTAATGTATTTAGTATGTAAAATGGCCCTTTTTATAATTACAAAATAAACACCTTCAAAATACACTGTGGTCTTTATTGTGTGTTTAGGTATAGGGTTTTATTGGAATTAAATACTTTGATACTCGTGTGGCATGTACTCGGATGCATTTGTCATATTGCCTGCGTGCAAAAAAAACAACAAAAAACGTCAGCCTGAAACACAAAACGAGCAATGTGCCTTTGTTTGGTTATGTTGCATGCCGGGAGAGACTTGCTGTTGCTAGGAAACCGTAAACCTTACCGCTTGGCCAACAACCATTGCTGCGCATTAAACGATGTTTTAGACCTTTTATAAAGATATATAAACATTTCGGAGGTGAATATTTGGTACGGTAGGTATGTCTGATACTTTTTGGAGACTGCATACTTACTAAGACAGTGTTTACAGATATTAAACAAGTTGAAAAAGTTGGTTACTGTTCGCTTTACCGTTTGAAATAACATTAACTTACGTTAACATTACCTAGTCTAGTTAAGTAGGTTAACTTAGCAAGCTAATATTAACCACATATACAATTTCTTTTAACACAGAAATGTTCTTATGTATTGTTTGCAGTTAACGCTATGTGGAAAATAAAATTTGACTTGAGCTACTAATAAGTGAGCTGCGAAGGTAAATAACAAATATTTCTTAGTTTGCTACTTGGTCTTCAGTGACCTTACTTCAACTGACTTTACCACTGTACTATTACGCCTCCTTTGTCCTGCTGTCCCTCACTGCTCCAGAGTCTGTGAAGTCATGGCCTCTCCATCTCCGACGGCGCCCCTGTCGAGCCACCCTGGCCCAAGCAAGGAAAGTGAGTCCAGATGTAGGCTGAAAAAATGGCTTTTTGGTCTTATGAAAATGTGCAGTTGTTTATTAATTATACAGTGTGTGTTACATCCTGCATAACTAATAGGACAACTGGTTAGGCAATTATTTATATTTTACTTTAATTAAATGTAAGTAGTAAACTTAAATTCCACTTGACATACAGTACCAGAACGGCTTCACAAGCTCCCTGAACTACAGAGCACTGTTATCCTACCAAGACCTCCAGTCCATGCTAAAGACTCACAGGTAAGACCTAGCAAGCTAAGATCAATCTGAGAAAATATGTAATGCTATCTACTGTACTCAGGATTAAGTAGGTCCCATACTAGTAGTTTATATCAATCTTGGCTCAGGTTTATAGTAATTAAAGTATGTATTTATGGATCCTTTGTAGATGTCAGTTTCTTCCTCTTCCCGTAGGCTGTGCTGAGGAGACGTGTGAAACGGAGAGAACCTACTCTCAACCATTTAAAAGCCCGGGAGCGGATGTTTTTTCCAGGCTGGTACACTCAGTCACCTTCACCTCAACAAACAGAGCAGCCACAGATGCACAATGAACAATTGCCTGTCTGCCTACTTCCTGTAGAATCCACTACCAAGGTCAGTAACAGACATGTAGGAGAAAAAAAAAAAAAAGCATTACTTAAAAAAATGTGATGTTTGGATACTTTTTGAAGTCAATGCTCACTCAATAAGACAGTGTTCACAGATATTAAACAAAGCAAAAGTGTGCTAACATTACTGTTGCAATAACATAATATTAACATTACCCAGTTTAGGATAGTTTAGGATAGGATCAGTTTAAAATATATAGATATGGATCTTTTGTGAATGTCAGTTTCCCCTCCTTAATGTAGGCTGTGTTGAAGAGAAGTGTGAAACGGAAAGATCCTACTCTCAGCCACTTAAAAGCCCGTAAGCGGATGTTTCTCGCGGGCTGGCACACTCTGTCACCTTCACCACAACAAAGTGAGCATTCGCACAGGCACCATGAACAATTGCCTGTCCACCTACCTCCGCTGCAAACCACTACCAAGGTCAGTGACAGCTGTGTATGAGAAGAAAATAAGCATTACTTTCAGGCATGATGGACAGGTTCCTCAAAAGTATCTTTGCTACGCAGTTATTTTATAAACCTAAGATGAAGGCACTGCTAAAATCCAAGATCAAAATTGTGGTGAATTTATCAAAACGTAACTTTAGTCACAGTGGTCTCTCCATGCAAGTGGTTGACAAAGCTTTTTTTTTTAAGCCAAAAATTAATTATTCATTTCTTTTTTAAATGCAAGAGACCTGCAAAAGAAAATTCATCTTTGCTTATGTCTCTCAACTGCACCTCCACTCCTCAGTTGTCCCAGGATGTATCACCTCCTAGTCTCCCCAGACGGCCCTTTTCCATTAAGGGTGGTGGACACTCAGGTGCTCCCACCGATTGTCAAATTTATGAGTACAGTAAGGAGGACTTTTTGATGATCAGCCATGATGGTGTAATATCGGTGTGTGAAGATGAGATTGACTTTATTACCCTCGATCGCTGGGAACAGGAGTACAGCTACCACTGCAAGATGATCCGCATCCCCTTCTTTACCCTCTTCAAAAAGTGGAAACCTTTCTATCTCTGGCGCGCTAAAGTCCGTGCCAAGAAGATTAATTTGGCAAGGGAGTCGCTCCGAAACCGTTTGTTCATTGTCAATGAGGTATGTGATTGTGTGTATAAACAGAGGTCTAAATTTTGTCTCAATCAATCTTAGTGATCTTGAATACGGAGCACTATTTACGGTAAATACTCACTGAAAGAAACTGTCTTTGAGGTTTACATTAATTTCAGTATTGTGGATATGATGTTGCTAGTAACATATGTAAATGTCCTACAGTCTCTAAGTCCTGCACTGATAGATATCAGGAAGATGTGTTACCAAATCAGAGACACAGGCTTGTGTCACATGGAAAAAAAGCACACTTACACATTGCAAGAGTTCCAGGATGCCCAGTTCAAACAACTACAAGAGGTGCAATTATACATTCCTACCAAAATTGGTCCAGATGTTTGACATGCATATACATGCATTTTGTATGTGTTTGTTAACATCCTCAGAAAGTCATAGCCTTCATTTGTTTATTATTGACAGATTTTGAATGACTTGGAGAAGTTTCAAGACCTGGTGAAGGAGGTGGCAGTTTGTGCTTGTCGCAACTACTTGTTGGAAAATCGATCCACTTCGAAAAACCCAAGTGCGTACATACACTGTACATGAACACACTTGAGTGTACATATATGGATCACAGTGTTAAATGGTTGATAGTACCCTCTGTTTGACACAGATGATCAAGAGGACCATCAGGAGACACTGATTACGCAGATCAACCAGACTTTTCTCTCTAGCCGCCTTGTCTGGTGGGTACCTGTCTTGAATATACTTCCTTTATATAATGTTTGCTCTCATTTTTATTTTGACATGTTATTACAGGGAAACACTGATGTAAATTATGAAATTAATGAAGACTGAATTCTGCTTAGCTTATGTGGCAGATTGGGATACTTGAATAGAACAGCATTGTTAATGTCATTAATCAGACACATCTATTTCATGAACGCAGTCCAACCCCTCTGTCTCCCACCTACCCAGCTTCATCCGTCTTGTTGACTATTTGGTTGTCAACACCTTGCACAACTTGGTGGTGAATGCAGTGGCAAAACTACTGGATGTACTCCAGGAGCAGGTACATTTAACGCCCAGCCATGCTGCCATTCAGAGCTGGAGCCAGCACTCTGAAGCTGTTGCTGAACCTGCTGATGAAGAGATAGATAGGAAGGTAAGACATTGTTTCAATGTTTTCATCAGTGACACCACTGTAATTACTGTATTGGCCAAGCACCATCATTTCAAGCAGACACAGACCAGTATTCAGTTAAGTTTTGTGTGCTGTGTCTTCAGTCAGAAACTCCCTGTGTCCAGCCTTTGTTCACCTCTGAGCTGATGCTGGACACAAATGCTTTGACCTACAAACCCCCTGAGGAGAACTTTAAGGTTTGTTTCCCAAATTGTTATGAACTGTATTTGTCTCCCATTTAATTCCTATCTACAGTATACTCCCAAGCAGAATGTGCATGTGTGTTTATCCTTCCTTTTCTTATTTTACAGGAGACTATTTCAGAGGTCATTGGGTGGTTTGAGAGGACAGTGATGTCAGTTAATACACTTACTGCAGATCCTGATTTTGATTCCATGACACAACCTAAAGATTTTGAGGTAGTAATAAAATGTCAAAGTTAGTTGTTACTTGTTGTAAACTTAGTTGTTGTAAATGTTAATGTTGATTGCTATGAAAGTGCTCAGATACTTCACACTGTAATGTATCTGTGATATAGGCTCTCTGTGTTAGTTTTTATTAGTGTTTGTCATCTGTCAGGTATTGGAACATAAATATGAAGCTGGCCCAAGTCTAGAATCCATCATAGAGACTGATAGCCACCTTCAAAGCATCATCCAAAACATCAAGGTTAGTTTTTACTTTACCCCGCTTTCTATCTCTAAACAGTACTTCATATGTATGGACCTGATTTATTCTTCCTCACAGGAATCACTGCAGTTTGCCTTTGATGCAGCGAAAGTGTACTCACACACATTTGAGCGTTTTCGACTGTTCTATAAGGAGAACGAGAGTCTGGATCTGGATGCGATGCGGCAACAGGATCATGGTGATGTACAGGACATCAACATAGACATTATTTTTGTAACACGTTTCCCACTCACAACACTAAGAGCAGTTTAGTTGAGAATAGTGCTGTATTCTTCTTTGTGTTTAACATGAGAGATGCCTTTTGTTACCAAATGTACTGGTACTGGAAGCATATTTTGGACACCTAGAAACACTTGACAAGTTATGAACAAAAAATATAAATGCTTAAAACAGGTCTGTGTTTTTTGTGAATCACAAGTCCCAAGAGGATATTTTTGTTTTCACATTTGTAGATTTTTACAGTATGAAAATCACCTTTTACCATACTTCTTCTTTACCATACTTCTTATGAACATTATTTTATTATTATTTTAATGCAATTGAGAAACTTTTCCTCATCAGTACATTAAACACTTGTGGGAAGCTCCAACATCTGAGATGTGAGAACAGGTTGTGCGGTCTGTATTCACAAGCAGCAGTCAGACAATCAAACCGTACTTTATCACTTTAACACAGTTAAATTAACTTCACTTAGGGAGCAGTAATAGGTATAGGTAGGTATAGGTATATGTATACTGTATATGTATATGCATATGTATATACTAAATTATAGTGAGTCATATGACCTGACTAATGACACAGTTTGGGTAATAGCAAACTTGTTTTTTACGCTTTCCTTATTTTCTATCCACTGTGCTTTACCTTCACTGAAATGAATATTATGTAATAACTGTTTCATCTGACAAAGAAGGGAAAGACATAATTGCAGATAATATAGAAGGGAGGAGGGCAAGATATGAATGTGAATGTGCCTGTATGTGTACATTCATGTCCTATTTTCCCTCTATCTTGTGCAATTGTGGCAAATGAAATACTTCCATGCCAGTCTATCTTTAAAAGCAAAAAATGTTTGTCATTGAGTTGTAGTTAATGGGTAAAACATGCAAAGTTACAAGAATTGTTGTTTTAGACTGATGACTGTTGACTTCATTTCACAGACTTGTCCTTCTTTCGAAAAGCACTGGAGTTATACCACAGTGAACATAAAGAGGCCTTAGTCATTCAACAGAAAAGACATCTGGGCTTACTGCTGGTGGATATAACAAAGCTCAAAGAGAAACTTGTGTCTTCCCCACTTCGTTGTTTGGAGGTAAACACAAGCATATGTGCACACAGATGCTGCACACACGGACTCTCTGTTAACAAAATCTCACTGAAATGAAAATGTATGCAAGGTCTAGTGAGTGAGTGATATAATGGAAGAAATAGTTTCCAGTACAACAACATATCCAATGAACACTACAGCGAAAATGTTAAAGGCATTTTGGAATCGTTTCTTCTGCTCTAGGTCGTCAACGAGATGCTCACACAGCTGGCTAAGAGGAAGCTAGATGCCATCATTGCAGAGGCTTGTGAAGCCCAGTTTAAACTAGAGTTCAGTCCCTCTACTACAGATGAGTTAGCCAACTCACTCATATTCCTGGATGAGATACAGGAGAGGGTAAGATGTAAATTCCATCTTAGTAGCAGTTCCTATCAGAGGTGTTTTATCAGAGGTGTTTTTAACAAAACCAAGTATAAAGTATAGTATATAGTCATCAACCCAGCCTCTTCTCTTCTTATGTGTCTCCTTCCTTCCCTCCTCTACTCTCTATCTTTTTGTATTTTACTCCATCCTCAATACACTTTCCCCCTTTGTTCAATCTCACCAGATTACAGTGCTAGAGGAGGAACAGGAGACAGTGTGTCAGATGTACAATCTGATTGACATGTACTCAGTTCCCACGCCACCGGAGGATCTGGTTGTTTTTGCCACCTTGCAACCCTCCATTAACTCACTGCACAGCCTCATTGATGAGGCAGCTGCAGAGAGGGACTCCAGCATGGACAAGTTTAGCTCTTCCCTACACAAGGACATAAAGGAGCTGAACCATGAGGTCTTGAAAATCAAGCTTAAGTCACAGGTACTTGGGAAAACTTTATTACCTGTTTACCAACCTAATAATAAATAGTTAGGGACTACAGTGTTCTTCATGTTGAATCTTATAACTCAGATTTATTGTGGTTTTTCATGTGGAGGATCCACAAATCTTGGACATCAATGCAGATCCCTCCAGAGTACGTCTGCTGCTGGGGGAGATCCAGATTTCAATAGATGAGATGCAGGCCCAGGCCTCTGCCTACACTTCCTACCAAAAGAAATTCAAGGTGCTGGAATTCTTTAGATTATATCTATAATTACAAAATAATTACAAATGATACAAATTATTCTCTTATAACACATAGCAAATCATCAAATTATTTTATGTTGGGAAAAAGATTATATCACGGTATTCCCAATAAACAAGCTTGCTTTCCCCCTCTCTACATGAAGGCGGAAGTGACCAAGTTTGACACCCTGGAGGAGTTAACTGGAGAGTTTAGGCTGAAGCAGCTATTGTGGGACTCTCTAGAGGAATGGGACTCGCTCCAGGATGGGTGGCGGCAGGTAAGGTGGACCTTACATGACTATGTTGCATGTGTAAACCTGAACAGGCATACAGTAAAATAGACAGACACATGTAAGCTGCTCTTCCTCTCTTCTAAGCTTTCCTGAATCCCTCTATGTTCTCTCCTGCCCAGAGCACACTTGAACAACTGGACTTGGAGCAGTTCAGTTCACAGGTGACCAAATATGGCAAATACGTCAACCAGCTGGAGAAGGGCCTGCCACGCAACAATGTAGTGCCTAGTCTGAAGAACAAGGTGGACGTGATGAAGCAGAGGGTGGGTAGGAGAAAGTGTTTTGCAGTGACTGACGTGTAGCGGTGTGTATAGTTTGCTGCATGAATAATAAAATTAATGTTGTCACAAATCTCCTTCTGAAATGATAACACATGGACTGTCTGTTCTAGATGACTGATTTGTGACTTTGTGACTATCTAAATGGTATTCATGTGTTTTTCTTCAGCTGCCTGTGATCACTGATCTGCGTAACCCATGTATGAAGCCAGAACACTGGAAGACCCTGGAGTCAATTGTTGGAACCTCCCTTACTGTTGAGCTTACTGTGGCTGTTTTAGAGGAGCTCAATGTATTCTCCTATGGCACAGAAATACAAGAGGTAGCACATACTGTAAATGGATTTACAATATGCCATATACCATTTGCCTTTACTCAATCCAACCTACTAACTTGCACTAACTAGTCCTTTTTTGTATTTTGACCTCAGTGTGAGGTCAAGCATACAGTACACCTGTGAACACATACACAAACTGGTTATACTTAATATAAGGTGGACGTCATTAAGCAGAGGAGTACTTATATCTCAATATCTTTGAAAAGTATTTTTGACCTGGACAAACAGGACTAACACAACATTTGACTTTCAGGTGTCAGGACAGGCTTCAGGAGAGGCATCAGTGGAGACCATTATTGCAAAGGTGTGTGAGCTACCTATTAATTATTGTACAGATATTATATATCTATCTTTATCTACTAAAGAAACTACAATAGAAGTTAGCTCTGTTGAGTATGAGCTACTTTTAATCATGCATTTTTATGCCCACATATGCCAATCTGATGACATATGATTCAACAGTTAGCTCTGCAAATGCAGTCATTTCTGTCTTTTAAAGTTGAGTATAAGGCAGCTACTCTTTGTTTCAGAAACAATGGTCACCATCACATTTCACCCACTCAAATGAGTATGATGATGCTACAAGTAAATTACACTACATTTTGTTCTCAAATGGAAAGAAAAAGCACATTATATACAATACATTATTCCTGGACATGGTAGAGACTACCATTAATTATGACAATTTAAATCAGTTCTTCTTATTTGCTCTAAAAGCAATGCCCTGTCCACCACAACAGGCTGGCAGTTTTGTTATGAAAAGAAAGATGATGTTTTTTTTTTCTTTAGGAGGTTCAGAGTTGCAAAGCACGGCCAAATGTATGGCACTCCCAAGAGCCTACCGAAGATGAATTTATGTTTTGTTTTTAAAAAGACAGTTTGAGATTTTGGGAAATACTACTTGGTAAATTACATAAAAACTAGAAGCAAGGGGAAACAACTAACCTGGTTCTGTCCAAAGATAAAAAATCTGCCTCCCTTTTGTTCATCAAACGATTTAAACATGTTAATTACTGGGCTTTTGAAGTGCTAGCAGGCAGATTTTTTTTACCCTCAGACAGAGCCTGGCTAGCTGTTTGCCCCTGCTTGCAGTCTTTATGCTGAGCAAAGCTAATTGGCTATAGCTTCATATTTAACTGACAGATGAGAGCTTGGTGCCAGTGTTCTTTTCTAACTTACAAACTATCCATACATAATAATGAATGGGTTCATATTGAATTAAAATCAAAAGATTTTGAGCTTGTAAAGTGATGTTCACAAATAATTCCAAAGTTTGTAGCTGTAAATCAACCTTTGTAGACCTTCATGGCAGCTCACACAGGCTCTCAGGTGTAAAAACACGGTCAAAATTCATACTTGTAACTTCAGTGTTACATAGAGTGAGAGCGCTGAGTTTTACACACAGTTTTCTGCTCTGTATCTGTACACAAACGTTCACAGATATAATATACATTATAATATACCAAATTTTTTTGTTTTTCAGTCACAGTAGTACTCATATTTGCACTGAAAAGTAACTTAGCTTAACTTAACTTAACTGTAGTATGGTAAATCAATTACCATATATAAATAAATGCAATTTGTTCTCAAGAGTTAAGTGGGAGTTAATGGGAGGTTAATACAGATACGGTGCATATTGGTACTCAGGCTGGTGACTGAAGCACCGCAGAGACAGCTACAGTATGTGTGCAGGGTAAAGCTGTGTCTGGAATCCAGACTTTTCCCATGTGCCACATCCACTTGAGTTAAGTCTAGTGTCACTGTGTGGCTGCTATTGAAATTCATGTCTGTGGGAGAATTAACAAACAACACACACTTGCAGGAAGATACTTGTAGAATGCAGCACAGTGAGTCCATGTTTTTTAATCTCTGCCCTCTCAATGAGCCATGCAGGTAGAGGATGCGTGGAAGACCACAGAGTTCACTGTTCTGTCTCATGGTGACTCGAAAGAAGTGTTCATCCTGGGAGGCACGGATGATATCCAGGTAGTAACATGCAGCACACACACTCACACAGTCTTTTGTAACACACTCATAGTCTTTCAGTACATCTAATTATGTTTTTTTGTATGTCTTGTTTGCTGTGTAGGTACTCTTGGATGACAGCATTATTAATGTGGGCACAGTGGCATCTTCTCGTTACGTAGCACCCATCAAGCCCAGGGTGGACAAACTGCTGAGACAGCTGACCCTCTTCAACCAAACACTGGTAAAGGCTTAGAAAAGATGCCATACCATGTAGATCCCTCTGCAAACAATGATCCTTCATTTCTGCAAGTGATTGTTCTCTAGATATGAAAGGCTTGTCGGCTGAATGCAGATTTTGACTTGGTTGGTTTCAAATGTAACACAGTAGCTCTCCCTACTGGCTGCAAAAGTAATTATGCTTTGTAAATGTCTACTGAGTCCTATATTTCATTTCATATAAAGACACTAATAGTGTCACATTTAAGACCATAGTTGATTTATATTATTAATTTCCTCTACTTCTTTGATTCTCCCATTTCTCACATTGTCCCTTCTGCTCCTTTTTCATCTTCCTCTTTCATCCTTCACAGGATGAGTGGCTTACATGCCAAAGGAACTGGCTATACCTAGAGAGTATTTTCTTAGCTCCAGACATCAAGAGGCAGCTTCCTGCAGAGTCTAAGATGTTTCTTAAAGTGGACAAGTCATGGAAGGAGATCATGGGGAGGGTCAATAAGATGCCCAATGCCCTTAAAGCAGCCACACAGCCTGGTAGGTGATCTTACAGCATGACTGGAAAAATAGAAATGTGGAGACAGGCAGACAGATACACACAGTCACACTGACAGACTTACTCCGGGTCAACACAGTGTTACACTTCACACAAACTTGTTGTTTTATCCTACACAGATCTGTTGGAGACTTTTCAGCACAACAATGCTCTTCTCGATGAAATACAGAAGTGTCTGGAGGCCTACCTCGAGTCCAAGAGAGTCATCTTCCCCAGGTACACACATGGTTTACATATTAGAAAAGAAGACATTTTCCATAATTCTTCTTTATCATCCTAAAGTTTTTACTTTATTTTTTACTTCCTTTTTTGGTTAGTAGCTTTTCTGTGCATAAACTATATTTGAAATCGAAGAGTATAGTATACACATGTTGCTTTATATTTTTCCTTTTGACCCAGGTTACTACTTGTTACTTTAAACATCTTCTCCCATTGAGCACTGAGTGATAAACACTATGGCTGATATATTGATATGCAGTGTTGACTACTCTGATATTCATCCTTTATCTGTCCCCTGCAGGTTCTACTTCTTATCTAATGATGAGCTGCTAAAGATCTTGGCCCAGACAAGAAACCCCCAGGCTGTGCAGCCCCACCTTAGGAAGTGTTTTGATGCCATTACCCGGCTAGAATTTGCTTTGCTGCCTAAACAGCCATCCGGTGCTACAGGAACAGCGCTAAATTCTGGAGAACAGGAGACCATATACAGCAAAGACATCCTGTATATGGTCTCTCCTGAGGGAGAGAAGGTTAGGTTTGAGTAACCTTTGCACTTTTGGTCATCATGCTCTCTATGTTTTATTCCCCATGTTCTCTTGTTTTAGTCCATGCTTAGAATTAGAGGGAAAGAATGAGAAGGAAAAGATACACTTTTACACTACCTGTCTTAATATATATCTTAATCTCATCAACCATCTTGAGTTGACACCACATTTCTCCTGTTTAACAACCCTAAAGGAGTGCTAGATTAAAGTAGATTTTCAAATTATGCAAAAACTTGTGCAAGCAGTAATTAAGGCAAAAATTGGGCATGACAAAGTCTGAATTGCATCAAAAAAAAAAAAGAATTATCTGTTTTTTGTTTGTTTGTTTTAGAAATTACACATTTATTAAGAATGTTTTGGTTTGTAACACACAGGAAAAAATTGTATAGCAGCTAATTCCAGTCTGCCACTACAGGATTGATGGATCTTGTTAACTGTTTGTGTTCAGGGTTCAGGTTTCTTTGTTCACAGGTGACAACCAGTCTGTCCTCCGTTGTAAATTACAACCACTGCAATCATTGTAGTATAATTGTGTTTGACATCTGAAATTCTGCACCAAGGATGATGAAATATTTTTGAGTTCTCAGGCAATTTTGCTTGCACTGATTGTTTACTTACCCACTGTATCAGATGAGGGGCCTGTCAATTATGACCACAAGGGGTTATTAGTTATCACCCTAGCAGTCCCTTGATGACAAAGGGCAGATAAAGGCTATGAGAACTGATATACAGTGAACCCTTAATAAAAAAGAAAAAAGAGATGTAATTGTGTCTTTAACTGTAACTGATCTTCTCTTTCTATGTGTTACTTGTAGGTGGCTTTGACTAAAGGCCTGAAGGCGCAAGGAAATGTGGAAGATTGGCTTTGCAAAGTGGAGGAGGCTATGTTTTCCTCACTGCGACGCCTCAGCAAGGCCGCCATTGCAGACTACCAGATGAAGTCTAGGGAGGAATGGGTGGTGGCTGGACATCCATCGCAGGTACACACACACACACACACACACACGTAAACTGTAAACTATTGTTAGTAACGTAACGTTAGTTAGTAGCTTGCTGAAAAACAGGCTTATGTGCTGTTGTGTGTATAGTATTACACCTACTGGCTTTGCATGAGTAAATGTCCAAACATCAATACATATAGTTGTCAGTAAATTACACTTTTATATTATTTTCCTTATAATATTGTAATGCTGTGATTGTTTACTAACCAAAACTTACAGAATTGCTTCCATCATCTAAAGCTGGAGTAAATTTTACACTTGATTTTTATCAATTCAGGTGATGCCTTGTCTTAGTCTTTTTTTGCTGTTGTTGTTTTTAATTAAGGTATTTAACATCAGTTTGTGTGTGTATCCACTAGGTGGTGCTCACTATCTCACAGATGATGTGGTGCAGAGACATGGATGCCTGCCTGGAGGGAGACCATGATCACTTTGCTGCCCTGCAAGAATTTGAACACACCAACTTTGATGTAATCCTCACTAACTATTCTGCCGCTTGTTTTTATCCTCATTATCTGCTTAAAAGTTAGACTTGACCAAAGAAATCTACACTTCATACATGCCCGGGTATGTTCAACTTTCACTCAACTTGTCACTGTTGTGTGCTTCTTTGTTTTCCAGAGGCTAAATGCCCTGGCAGCACTGGTGCGAGGACAGCTTCCTACTTTACACCGTAATATCATCACTGCCCTCATCACCATTGATGTCCATGCCAGAGACATTGTCACAGATCTAGTCCGGCAGAAGGTACAGTAGTGCAGTGTTAGTACAGTTGTGGAAATGCACACAAACACCATCAAGAAGCTTATAACCTTGCCTGTTCTTGGCTAGGTATGATACGCTCAGCTTTCTTTTTCAGGTGGACACCAGGTCTAACTTTGAATGGCAGAGACAACTACGATACTACTGGGACTTGGACCTGGACAACTGTGTAGCCACAATGGCTCTGTCCACTTATATTTATGGCTATGAATACCTGGGAGCCTGTCCACGGCTGGTCATCACACCACTCACGGTAACACAGAATATAACATTAAAGCTCTGCAGGCAAACGTAAGAAAAGTAAGAAAAGCTTCCATTATAGCAGATTCATAAACACTGTGCTAGTTCATTGAGATTGCCTCCCTCCCCCCGGTATGTCTCACCCTGCTCTAATGTTCAGGACCGTTGCTACCTGTGTCTAATGGGGGCTCTGCAGTTGGACTTGGGAGGTGCACCAGCTGGGCCAGCAGGGACAGGCAAAACAGAGACCACCAAGGACCTGGCCA
This sequence comes from Lates japonicus, assembly GCA_033238685.1. Taxonomy (NCBI): domain Eukaryota; kingdom Metazoa; phylum Chordata; class Actinopteri; family Centropomidae; genus Lates; species Lates japonicus. The sequence continues at coordinate 5,193,864 of BRZM01000043.1, read as the reverse complement.
AGGCCCTGGCCATACAGTGTGTGGTCTTCAACTGCTCTGATGGGCTTGACTATAAGGTCAGCCATGACAAACTGTATTCATCATGTATAATCAATATTTGCATGTTTTGTATGCTTCTTTATTACACTTTTTTTTTTAGTTTAAATTGTTGCCTGTTTTACCACTCAGTACTTAATAGTTTGGTCCATCACTTCTTCACCTACATCTTTGGCATTCTTTTGCTCCCAGTTACTTTTACCACTGCATGTGTTTGCTCTGTTTGAATTTGCTCTGGAGAGCTCGCTGTCTCACTTTGACTGTACCTACTAAGTGATGCCTTTAGATGGCACTATTGCAAAAGCAGTCAAGACCCCTGTCCTTTGCCAGTTAAAGCACAGATGGATTGTGCAGAACATTAGTTGTTTATTGCTGAAACATTGCCTTTATCCAGATTTTATCCTTTTCTCTATGTTCTTTAGGAATTTTTTATGTAACTTGGCCCATTCTTTGAGAAACGTAACTGGTAACATGTTAGGAATGCACCTGTCCCTTGACAGGTGTCATATTTGGCTGAAAATTGCCTAAAATGTGTTATTTGAGTTTATTCATTGTATTAACATTTTAGTGAAAGGCCCAATATATGAGAAAAAAGACAAAGAAATTGTAAATTCACAACATAGGATTTGATCCAGCTATCACCCCTGAAGTGATTAACAGCAATTGACAACAGATAATCTGGCAGACACACATAATGCATATATTGTATCAATAATTAATTATGTGCAGTTATAAGTGAGAATATATTGTATTTTATTTTATAAATCCCACAACTTAAGACTGGGCCTTTGACCTTGAGATGTGGTGTGCATTCCAAGTTAATGTTAAACAGTGCTGTCTTGCAGCACAGCAAGACTGGAGTCAGTACAGCTGAAAGCACATACTGACTGAAGACAGCTGGAAAGCTATTCTCTCTATGTCTGCTGTAGTTAGTTATTGCTAGAAGACACCTGAAGTGTATTAGAGCTGGACAGGCCTTTGATTTAACTGGGCTAGCATCACGGTCCTCTCTGGTTTTATGTATCAGTGCTTTGTTCAGATCTGGCTCCAATGTCCACTTAGCAACATTTAACTGTCACATTTAATACCACTGTCCATGAGATATTAATACCTTTGAGCTGTGCTTTTTATGTCACTCATAGAAGTGGTGCAAGTAGCACAACATAGCCGTATAATGAAATTTACTGGTACTACCTTCCTCCTGCAGCTGAATATATACATACACATTGTGTTTACTAGAAAGATGGCTGTCCTCTGCTCAGAGGGGTACACTTTTAGCAAAAGTTTTTGCAAATTATTATTGGAATTAAAGTCACTGTGATTTTTAACCAATCACATTGCTCTCTTCCAGATGATGGGCCGCTTCTTCAGTGGACTTGCTCAGTCAGGAGCTTGGTGCTGTTTTGATGAATTTAACCGAATCGACATAGAGGTGTTGTCTGTAATCGCTCAGCAGCTCATAACCATACGAAACGCTAAAGCTGCTAAGGTATCCCTGTACAGACACACATACACACCACTATAACATTGTGTACAGGACACATTGCATACCACACATGGACTAGAATTAAGGCCATTGTTATCCTAAGGTGCTAAGTAACACTAAGTGATAAGCCTTACAGATCTCAAGAGTCAGTCATTCAACCATTTGACACTTGATTTCACTGTACCAATGTGATGATGGTGCACTATGCTACAAGCCTCTTTGAATTGCTAGCCAGTAATCTTCTGTATTTTCCATAGAGAAGGTATGGAACCTCAGCCTGGAACCTGCACAGATTACATATAAGTCACTGCAACACATACTTTACTGGCTTTTGAAGATATTTAAGACATCATACTTAAACATAAACAAGATCATCTCACTTAACTCTTTATGCTATGCAGCTGTCAAGGTTTCGATTTGAGGGCCATGAGATCAAGCTGGTGATGACGTGTGCTGCATTCATCACCATGAACCCAGGCTACGCTGGAAGAACGGAGCTACCTGACAACCTTAAAGCTCTCTTTAGACCCATAGCCATGATGGTGCCAAACTATGCACTCATTGCTGAGGTAACAGACTCTCTCCATCTGCGTTATGATATATGCTTGCTTATTTTCTCTACATAACAGTTTTTATTCTCTTGTTTCTGTCCCTCCCTTCAGGTGATTTTGTACTCAGAGGGATTTGAATCCAGTAAGACCCTAGCGAGGAAGATGACCCAGATGTACAAGCTGTGCTCCGAGCAGCTGTCCCAGCAGGACCACTACGACTTTGGCATGAGAGCAGTCAAGTCTGTCCTGGTCATGGCTGGGTCAGTGCTTCACACTCTTACATACCCTGACACACATGTGCATTCAGTTACAGAGACAAACAAGCATTCACTTTTAAAGGAAAGTCCCAACAGGACCATTGTGACTGTGACACACACACATGTACACACACAAATACATTTAGTAGATTTATTTATTTATATATCTATCTAGTGTGATGTCAAAGATTATGAATGTCAATTAGAGAATCTGCTACTCAGCACACAGCTGTCACGTTTTAGTCCATTGCAGAAACAGTTTTCAGTAACTAAGATGGTCATGTTTGGTGTTGAACTCTCATATATTCAGGAAATATTTTAATCAAATGTAAAATATGAAAAGTTAAATACAGTACCAGTGGTGACTAAGATCATAGGGTGAAAGCCTCAGACTTTTGAAATGGCCCTATTCTTCAGATAAAAGGAAACAAGCACTTCTTCACTTAAGCACTACTTTCACCTCCACATCATACCTCAGATGATTGAGCACTGAAGATATGAAGAACAAGAATCAGCAGACAATTCTGGAGACAGTTTAAACACAGTTGCTCCTGGCCTGCGTGGGTGCATAAATGTGTTTGAATGGATGCTCCTGACCATATGTAGTGAAAGTCATGCTTTCGCTTGTTTGTTATTAGCTGAAGCTCAGGGAACTGTTGTAATTGGCTTGTGATTCATTGTCTGTCTTTGCCTAGATATTACTCCTCTGAGTCTGCTCGTTCCACACTAAGCACACATTCATTATCTCCCACCTTAATGTCTCTAATGTTTTTTACCCAGTTTTTTTATAACCGAGTGGAGCCAGCTTGTTGTGAAGATCGTGTTGTGTAATATTGGATTATCAGCTCATGTTGGCTGCTTATTATCTTTATTACATCTGTATTTGTAATCAGTCTATTTTCCACTAATTAATTTGCCTATTATAGCATCAATTTTCCCACGTAATAATTATTTATTTAATTGAAATGCACCAGATTCATTTGAAGAGCTGGGCGTGTTGTCACTTCTTAGGTCAAATCCATTTCCTCTTTAGGTTGCATGTATATTATGCAGTGCAATTTTTTTGTTTGTTTTCTTTGATATTTTAATACAATTAATATAATGCAACAGTGAACCACATGTAAACTGAAAACCAAGGATTGTCATGCAGTATGACCAAGTAAAGTGAGGAATGAAGCATACAAACTAAGAATACATAAGTAAACAGACTAATGACCTAAAGAAGATGAATCAAGGATAAGGCAAAAAAGCAAATTTAGCACATTTTGTAAAGCTTGTAGAAAGCTTTGCAATAAAGCATTGCTTGTCATTTTGTATAATATGCATTTGTAAACTTGCAATGACTCTAACAAATGTCATGCTTTGAAGAAATGCTGAATGTATAACAAAATTGACACAAGTCATGTGGTTGGTAAAATAACACTGAGTGTATTCTTAGGTCTCTTAAGAGAGATAACCCACACCTGAGTGAAGATGTGGTTCTTATCAGAGCACTGAGGGATTCCAACCTGCCAAAGTTCCTCACTGATGACGCTGTGCTGTTTGGGTAAGTCTGTCAGACTTTTTGGTATTGTACATCTTACATCTTACTTCTGGTTTTCCAAATTCACACACTCTGAAAAATAACAGGACATTAGACTGTTAGGCATGATTGGCAGCACAAATAAGATGAGATTTAAGTAAAAGTTGTGTTGTTTCTTGTGTTGTTACATATGAAAACGATTATTTTGTATTCTGTCTATGTATAATGCCACCCCATACCCCCCTCCAGTGGTATCCTGTCAGACCTGTTCCCTGGTGTGTGTATCCCCGAGCATGACTATGGTGTGTTGCACACCACCATAGTGGAGTCTCTGGTTAAACAGAACCTGCAGCCACTGGCTAGCATGACCAAGAAGGTACAGTGCAAGTAGGAAAAGTGATTGTTACCCTTTATTATTCTGAATTTATTGTCTTTTTTCTTATAGATATTTAAAGATAAGATATTTTAAAAAGATATTTTAAAAACACTTCACATGTGCAAGATGCACTTTAAACACTTTCTCTGCCCTGTGTGTGGTACTCAGCACCAGACTTATTAGTTCCTACTGAAGATGTTAATCAGTAAGAAAAACAAACATATAGTTTCATTCTTAAAAAAGGCTGAAACAGCCGTAGAATGTATTCTAGTAAATAGAGTAAATTGGGCCTTTGTTGGGGGCTAGTTCCAGCCAAGTTAGTGAGCACCAGGAGCATGTGTTTGTAATTGTTGTTCGTCAACATTTGTTGTTTAATACTTGTTTGCGTGATTAATTAATTGTTTGTTGACAATAAGAAAATATCTAATATTACCAGCCTAATCATTTAAAAGGTTGGTTATTAAATTACAATATTACGTTACAGAAATGCATAGTTATTTCCCTTTTCTGGTCCTTGTTGGTATCCGGCCATGCAGACATTTTAGCTGGAGTTGTTGTATAAAACAGGACCATCTTTGTCAAATCTCATATTCCTCTACTTAATGCTATTTGTTTGTATGACCAGGTGATCCAACTCTATGAGACCATGCTAGTGCGTCATGGTGTGATGTTGGTAGGGCCTGCTGGTGGAGGTAAGACCACTGTCTACACCATCCTGGCAGACACACTAGAGACCCTCCATCGCACAGGACACAAGGCTAACAACCCCTTCTATCAACCTGTCAAGACATATGTCCTCAACCCAAAATCTGTCACAATGGGAGAGCTCTATGGAGAGGTACTATAGATTTGAGAGTAAATGATACAGCAGCTTCTTTGCTCGTTTTTCTACATGCATTCATTATTCACCTCAACTCCTCAGGTTAACACCTTGACACTGGAATGGCGTGATGGACTGATGGCTCTGAGTGTCCGCGATGCAGTCAACGACACTACTGATGACCACAAGTGGGTGATCTGTGATGGGCCGGTTGATGCCCTGTGGATTGAGAACATGAACACTGTACTGGATGACAACAAAATGCTCTGTTTGGCTAACAGCGAGAGAATCAAACTGACTCCATCCATACACATGGTGTTTGAGGTTAGAGCTGCACATTTTGAAATTACATTAACATTTTTTATATGGTTAACAATCAAGATTTCAAATTCAGATTCACAATATTGCATATGGAAACATGGGTAAATACATAATTCTACACTATTTAGTGCTCCTAGATTTCTTTATCTAACCCCTTCTATTACCCTGTTTCAGTCAGTTGCTGTGGGATTGTAAAAACCTAGTATGTCCATAAAGGTAACATGCATTACTATGTGTTTTTCAGGTCCAGGACTTGGCTGTGGCATCGCCAGCCACAGTCAGTCGCTGTGGGATGGTATATATTGATCCTGATGAGCTTAAATGGATGCCCTATGTCCAGACGTGGATCAGTGGTCTAGGAGCCAAGGTGGTACATGCTGTATCTCTGTTATTTCTAGAGGTTTTAAACAGACTACAGAATTGAGTTACACAGTACAAGTTGTAGGCATCTTTTGAGCATCAAACATAACACTTCATATCACTGACGACTAATGTTTCATCCCATCATTGCTCTTGTATTCTCTTTGTGTAAAACTGTGGCTAGCTATTCTTGACTCTGAGTGCTGGTATATGAATGGTAATGTTCCTTGTCAGACATTACAAGCAGTAGAACGTCAGCATCAGCATAAACTTTGATGACAGCACATCACATCAAAGTTTATAGCTTGCAACATTAGCCCTGAGCCTTTTAGGGTGGCTTAACACACAGTGAGAGTGGGTCATCTCTCCTATCAACTTTTAACGTTCTCTCTTGTTATGTATCACTCTCTGTCTTGATGTCTAATTGACTGTGATTATTCTCTTTGTTGGCAGTGTATTTATCTGATAATATTTTTAGTTGTTTGTTGCTTTAGTTGTCCTCTTTGTTTTTCTCTCCACATTTAACTCATATCAATTCAACCTCTCCTTTAAGCTATTTTAGTCAGTATTTTAACAAGCAACATTTTCTTTTTAGGAGGGGATTTTCTTTTCTTAGTTTAGTTTTCTTAGTGTTGCATTTTACTTTGTTGGGGATAACTTTGATTACACTTTCACCCAATTTGTTGAGTTATTAGAGTTAGTTTAAAAGAGTGTTTAATTAATTTTGTATTGATTTATACTTAGCTATCTTAACTTAGGGAGTCTGTCTCTCCCTGCCTCTCTGGGACAAAGAGAGCATAACCCATATTTATTCCCAGATTTCTTCTGTCCAAGTTCTTCAAGCTAACAGCTTGTGTACCTTTGAAGATTATTTCAGTGGTTATATAGATAGAGGTTTTCACAAAGATCACTGTGTAAGCCTGCCCTCCTCTGCCTGCAGTTCAGTCTCATCACCCCTTTCCTCCTTCACTCCCCCCTGTCTCTCTAGCTCCCAGACCGAGTGCACACATACCTGCTAGAGCTGTTTGAGCGGTATGTGGAGAAAGGTCTCCAGTTTGTGTTGAAGCGTTGTACCCAGGTGATTCGCCAGGTGGATATCAGTAAAGTCACCACCCTGTGCTTCCTGCTGGAGGCACTGCTGCTGGGCAAAGGAGGGCCAGACCTCAAAATGGTAAAAATAAACACAACATTTACTCTCACTAATCTATCTCAGATGATGCCAAAAAGGACCAGTCTGTTGAGTGCAGATCATCACCAGTTTAGCACAATAATACGAGCTCGGTAATCAAAGAGATTCAGTGTTATGGGCAAGGGTTTGATGATTAAAACCACAATTAGAGATGATTGGACCGCTTTAAATACATTCTGTACTTTCGTTGTAATTATACTTCATTTTGAACCATGCCTTTATTTACAGTTGAGCTTCTTTCTCCTTATCCTTTGTGTTTTATGTGTTGGTGTCGATTCCAAGCTGCTCAACAGTGTATTATGTCAGACCTTCATATTTTGCTATCTATGGGCGGTGGTGGCAACCTGAGCAGTACTCACTGGGATGCTTTTGTGGCTTTTGTCAGAGAGCAGTTTGAGAACAACAGTAATGCTAAGGTATTTAGATAAATACACACTGATATATACAGAAACAGATGAACGCATGACAGGTTTTTTTTTACTATATTGGAACATTAGCAGACACCACATGCTTTAATAACACACACACATACATAAAGCCAATTTGCACAACTATTCTGCCACTCAAAACCTGTTTATTACAAGCATTACTGAAGTCAAATCCATTTTCAAAGCATTTGCTAGTATTAGCATGAAATATGTGAAAGGCCTGAAGGTTGGCTCATATTATATATTACACCATCTAGAAACACAGCTAATCTGAAGGGATTCAACTCTGTGATATCGAGTTGCTTTCAAATTATTAAAATGAAGACGTGAAGAAACACCCATAATGTACATGTTAATAATACCTTCAGTGGGTTACAAGGAACATATTGGAAAATTAGATCAGATAAAAGGATGAGCTTTATTGTAGCGTTATAAAAGTCCCTGCATATCATTATTCTGCCTTACCGATTTTACAGAATTATGAATCCTGGGCTATAGAATGGAAATCATTTTTATTTGTACAGAACGAAGTTCAGAGAAATAGACAAAATAGGATGGAGTCCAATATTATGAGTCATTCAACCCAGCCGGAAGTGGAAAGTTAATTGTTTGAGAGGTTTGACTTGGCTGGATGTAGTGGCAGATGATTGAAGGAATGTTGTACTGACAGAGGCAGAACACAGTAGGGCAGGAACACGCCTCACTTAGCTGAAGGTGGAGTGAACAGCGAGCAAGTGAAAGGTTCATAAAGACAGAGTATCATCTGGAACATCCCACATGCCCCCACATCTGTTTATCTGTTTGTGCAGAAGGAGCCAATGTTGTTGCTTGGGTTTATTTGGTGGTGTGTGTGCCATGAATGTGTTAACTAAATTTCACATCCAAGAACTGTTTGCGTATTGATCATATGATGAAGACAGTGTAGCCAGATCCCAGCTGTATTGTAGCTTGAGGGAAACAAACTACACACACACACACACACACACACACACACACACACACACACACATACATCAATAATAACAGGATTCAGGGAAACAAATATGGAATTCATATAGCAATCAACAACAGAGGAAAATTAGTTTCTTAAATGCCAGATTTCTAACTAATTGCATACAGTATAATGTAGGCACTTGTATAAAAATGTTTGTAGAAATTCATCACTTACAAATCACATGCAAAAGTGTTTGAATGTGTGTATATTAATTAATCTGCATTATATGTGCTGTGTGGCTCCCGAAATGCGGTACCATGTGGAGTGTGTGCATGAACTTTAACCACCAGCGTTTTGGGCCATGGGAGAACATAATCCCTTCATTGCTTTAAGAGCAGCCATTTTGAGATGCTGGTTCCCACCACAGACACTGTCCATATGGATACCTGATGGGCTGCTATCTGTCACGACGTTCTGTACTCTTCTGCGAGGCACTGGAGTAGGAAGGTGAGGACTCTGGACAGTTGCAATCCGATAATGTGTAGCACTTGAGATGGTAGCAAGTGACATAATAGATATAAGTAATTTAATGACAATCTAGCTACAAGGCCATGTTGATAATTATTTGCCCGTATGTCCTTTAGAAGATATTAAAGGGACATCTTGGTCACATAAGTCGCCAGCCTACAGCGAAACTAGCTCAGTTCCCAGCAATGGGTGCTTCTGGCATCACCAGGTGTTTGAGTGAATAAATCTGGCAGTGTCTCTCTAAATAGTTCTTTGCTTGTGTCCCTACAAAGTTATTCATGCATATCTTTTGCCCAAGAATGGTACAGCCAGTCTTTCTGTGAAACACTAGCTGTCAAAATAAAAGGCGTCTGGTGACTCCATGTGTATTGGAAGAAGCACCTGGTTATCTACACACTCTATAGGTCATCAGTGAGTTTGGCAGGAACAGAAATGATTGTACATGTGGGCAATTTACATAGCAATCAATTTCCAAACTGGAACTTTGGAGAAGAGTGGGAATATCATTATGAAATGAAAAATATTGAAATGAATACTAAGTATATATGCTAAAAGCTTAAATGTAAACATATAATAGCAGATAAACTTAAATACAATAAATGTAGGTTGCAAAAGGGTATTGTAATCTGAAACACCCAGTGTGAAACTGTGTTTTGCAGTTCAGATAGTGTAGATTGTAAAAGCTGGTAAACAAGAAGCAATGGGGTGTCAGTGTTATTTAAGAATTTCTATGTGCCTATTCCTTGCAGTCCGGTGGTGGCTCGAGGTCTTCTTAACAGTATCCAAGAAAAAGGCAGGATACCTTCTTGTCTACATCAGCTTCTCCTGCTCCAGACACTCCTCTTCTGCACACAGGAGATCATTGAGTCAAACTGGAGAAAAGGAAAAACATCCTAGGTAGGACAACAGCTTTCTTAAGGACAACAATATGCCTGTAAAACCAGTAATTATAAAAAACTGTTCCTTCCTCTTGTATATGTTACATTACTTTGACTATTTACATTATCCACACAACAATGTAGTTGATAGCAAGGACTCTTTTAAAAGCACTCTATGCAGTCAACATCAGGGATGGCTAACCCTTCAAAATCAAAACTCTTTTTAAAGCCAAAAACTACTATGTTACCCTTTTCATTGCAGCCACTTCTTGTTTATTATGCATCTTTAGTTAGTTTCAGATTTATAATGCTTTTCTCATATCCTTTTGGAGCTGTAGAAACACATAAAACAAGAGGTTGCAGCAGCCACAGTTCCTTTGTTCATTCTTCCTTTCCTGTTTCCTCAGTCCATCTACATATCAACCTTTTGACCATCCATCCATCCATGTTAACCCTTTTCTCCCTGTCTGTTCATCCTTTTTTCCCTTTCCCTCCTTGTAGGTGCCCTGGTAACAAGAAGTTAGTGGTCTTTGTGGATGACCTGGGTATGCCCGGCTGGACGGCTATGGCTCTCAGCCCCCTATAGAGCTCCCTACGTCCAGTTCCAAGACTTTCTGGTTCTATGACGGGAACAAGTTCTTCTGGAAGGAGATCAGGTACAAATTACAAAAAATAATATATGGCTAATTTATGAATCTTTGACTATATATATATGCATTGACCTAGTTTTTGGTTGTTTGAAGTTCCCAGCTGGTTTTGTAGTTTCCTATAGATGTTTGTGTTCTTTTTGTGAATCAGTCAACAGACTAGCAAACACAGCTTTCAGTAGTCATTGAACCACATACTTTAGACAGGTAATTTGAGGGACAACATTTGAGAAATAGTCTTGCTTGAGAATTAAGCAATTTGTAACAAAAAACAAAAAACAGAACTTCAGATGTGGTACATACAGTTACTGAAACCAGCTGCTACTGGGCAAACTACCTCCAATCTGTTACTTAATTTGTTATGGTATAGTGTCTATTTCCACATATGTTAAAAGACAGAAGATCTTTAACACATCCTGCAAACTCAAGACAACTTCAAGTTGTTAGAAAGCACATGGATAAGACAGTCGAACTGCTTCTCCCTGTTTCCAGTCTTGGTGCTAAGCTATATACCACCTAGAAGCTGTAGATGAAACTGATATTGATGTCCTCATCTAACTCTGTGAGAGACTGCAAGCAACCATATTTTGTAAAATGTTGGAGTGCCTTTTTAATGTTTAGGATTTGTTTAAGATTGGTTTTCTGTTAAGTTAAAAAGTGTACCCATAGCTCTTTAGTTTTTTGTTTTTACACAGTCAGCATCAACTTAATTTGTCCTCTTGTTGGAGTTTTAATGAGGACTGTCCCTTTATCTAAGAAACCCATTCATCTTGTGTGCCTGTGTGTGTTTGCATTTGTGTTGGGTGTGTGAACGTTGTGGACCCATATTTGTATTCTGCGTTTATAGAAGGTTTCCTGCATTAACTTGTGCTGTACAAACACACACACGCAGAGGACTGATTATATTTCAGCCTGTATGTGATGTCTTAGGAAGTGGTTGAGCATGTGTGTTTGTGTGCAGGTGTGATGTTGAAGTAAACATAAGCAATAGATTCAGGACAAACCATACCTGTGTATATGATTAATCTTGTGTGATGATACACCACAGACAGGAAGCGTCGCACTCATACAAGTACATTAATGCAGCATTGTCAGTGTTTTAATTGGAGAACAAATGGTTATATTCAAGGAGTAGGTGTTTGTGTGATGTTCATCTGGAAGCTAAATTATTAGAAAACTAAAAATTATTATTTTATTTAGTATACTTGTTTTCCATTCACTTTTCCCATATTGTGAAGTGTGTTTTCTTTTTATGCTTTACTCCTGGCATACATCAATGTCAGCATTTGATTTGTAGTCTAGAGACATTTGAGTTTTTAGTGGGAAACGTGTTCTTCATGTTTTCATTCCTTTTATCCTGTTATAATTTCGGCAGTCCCTCCTACGTTTTTACTCACTCTCCCTCAATTCTTATAGGAAATGACCATTGCAGCAGCGTGTGCCCCTCCAGGAGGGGGACGCAACCCTGTTACCCCACGATTCATCCGTCACTTCAGCATGCTGTGTCTGCCCACACCCTCAGAGCAAAGCCTCAAACAGATCTTCAAAGTGAGGACACACATACATCCAAACACTCATATAAAACACATAATACAAGAATCAATGTACAAAAACATATTGCTCTCATTGAGTTGTTACGTGTTTTTACGGCTTTAAAGCTCCATGATATCTTACTCATCTCACTTACTCATTTCTCCATTTCACCCCAGTCATTCCACCCCAGTTTTCTTTAATCAAACTTTATTTGTCTTTCATGCTTGTTACAAACTCTTTTCCTTCCCAACTTCCCTCCAGGCCATCCTGAACGGTTTCCTTAGTGAGTTTTCTCAAGTGGTGAAGGACTGTGCTGAGCAGATTGTGAATGCTGCTGTGGAGATTTACAACCGTTTGAGTGTGGATCTGCTGCCCACACCAGCTAAGTCCCACTATGTCTTCAATCTCAGAGACCTCTCCAAGTGTGTTCAAGGTGAGGCATGAGCACACATACTCACACACTTCCATCCATCCTTTATCTATATCGCTTATCCGTTAATGGTGGCGGGGGGGCTGGAGCCTATCCCAGCTGTCATTGGGCGAGAGGCGGGGTACACCCTGCCAGTCCATCACAGACAAACAACCATTCACACTCACATTCACACCTACGGGAAATTTAGAGTTATCAGTTAACCTAAGCTGCATGTCTTTGGACTGTGGGAGGAAGCCGGAGTACCCAGAGAGCAGGCACAGGGAGAACATGCAAACTCCACACAGAAAAGCCGCAGAACCTGGAACCTTCTTGCTGTGAGCTGACAGTGCTAACTACTGCACCACACACTGAACATGTATCACACACTTACATCTGCTGATAGCAATAATTACATCTGCAGAGTCGGGGCTGCACAGTAGATATTTGCATTCCATTGAGATTTAAAAATGTTGTGGATGAACAGGTAAGCATGAGAGAGAGGTACAGGAAAACATGTATGCAATTTAAACAAAGGAAGCACAGGCCCTCTCTTTTTTTCAGCAGTGCAAACTAAAGTTTGGATTTGCTGAAAGAGACTGACAGAGAGTGTCTAAATCTTTGTACCTCCACAGCATGGGACACAGCTCTGATTTATCTCTTCAAGCCACATTACCAACATTTAAAAGCTCTGTCTCAGCCTCATGCTCCCAAATCGTCTGCACCCCCCCCCCCCCCACCTCCTTTCCTTTACTCCCTCCCTTCTTTTAGCCAGCAGGCATCATCAGAGCACCAAGATGAACTGAAGTGACTTCTGCCACTGTTTTCTACATATTACTTGTTCAACATAGGCAGAGTGCATTACTCACAGTGCCCTTTAACACTATATACAGTACTGTTGGTCAGAGGTTATAAACCAGCACCAACTCTTCCCACCTACTGATTTTGTTGAAATCACATTTTCTCTCTGTGCAACTGTATCTTCTGTTTTGTTTTTATTCATATGTATTCATAACCATTACCTTAATATTGTGAGCAGTAAAAACCTGCCTTCAGAAACACTTATATGAAAATACTGTCCATATTCAGCATCGGGTCCATTGTTTCACCTTGAACAGTCCCACATACAGTATCAATTTAGAGTCTCATCATTAGATCCATATCATATTTCTTTCCTTTGTCATTTTATGTATCTAATAGTTCTGCAGGGCTTTTTACTGTTTTCTTTTCAATTGTTTTGTTTTCCTTGATATATTTTTCATTGAGATAGTTTTTCATCCTATTGTGCCTACTCTAAGTAATATGCATATTTATTAAGTGAAAGAAATCCAGCAGCTCTCCTTCCCATACATATTTCGCTATCTTGATGTTCAGGCATATTGCAGTGTGAGCCAAGTCAAGTGAGAGATAAGAACCAGATCTTCCGTCTCTTCTGCCATGAGTGTCAGCGGGTGTTCCATGACCGACTCATCAACAACCAAGATAAGACCTATTTCAACACCATCATCTGTGAGATGGCCAGTAAGAACTGTCACAAAGACTGCTCTACTTTGTTGAATACACAAACTGTTTGAATCCTGCACACCTTGGACTACTAAATGTCACTCTGCCCAGTTTCCATACTTTTTTTGCATCTTTATCAGTTGAAGAATGTCCCTATTTTTGACCCTCTCTCTCCTTCTGCCAGGCAAATATTTTAGTATTAATTTGGAGCCTTCATACTTTGTGACTCAGCCCATTATATTTGGAGACTTCATCAAGGTCAGATCTTCTTATAGAAAGTGCTTGATAAGTTCAGAAAACATTTGATTACACTGAAATACCTCACAATTTTTATTTATTCTCTCTGCCTTCCTTCTTGTAAACCCTTGCAGGTGGGTGCAGAGAAAGAGGATCGCCTGTATGAGGATCTGACAGACATGAATAAGATCCAGACTGTCCTCCAGGACTACCTTGATGATTACAATATGACCTTTTCCAAGGAGACCAGGCTGGTTTTCTTCCAGGATGCCACTGAGCATGTCTCCAGGTGTGTAGATTTTTTGTAAGGTGGCTTCTTAGTTGGTGGTTAATGGATTTTTGTAGGTGGCACAAATTGCAAGACAAAGAAGTTACACTAGTGAAGAACTTTACATATATTATAGTTGTGCAATAAAAGTGAAGTTGATCTCTATTGCATGAAATGAATCTGATCATAAAGTCCATCTTAAATGTTTAGATGAGCTTTGATAGAATTAATTTGTTTGTCTACACCCAGTCTCTGCATATATGACTATCTGTAGTGTTGTATCAAGGATTATAACTCCACACAAATATATTATTTAGTAATAATAGTTAATAATAGTTATTAACAATACATGGTTCATATTGAGTGGAATCTGTGGCTTGTATATATCTTAATAACTGTAACATTTTGTGCTTTTTTTGTCAGTGTGTTAACAATGATTTGGATTCTCATCTTCTAGGATTGCCCGCATGATTCGCCAGGAGAGAGGCAATGCCCTGCTAGTAGGAGTGGGAGGTACAGGCAAGCAGTCACTCACTCGGTTAGCAGCCCACATGTGTGGGTACCGCTGCTTTGAGATTGAACTGAGTCGAGGCTACAACTATGACAGCTTCCATGAAGACTTGAGGAGGCTCTACAAGATGGCTGGTGTGGAGGGCAAAGATATGGTGTTCCTATTTACAGACACTCAGGTATGAAGGAAGGACTAGGCTGATGTTAAAAGAGTAGACTTTTGTCGTCTTTTTTTACATCCAAGTATAATTACTGCTGTCCACTTTCTCTTGCCTGTTGTAGATTGTGGTGGAAGAGTTTTTGGAGGATATTAACAACATGCTGAACTCTGGCGAGGTGCCCAACCTCTTTGAGAAAGATGAGCTGGAACAAGTACTGGCTGCCACCCGCCCTAAAGCCAAAGAGGCTGGAATCAGTGAAGAGAACAGGGATGAGGTATGCACAGACACAAACACATACAGTACTATAGAGACCATTTATCATGCACGCAGTAAATATCTAATATCTGTATATATCTACAACATCAACAAACAGATGAATATAGATTGCCTGTAAGGATGATCAGGGTAAATGATTGAGTTGAAAAGTGGCCAAAAGGCAAATGTCTGTCAGTGAGACTTCTTGTGTGGTATATTTATTAATATAATTATTCTACATTAATTACAAATACTCCATTTCGTCAGGTATTGTTTTCTCTTGCTTTTCAAAACTGAATGTCCAGTCTCTGAACCTATGATTACCTTAACTAATGCAGATGTCTGGAGAGTGTCTTTTTTTAATTGATTCTAATGGGTGCCCAAAAGAATAGTTGTTTGCTCAAGGGCAAGACTTATGATGCACTTAAAGGAACAGTTTGACATTTGGTTGAATAAACTTATTTGCTTTCTTGCCAAGAGTTAGATTATATGATTGAGCCCACTCTCATTCTGTACAGCTACAGCCAGCAGACAGTGAGCTTAGCTTTACAGAAAAACTGGAAATGGGGGAACAGTGTGCCAAGGAGGACTGATCCCTGAGGAGACCCACAGCTGGGTCAATTAACTGTCACCTATGGCAATGCAGAGAGTCCTTTCATAGAGATTTGACGTAACCAGTCTAAAACAATTACAAATATACAGTGTCCCTGTAATGTTTAGCGTGTTGAATTAAAACTAAACTAAAATTAAGAACTTAACATTTAAGAAACAACCCACATGCAGAGTGTTTTCCACAATAGGCCAAAATAGGCGTAGACTTTGGGCAAGAGATGTCAGTTAAAGTTCAAGCAAGCTGTGAGAAAACTTCAGCCTTTAATGTTATCTGCCTACTGAGACCAAACCTCAGAATAATGGATTCTCCTCTGCATGTGCATTTGTGTGTGTGTTTTTCTGTGTGTGTGTGTGTGTGTTCATGCCTTCAGGTGTTCCAGTATTTCATCTCTCGTGTACGGGAGAAGCTGCACATCGTGCTGTGTATGAGTCCCGTGGGTGATGCCTTCAGGTCCCGCTGTCGTATGTTCCCTTCACTGGTCAACTGCTGCACCATTGACTGGTTTGTACAGGTATACTCAAGACAGCTGTTCTGTTTGGTTTGGGTTTGTTAAACTGAAGATTATAATTACATAATTATTATGGATAGAAACAAATAGAATAAAAACACAGTCATAGTGTCTGGTACACAGGTACACATGCATGAGCACACACATTGTAGGGATCTAGAACCAGTCCATAATGGCAGCTATACTCAAAATGTAATTTCTTCTTTAGTCTGACATAAATTTCCACCCTCTTCTTTCTTCTTATTAATTTTTTTCTGGTTTTACAACTATCCTTTCTCCCATCCACCATTCTCGTCACCGGTGCTCTTGTTTAGGATTGTGCAGTAGTTCATTGCTTTTGATTCATATCATTTTATTTTTCTCCTTTGTTTGCATATTGAGCCTTTGTTGTAACTCTGTTGTGGAAGCTTGTAATTTACATCTTTATTGAATTTCTCCATTATTGCATTTTGTAAATTTTTAATGCCTTTCTATTGCTGCTCTGTTTAATCACTGTTCAAACAAGAGCTAAAAGCCAAAGCTATGTCTCCTTGCTCTCACTGCAAACCTTACCTCACCTTGTCCACTCTTCCCTTTTACCCTCTGGTGTTCAGTGGCCTCGTGAGGCGCTGCTCTCTGTCTCTCAGGCCTTCTTCCAGAATGTGGACTTTGGCAGTGAGGAGCTGAAGGAGAGCTTCTCAGCCATGTGCGTGGAGATACACGTTAGTGTCACTGATATGGCTGAGCGCTTCTACTCAGAGCTGAGACGCCGATACTACACTACGCCTACCTCCTACCTGGAGCTCATCAATCTCTACCTGGGCATGCTCGAGGAGAAGAGACAGCAGTTAGTGCTGGTGTGTTCAACCATCAACATGCACAATAATCAGTACAATGATTAGTTGTCAGTTGTGGTTGAAAGTTCTGATCAGTTATTTTGTCTGTGATCAGCTTCTTTGTGGCCATGGCTTAACTTTAATACAGTTTGTCTTATTTTATAGATTATGTCTGCAGGCATAATATGAATAATATATATGTTAAGTTATGGTTGTTCATGAATAGGCCAGGGATCGGGTGAAGAACGGTCTGACCAAATTGTTGGAGACCAATAAGCTGGTGGACAAAATGAAAGTGGACCTGTCTGCTCTGGAGCCAGTTCTGAAACAGAAGTCCATTGATGTTGATGCCCTCATGGAAAAACTTGCTGTCGACCAGGAGAGCGCTGATGAGGTCTGTGTGTGTGTGCATGTGTGTTTGTGTTTGTGTGTGTGTGCATGACAGCGAGAGAAAGATAAAGTAGTATTATTGAAAAATAAGATGCCAAAAAAGCATGATACCCTTTTGTCATTTCTATGGTGTTTGTGTATACATAAAATAAAAATATGTTCTTGCCGCAGGTGCGTAAAGTAGTGAAAGAAGATGAGGCTTTAGCCAAGGTCAAAGCTGAAGACACCCAGGCCATAGCTGATGATGCCCAGAGGGACCTGGATGAGGCTCTGCCAGCCCTGGAGGGTGCAAATCAGGCTCTTAGTTCTCTCGACAAGGCTGACATCTCTGAGATCAAGGTGTTCACCAAACCCCCAGACCTAGTCATGACTGTCATGGAGTCTGTCTGCATCCTACTCAACTGCAAGTCAGTATACTTCTCTCTTTCTCTGAATAAATACAACTTGTCTTCATCAAAGGTTTTTAGTAAGAGTTTTATCTCTGCCTCCCTTGCAACAAACATTCCCTTCTCTACAAACTCACAACTCACTAATTATGTCACATCCTAATATTCCATTTGAGAAGGAAACATATTAAATTAGGGATGGCAGATGCCATCTCCTGGGGCTTTTTTCATAATAAAGTCAGAGGAGCACAAAGGACAGTCCAGACATTAAGGGCTTGGGGAAATATCATATATAATCTCTGTATGATGAGTGTTTTGTTAGTTAAGTACAGTTGAATTAATTCAGCACAAATAGCAAATGGTCATCTGTACACTGTCTAATTCTGTCTGATCAAAATAAAATGCCAAAAGCAGGAATATCAAACAGGAAAATGCATTCACCAAATGTCTATGTGCCTAAAAAATACTCTTTACACATTCTGATCTCATTCCATTTATCATGATGATCCATCATCATAATCACAATCATCACTGTAGCCACTTTCATCATCTTAGATGAAGGTGGTTGATAATGATGACACTGCTATCTTCAGCACAATTATTATCAACATCATTTCTGTCATTTCAAAAATGATCATCATTATTATAATCACAGTCTCCTTTGTTTTACAGTGTCTTTGCCACATGTATGAGATTTGGGCCTATTTTTTAATCCCATATATTTTTTCCATCAGCATTCAGGGGGATTACCCTGTCATCTCATGACTCGGCACTTATCCCTCTGTCTCCCCTGTCATCAGTCATTACTCTACTGCAATGCTGCACTAAATCCAGTCCTTCCCAATATCCTAACTACTTTAACCTTTTAACACCCATTGTGCCTGCAGCATACTGACACTATGTAGAACTTTCACTTACTGCTAATACTATGAAAAGTTCCATTAATATGAATGTGTATCCACTGATAGATTATACTTGTCTTTTGTTTCTTTGTGTGCTCTGATTTAGGATGTGTGTCTTACTGTTGAATTGTGTTATGAAAGTTGTATGGCATTATGGCTCAAAACATCCCTACATTATAATAATGATACATAACAGCATACACATTACTTTTAGAAATCTTTATTTTATTCCCATATAAATTTATGTTTCCTTTTTTCACATCTCCTAACTTACATGGCCCTTTCCTTACAGACCAGACTGGCCCAGTGCCAAGCAATTACTTGGAGATGCCAATTTCCTCAGGCGTCTGACAGACTATGACAAGGACAACATCAAGCCTCAGATCCTGCTGAAACTGCAAAAATACATCAACAACCCTGATTTCATACCTGAGAAGGTTTGTTTGGATTTCATATCAAAAAGTCTGATATTTGGGAGGAGGATTCAGAGTAAGCAGATTGTGGTGAAATTGGAGTTCAAACACACAGTTGGAATGGAAACAGGAAAATAACTGCTTTAGTTTTCATTATGGTATTATGGTCATGTACATGCCACTGAAATGAGCTATGCAGATTCTGTGAATGCATGTGTCTGTAAATTATGAAACATGATATAGTGTGTTTCAGAATCTGCTGCATGGTGTAATTTCTTCTTGTTTTTGCTGCTGGTAGGTAGAGAAGGTATCCAGAGCCTGCAGATCGATGTGCATGTGGGTCAGAGCCATGGATCTTTACTCCAGAGTTCTCAAAGAAGTCGGCCCTAAGAGAGCAAAACTGGCCAAGGCGCAGGTCAGTAACACAGAGTGCAGTATGAATATAAGATTTATCCCATATACATAGACAGTTCTATGAATATTGTTTTATATTCTCATACATTCCCACCTATTTCTTTGTGAAATCTATAACAATCAAGGCATTCATCCACTACACACCAGTCTGCTTTTAGGGCCTTTCACTCTACTGAAACAGCACTTGCTAAAGTAGTAAATGATCTGCTACTCTCTTTAGATTCAGGTTCCACCTCTCTGCTCCTATTACTTGATCTTAGTGCAGCCTTTGATACTATAGACCACCGTATACTCATGGACCGACTGGAAAATAGATTTGGAATCTCTGGCCTGGCCCTCAGCTGGTTAAAATCTTACTTATCTGACAGAACTCAGTGTGTCTCTTGTAATAATACTGTATCAGCCTTTTCTGATGTGAAATATGGAGTACCCCAGGGTTCTGTTCTTGGCCCCCTGCTTTTCTCTCTTTATATTTCTCCTCTTGGCCAAATTATTCGGAACCATGGAATTAATTTTCACAGTTATGCTGATGATACCCAGCTATATGTGCCTATAAAGGCTGATAATG
Organism: Lates japonicus; assembly: GCA_033238685.1. Classification (NCBI taxonomy): domain Eukaryota; kingdom Metazoa; phylum Chordata; class Actinopteri; family Centropomidae; genus Lates; species Lates japonicus. Next base: position 5,173,646 of record BRZM01000043.1, on the reverse strand, counting down.
CCTCTCAAATTAGGGAACTAGAGATCTGCTTGTCTTCTGTTAAAAGCTGGATGTCTCAAAACTTCCTGCTTCTTAATTCAGACAAAACTGAAATGCTGGTTATTGGCCCGGCGCGATATAGACACCAGTTCGATCATGTAACTATATCCCTTGACAACTGTGTTATCTCTCAAAATACAACAGCCAAAAATCTGGGTGTCACACTTGATCGTACTCTTTCCTTCGATCAGCATATTAAAGACATTACAAAGACCGCCTTTTTTCACCTACGCAATATAGCTAGGATTCGGTCTTTTCTTTCCATGGCAGATGCTGAAATTCTAGTCCATGCCTTTGTTTCTTCTAGACTGGATTATTGTAATGTTTTGCTTTCAGGACTACCGCGTGCTAGCACTAAAGTCTGCAAATGGTTCAGAATGCTGCAGCTAGAATGCTGACCAATTCGAGAAGGTTCGACCATATTACCCCGGTTTTAGCCTCCCTTCACTGGCTCCCTATTCATGTTAGATCAGACTTTAAAGTTCTCTTAATGACTTATAAAATTCTAAATGGGCTAGCCCCCTTATACCTGTCTGATCTTCTTAACCCTTATATTCCCTCCCGTGCTCTGCGTTCTCAGAGTGCAGGGCTGCTATCTGTCCCCAGAGTTAAAAAGAAGTCAGCAGGCTGCAGGGCCTTCTCCTATCGGGCCCCTTTCCTCTGGAACAACCTCCCTATTGATATTAGACAGGCTGACTCAGTTGAGGCCTTTAAATCCAAACTAAAAACTCATCTTTATGCCTTAACTTTTAACTAGCATATTATTCTGGTTCCATTTTTCCCTCGGCGGGTTGGGTCAGTCTCAGTGCATCAGTTAAGATTAATAGTTAGTAAATGTTGTCCATGATGTCCTGCCGACGAGATTACTATTAACTGTCTTAATATCGTTGCATCACTTTAACTGTGTGTTCTTCCCTCAAGCACATTAGTGCCCAGGCTGTGCTTCTCTCTCTCTCTCTCTGTTACTGTCTCTTACTGCAGGGTTCTGTTTCCAGAGCTGGAGAGTCTCCTGCTGCTCCCATGATCCAGCTCAACCCATGATGCGACAATAATTAAAACATTTACTAGTGCTATTGATAGTGTTAGTGCTATTAATGTACTATTGTTTGTCATTATTATTCCTTTAGCTGTAATAATAATTATTACTATTATTATTATTATTATTACTACTACTACTACTACTATTTACATTTTGACTTAGTCTGTGTATTTGCAAGGTTGTCTTTCTCCTACCCCATTCCCCCACCCCCCTCTCTTTCTGTCTAAACCCAACCGGTCGAGGCAGATGGCCGCCCACCTTGAGTCCGGTTCTGCTCGAGGTTTCTGCCTCTTAAAAGGAAGTTTTTCCTTGCCACAGTCGCCTAGTGCTTGCTCATGGTGGGATCTGTTGGGTTTCTCTCTGTAAATTTTATAAGATAAGGAGTACGGTCTAGACCTGCTCTATATGTACAGTGCCTCGAGATAACTTCTGTTGTGAATTGGCGCTATATAAATAAAATTTGACTTGACTTGACTTAACCCATTCTGTATTCTGTTAGTCCCACCCAAGATTGCCCCATATTGCCCAAACATTGTCTAAATGTTTCTACAATGGCATTTCCCTCTTTTTTTCTCCCTCTATCCCAACCCATGCAGGAAGAGCTGGATATAACCATGGCAACCCTGAGGGAGAAGCAACAAAAGCTACAGGAGGTGGAGGACCAGATCAAGGTCCTACAGGAGCAGTTTGACAGCAGTGTAAATGAGAAGGAGGAGTTGGGTGAGAGCTGCACCCTTTATATGTAATCACTTTAAACTCTACCTGGGTCTTAAACTGCCCATCTACTGAATATTTTATGTGAATTTATTCATATTGTGCGGAAGTCTCTAGATGGAGCATATTCCACCAGGAAGTCCACTCTTGTATGTCCACCATCTCTTTCAGTGTTCAACGAGGTTTCATTACCCATTGACATTGAAGAAGAAAAACAAAGTTTGCCATCATGCACGTATTTACCAGCTAATATTCTTTTTTGTCTCTCTGTCTTTGTGACCCTTTTCCTTCCTCATAGTTAACACCATGGCTCTGACACAGGCTCGGCTGACCAGGGCAGGGAAGCTAACTTCTGCTCTAGGTGATGAGCAGATACGCTGGGATGAAAGTGTTGCCCTGTTTGAGCAAGAGATCATCAACGTTGTGGGAAATGTCTTCATTGCAGCTGCCTGCGTGGCCTACTATGGAGCATTCACTTCTCACTATAGACAGCTGGTAGGTGCAATGTGCTGTGGTGCAGTGCAGTGTAATCCATTACAAATGAACTGAGGCCAGTTGCCTCATTATCTTACTTGTACCACTTCCGTGTGATGCAGTTCTCATTAGAGTCATGGCACTGAACTGAATTTGTATATACAATATTAAAACACAAATGTTAAGTGATAAAAAAAAATATTAAATGAGGGAAAAATTGTTAACAAAAAACAAGAGGTCTAAAAATCAAATGTGTGCTCCTTTTTCCCAGTTAATTGACCAGTGGATAATACAGTGCCAGGAGCTGAACATCCCCATTAGTTCCAGCTTTAGCCTTACCAACATTCTGGGTGACCCATTTGTAATCCGCCAGTGGAATGCAGAAGGGCTGCCTCGTGACACTGTTTCCACAGAGAACGGGATCTTGGTGACTGCGGGCCGCCGCTGGCCTCTTATGATCGACCCACAGGATCAGGTGAACTAGAACCTAGGATCAATATGGCTCTCATGAATGAAAACATTTCATTCAACTATTTAACCCATGTGACGTTAAGGACATGTAAATGTACACACACTGTTGTAAAACCAAATTTTATTTCACAGATTCCTTATCTCAGAACCTTTTGGGATTTCATTTGATTTAAAACACTGGTTACATGGCTGCTGTACCAGCATAAAGAACAGAAACCTCTCAAAATAGAACTTCCTGTCAGACATGGTCAGAGACAAAGTCACAGACAGGCCCATGCCCCAGGACATGCACACAGTGTCCAGCTTCCCCACACAGAAAGGGCACAAACCGACTCACTCAGACTTATGATGGAAATATTGTCTCAGCTTCATTTTCTATGCCTCTGTATAGCACTCTGCTCTTTGTCCTAGCCACTGACAAGTCTAATCTTATGTTTGAGTGTTGTGTCTCCTCCAACCCTATAACTCTGTTGTTCTTTTTCATTTTCACAATGCTCAATATATGTGAAGAGGCCATCTATTCATCACATTAGATAAAGCTTATTTCTTTTACCCTCAGGCCAACAGATGGATCCGCTCCAAGGAGGCCAGGCATGGTCTGAAGGTGATCAAGCTGACGGACCCAAGCTTTCTTCGTACCTTAGAGAATGCCATTCGCATGGGCATGCCTGTACTGTTGGAGGAGGTAGAGACACACCACCCATGTCATGGTTAAACATGCTTGATCATAAAAAATGTGTTTTGTGCTAAAATATAGTTTCATAATTAATTAAACGTAAGTTTATAAGACCTTTATTGGAGGATAGGTGTGTATATTCTTGTATTCCTGGTCTGCGTGGATAGTTAAAGGAGACCCTAGATCCAGCCCTGGAACCCATCCTACTGAAGCAGACATTTGTGGCTGGTGGACGGACATTGATCCGACTTGGAGACTCAGATATCGACTATGACAAAAACTTCAGGTTCTATATGACCACTAAGATGGCCAACCCGCACTATTTACCAGAGGTAAGGACAGCAAACGTAGTCCTTTAAATCTGCAGATTAGGTTCAGATGGCATAAGCAGTTGTGCATCAGAGGCACAATATTAGGACAGAAAAAGTAAACATGTTTTGTGGAATAACAAAAAGTAATACACACAGGAACATTTACTGTATACCCTTCTGCCATGGTAGCATGGTGCCTGCTGGCTCACATATTGTTTGGCTTGCTGAAATGGCATCAACAATAGTCAGCTTAAAAGTATTGTCAAACAATGTAGTCACCTGCCAGCTTCCCCACTGTGCACTTTCATTCTACACCAGCCCAGGAGAGCAGCAACACCCTGTGAATATCAGCTTTTACTTCAGGGTTAATTCCAACTAGCAGTGCATGACAGCACTAACAGACAGCACAAAAGTATTTGGCAATTGTCTGTAAAGTGTTAATGTTGAATATCAACTGTCATGCATGATATATTCATAGTGACAGGGCAGTTAAAATGGCACTTGAAGTTGTTTTAAGAATGAATAAGTGTTTAAAGAATTACAGCTGTGTGAATGAATAAAGATGGACATCACTCATAGTGGAAATGCATTCACTATGTTTGACAGTTTGAGTTAGTGTTGCTCAATTTAATGTAATGGTTTCTGTTATTTTCAGGTGTGTATCATAGTTACAATCATCAATTTCACTGTGACTAAGTCTGGCTTGGAGGACCAACTGCTTAGGTACATAGACACATATGAAACACAGATATTGCTTCCCATCCAAACCATGTGATTCACATTTACAAACCACTATGTGCTGTACCTCTTGATATACCTCAGTAAGACTATTTGCATGTTGCACTTGTACCTTGACCATAATCTCAGCCTTTTTAGCAGGTATTATTTGTATTTGATTTCCACATAATTTTCTCTCCCCTGATCTTCCCACAACCCCTCTTCCTCTTCCCAGTGATGTGGTGCGCCTGGAGAGTCCACATCTTGAGGAACAGAGGAATGAGCTGATTGTGCGCATCAATGCTGACCGCAATCAGCTGAAAGATATTGAAGACCGCATCCTTAAGCTTCTCTTCACCTCTGAGGGGAATATACTAGATAATGAGGAGCTTGTTCAGACTCTCCAGGAGTCAAAGGTAAATCTGGGACAAGGCAGAGGAAACGTGGATGCTTGTTCTTGTTCTTATTAACAATTTTACATAATCTGTCATCATCTACGGGGATAATTTTCACCATTTTTTTTCCTTGTTATTCTCCTGTTGTCTTGTTTTTTCCTTTTCTTTCCAACATCTGTTTGCTGTTTCTCTGCTTCACTTTTTGTATTTTCCTCTGTTTCCACCATACCTCAGGTGACATCTGAGGCCATAAAGCACCGTCTAGAAGAGGCGGAGGCTACTGAGCTGATGATCAACTCTGCAAGGGAGCGCTACCGACCCGTGGCCACTCGAGGCTCTGTCTTGTACTTTGTCATCGCCAGTCTCTCTGAGATTGATCCTATGTACCAATTCTCCCTCAAGTACTTCAAACAGGTGAGAGAGAGCACCCTTTTGTTTTTTGTTTGTTTGTTTTATTATTTTGTTTATTTTACATTTCACAGACAAATCTCCATCTGAGTTTTCTAAGCTTTTTTTGGAACACAATATGAAAAGGCTTCAAGCACCCATGTAACCCTGTTCCTCTCTTTCTCCATTCCTAGCTATTTAACTCCACCATTGAGACATCAGAGAAAAGCAGTGTGTTAGAAGAGCGTCTTCAGATCCTCCTGGACCAGATCTTGCTCAACTCCTACATCAATGTGTCCCGGGGCCTCTTCGAGCAGCACAAGCTCATCTATAGCTTCATGTTGTGTGTAGAGATCATGAGGCAGCGTGGTGAGATTTCCGATGAAGAATGGCAGCACTTCATAAGAGGAGCTACTTCCTTGGAAAAGGTGAGCTGTGAAATCAAAAGTCTATAAGTTCAGGCTGAAAATCTATCTAATGGAGGGGATATCACATTTTTGCTCAAACTATATAATGATGCATGAGTAGTGTTCATGGGTAAATGATTATAATTATTAATCAGTCACTTAGGTTGTACTTTGATATTTTTTTTTTAACTAAGGTGAGGATTATCACACATAGTGACGTTCATAAACAATGAAAACATCAACAAAAGTACCTAGAAAAATATTATGTCAAAGTAGCTAACTTGTAATGTGAAATCAGTTTTTACTAAGTTATAGCCTTGCACCCTCACTATGTTCAAACTAAGCTATTGTTTGAACATAGTTCAGCTATTCAGAGTCTGAATGTACCAGAATGGCCAACTGAGATTTGACCACTGACGCCAGAACGAATCATAAGGCATGAGGCTTAATTGCCTGCAGGTGTAAGGAGATAACAGCCCATTTTAAACTGTGTCGTAAATTCTAAATGAAAAAGACAATGATATTTTTTCCATCTTTTTGGCTCCCAGGTATTCTAATAATTAGAAGAAAATAGAGAAATTTGTTACAGTTTGTCGGCTGGATCCTCTTAACTACAGATAATCAAGGTGCTGTTTTATTTTCCCCTTCGAAAATCCTCCCAGGTTGGCCTGTAGGCAATATCTTCATTCTCTCCCCCTCACACGACGGGATTGAGTTGATGGCAAAAAACATCTTTTGTTACAAGGTGACAGTCAGTGTCTCTGTTTCTCTTGGCCAGCTTATTGCTGAGGAACTACTGACTGAGACTGATGGAAACACAGACAGTAGGAGAGAGACAAAAGAACATATGAGAAAGTCTTTCTGTGGAGAGGTTGACAGAATAAATATTTCTGCAAACAAGAGATAAGGAATGAAGACTATCTCTATTTCTCAGCTGTCCATACAACCTGAAAATCTAGCGTGCCAATAGGCCTTGAGCAATCAATGCAAAAGTCTCAGTACCTCAAGTCAGACATAAGGTCCTCCTGGACACCTTCAGAGGGGCTAAATGAGGTGATATGAACTCCTAAGAGTCTCGTTGACCTCAGAATATCCCAACTTGCATGCACTTCAGTGGTTTGCTTCGAATAATTACCTTTTCTCTCTCTTTTCTTTCACTCTCTATACTATATTTCTCTATAATTCTTATCATCTCTCTCAAACCCCCGTGGGGCAGAAGGGTGTGCAGCTGAGGCATCATTGGTTTGGGCGATAAATAAAGATACAGCTTGAGTAGAGCAATGAATAGAAGGACCTTTGAGATTTAGCTCTGGTCTTATTGACAAGTTTAGACAGTTTTGAGACCACAATACAGATGACTCAGTGCTACCCAGGGGTATATTCCTGTTTTCACCCACCATTTGGCTCTCATTTATATGGCATTAGTCAGGCTGGAGGTGCTACCTGTCAGCCATCGTGATCCTCATGCTAATGCTGTCCTTCCTCTCTTCTCCTTCACCTCTGTGTTTCTATCTCCTGTCTTTTGCATTGTAGCTTCAGTACATCCATCATCTATGCCTCTCTTGCTAATTTTGAGCACTTTTTGACTTTGCATTTCCATGCCACCATCTCTCATCTGTAATGTCTACCTTCACTACATGGTTTGAATCATATTCTCTTTACACTTTTATTGTCATCCTTTCATTTGTCTTTACTGCCTCTCTACTTAAAGTCTGTCCTTCATCTTTTCCCCATCCCCTCCCTTTACTGTTGTAATTGTCTCCTTTTGTATTTCCCCATCTCCCAGGACTATGCAGAGCGGTCAGATGTGCCATGGCTAAGTGATTTTTACTGGCAGACTTGTTGCGAGCTGGAGGACACACTGCCCTGCTTCAAGGACATCTCCAAGGAAATCACCAGAACCCATATCCACATCAAGCTTGGTAACCAAACCCCATTGTTATCCTGATTGATACAGCAACAATCAGCAAATTCAGTGTATGGTGTTTTTGCTTAATACAAGAAACAGAATGTTTGACCTACATACAAAACATCATTTTTCACTGTCAGGCCTCACTATTCTAATAATTATTCTTACATTTCTGCACCACATAGTGTACAAATCTGTATGTACTCTACTACAAAGGTGTTAAAAATTCACTCATAAAGATTTGTGTACCATTAAATGACAGTCATCTCTCCTTCAGGACGTTTTCAAGCATCTATAAATCCAGAGACCTGGGATGGCTATGTGTCAGATTTGCCTCCTCTTGGGGAGTCCAAAGAGGTGAAGAAAGAGAATGGCATCAGGGGCTACTGGAATGAGAGGTTGGGGGCTTTCCAGAAGCTAGTACTTATCAAGAGCTTCATGGAAGAGAAGGTAAGCCTCTATGAAGTCTACAGAGAGATTTAGTATTTGTTAAGGTTTTGGAGATTGTTTGTTTCCAGATTTACAGGATCACAGGAGGAGTTTCAAATGAGAAGAATTGTTGCCCTGCCAAAACATTGATCTCATAGAAAACTAGACTTGTCAGCAACTGGATCTTAGAAACTGTCTCTGCAGCAATGTTCTGTCCACTCTAGAGAAAACTGCCTGTTCACCTATGACATTTTATTTCTAATTATGTCCCCATAATGTCAGGCTTCCCCACTCCTCTGGAGTATACCCTCTGTTGAATTTCCATTTTATGTCTAATCCATTTTTAACTTTATTTTCTTACATTGTTGCTGTCTCTGTACCGCATCCTTTTTCACACTCATACTATACTTCCCCCCTCTCCTTTCCAGGTGGTATTTGCAGCAACAGAGTTTGTAATTGTCAGCCTAGGGAAGCAGTTTGTGGAAAACCCCCCAGTTGACCTGGCTAACCTCTACAACGACATGTCCCCCGCCACCCCACTGGTTTTTATTCTCAGCACAGGATCTGACCCCATGGGTGCCTTCCAACGTTTTGCAAAAGAGAGAGGATGTCTCGACAGGTGAAAACAAAAAGAAAAAATATGGGCCCATATCCAAACTTCCAGCTTTACCAAAGCATACTGTTTGAGAAATTTGAAACAAGGATTTATACTGATCATCACACCGCCATCATATTTTTATAGTAGGAATATACAGATGTGTATAGGTAATGACAGGGGTATTTCCATCTTTCCCAGAGTTGAGTCCATCTCACTAGGTCAAGGTCAGGGACCTATTGCTGAGAAGATGATTCATGCAGCACTGAAGAGTGGCAAGTGGGTCTTTCTGCAGAACTGCCATCTGGCTGTTTCCTGGATGTTAGCCATGGAAGAGCTCATCAAGACCTTCACTGAGCCTGGTATAGCAAAATGAACATAGAAACACTTACAAGTGACAACATGCATGATGAGACAAGGGCTGACCATCATGACATCATTTTCAGATGCAGCTACTGTCCCATTCTTCATCACAATTTGTACTGTTGCTCCTGGAATAAGACTGAAAGTACGATCCATTTTAGTTTTAGCATTTTAATGCACACATATATCATACTTACGCACAAAATATTTATTTTGTGTTGTTTAGCAGGAAAAAAGTAACAGGGCTCCACTCTAAAGTTTTCAAATACAACATGACATGTGAGGCAAAATTAGGTTATCTTGTCAATGTTTATGACTTTTAATATTGAAGAGGCTCATTTTAATTATACAACAATTCTTTGATAAAAGAAGTTTGGAGTACTGCCCCAAATCTTGCCACGTGGATGTGTCAAGCACAATGTGATTTGTAAAAATGCCCAGAAGATACAGAAAACACAACTAAATACCCAGCAGTGTGCATATAATACAACATCACTGCACTTCTGGCGGCACAGATGACTAAATGACTGCTGTTTTTGTGGTTGTTGGTTTTTCACAGCATTTGTATCAGTGAAAAAACACTTAAATGTGTTTTTCAGAGAGACAGCCATTAAGTTTCTTTTTCCTTGTATATGGCTCTGAATAATGTTCCTTTCTGTTCCTGTGCAGATACATCAATCCATGAGAATTTCCGTTTGTTTCTCAGTTCCATGCCTACCAAAGTATTTCCTGTTACAGTGCTTCAGAACTCTGTCAAGGTGAACACATACACATACACACACACCTCATTTCATTTGAAGATTGTCTGTCAAAGATTGCTCTGCGGGATTAATGTTCCCAGTATTAACACACACACACTGCATTCATTTCTGGTGTGAAATAGTTCATCTTTGAACAAGTCTGCATTCTCTCCAGTGAGCAGTCCAGTCTACCATAGTTCTTCATCATTATTCTTCATTAAGACTATTCTTACACATACCTTGAAAGCAAATATTCTAAATATTCACAATGGCTGTAACTACTTACGCTTCTATAGGAAACCTAAAGTTGATATTGCACATATTGCATCTGTACAAGAGACTATTAATAATTAATTTCAATACAGCAGTGTATTGTAGAGAAAGGACATTTTGAAAAGCTCATTAATTACTAAAAGAAACCTGATGGTAGTATGCTGAGGGATTAGATAATGGCATTGTAGTTGTGTCTGTTTAGATAAAGGAGATTGATAGGGGAATGTAAGAAAGTGAAGTGGATGTAATTAGCATTATTTTCACTGGTACTTTATGTGACATTTTGCATGCTTTATAATTAGTTGAACAAAAGGCAGAACTGGTACTTTCTCCTGTGTCACCATGTCAGTACAAACAGTAGGTGAGTTATGGCGAGGCTGCATATTACATAGAATGAGGGTAAAAGATAAAGACTTTTTTTTAATTTACATTTATTTAGGGACTTCCATGGCTTATGAATATTAAACTGACTTCACCCAAAATGTCGTTCATTTGCTGATTCTTGGAACCTGCATATTGAGCTGTTACTGAGCCTCTTTAGTCCTGTACTATCTGCTATTTGTTGCCAAAAACTCAAAGAGGTCACTTGAATTGTTAATAGTGGATGTCAGTCACAAATCAGGAAGTTGAAATATGGGATCTGTGTACACCATACATCATCTGGGACAAACTACAGCGCTAGAGGAACTTAAACTAGACTAACAGGATTAATCAGACCTTAAAACCTTTGTAGACCTTGTACTTTCCAACACTTTAGTTTTACTGCCACTTGACTGTCTGGTGAAGCTGTTTTACAGATGCAGTACCTCATGTTATCTATTGCAGAAGCTCAACCTCACTCTTACTCTATGCATAAGATTTCCCCCCATTTTAGTAAACCTTTTCCTAAACAGCTTCATAAATCAACTCTTAGATATAAACTTATTAAAGCCCCTGTTGGTTAGAAAAATTAGAAAGTTTCTTCTGTACTTAAACACATGCACTGTTGACCAGATATTTGTAGCAGCAATCCATGACTTCTTTTCCTTTGGTGGATTCTACTGTGAAATGATGATCTGCACCAGGAGTTATTTTCTTACTTAACTCATTTTGCCTCTCCCATTAATCAAGTTAGATATACTCAATAATAAGTACATTTTTAGGTTACTTTGCAGTATACATTGTCTACATGACCTATGTAGTCCTTGATATTATCAATTAAACATTCATCAACTGCTTACCAGTCTTGAATATAAGTGACATACAATATAATTTGACTTGCTTTTACAGATCTGCAAGGATCAGGTTTTGTCTGTAGTATAGACCTTACATGACAGTTGATTATCCAGCTTTCAGGGTTAGCAACAAAATAAATACTAGGAGTGGGAGTACTACACAGGTCTGCATGAGGGAGAATTGCATGAGAGCAAGTATCAAAACTGGGCTTACAGACTGCCTGCACAACACTGAGAAAAAAGCCTGATCCCAGGACTTTTGGCAGTCTGAACAGGACTCAGTAGCATCATCAAGCCCTGTGTGTTTTATGTTTTCTCATTTCTAGGTGACAAATGAGCCTCCCAAAGGCCTGCGAGCCAACATGCGACGGGCCTTCACAGAGATCTCCTGCAATTTCTTTGAAGACCACATTTTGGGATGCCAGTGGAGGAAGATTGTCTTTGGAATCTGCTTTTTTCACGCAATCATCCAGGTTACATCCTCTCTCAGTACCTCACATATATTTTGTTACTGCTTTGTGTGCTTGGATATATTTTACTTTCTTGTTGTATGCTGTTGTATGTGTTTGCTTCTTCTTGTCATTCTTTGTATGTGTCGTCTATATGTGTCTCAGGAGAGGAAGAAGTTTGGCCCTTTGGGCTGGAACATCCGCTATGAGTTTAACGACAGTGACAGGGAGTGTGCTCTACTCAACCTCAACCTCTACTGCAAAGATGGCACCATCCCTTGGGACGCTCTCATCTACATCACTGGTAGGGAAGCCTACACACATGGATAAGTGTGTTTATATTGTATGTACCTAAATGCTTGCAGGCTTACATGTACAGCATAGGGTGAAACATTTGGGGTTTTTCTTAGTGTGTGGGTGGTAGGTTTTTTATAGTGGACTGCTCCAATCACATTTCTATATTTAACACAATGTGCAATGTGCAAAGGATTATATGAGACTCAAGATAGTTTGGCTTTAAACAAAGCAAGTGTGAATAGAAACAGTCTCTTTTCATCACCATGTTTGCTGCCATGATGGTTGTGTTGCCAGTGTGCAGCACAGACGGCACACTGTTGTTTTGTCAACAACACACACATTTTCAGCATCTAGTGAAATGGGGAAGCAAAATATTTGCTGATGTCACAAAGCAGGATGGTTCTGTGACATGATTTCACTCTGCTCTGCAGCTGTGATCCCATGTTTGTTTAACTCTCACTCAATGAACTTTCAGTGCTCTCTTCCTCTTGACTGCGTGTTTATCAAAAATAAAATGAAAAAAAGAGATGTTCCCAAAACACACAGCAGTTAAAGAAATCAAACCGTTGTGGTACTGATGTCATGTGATATTAAATCATTTGACAAATGACAGCATTTGTCATGTTACATGTCCACCCCAATTATATTAATGAGGGTTGACTAAATATTTGAGACATCTGTTGGTGACAGTATAGTGAAATTAACCCTCTCTAAAACAGCAGTTTCAACAGAAACAGAACATGACAACTTTCACTTTTTTTTTAGATGTAGTGTATTTTGTCATATATCCTGAGCACCCCGGTGGACAGAAATGAAATTTCAGTTGAATTTAATTATGTCAGTTTAATATTGTTTATCATCGATTTCCATAACAGACATCTTTAAAGTTATTATGAAGAGGAGGAGGGATCCCTTTCATTAACTATACTCATCATATCTCCAAAGTTCATTTGTTTCCCTAATCTGGTTTTCAATTACACCTCCAAATGATTATGTGCTGCGTTCAGTCTCAGTGGAGCACGACACATCAAATTGATGGCTTTCATTGTTGTTATCACACTACTGTGTTATTAGTTTAATCCTTAATTCTAACAGTCCTTGTGAGCCAGAGCTACACACCCTTTGAGGGAAAGAATTTGGGCTCAAACCAAGCATGATATTGCCCTTCCCCTTTTAGAAGGAGCAGTTCCTCTCTTCTGGTGCGAAAAAAAGGCTCTGCCAGCTTTACAACGCCTGCAGCTTACTAAGAGTTTCAGGAGAGATGTGTCTGATTATTCACTTCCTTCTTTACTGTCTACATAACTATATTAACTATATGGATCTTTAGAGAAAGTATGGATTTTAAGTGTTGAATTAGTAAATGTGAAATATAATTTGAAAATTATCTTCCATTTTGCTCTTTGATAATACGTACTTTATCCTCCAGTCATGTCTGTCTTGTCACAGTTCTTTCCCTCTTGTCTATCTTCATGTCACTGCCTAGTAGGCTGAATCTTATTATATGAGTGTATCAAAGAGCTGGAGACAAATTGTGCTTAAATTGTAAACCAACCTTTGGTACTTGAAAATGTGTGACTGCAGTCACATGATTATTTGTGTCTTTACATGACTGTGTGAGTGAAAAGGACAGATATTATAGTGATGTGTTTAAACTTTTCTTTTAGCCATCCTAGTCTGGTTGATCAGCTATTTATTTTCTATGTGGACTGTCCAGTGCCATTTTAGGGCTGTCTTTCTCTCCCCCACTCTATCTTTTTGTGATTATTTTACTCCCCCAGCATAGGATGGAATATATCATGGTGTCTTGTTTACATAAATTATGTCCACCTCGGTATAAATAAAGTGCAGTATATAAAATATTAAAAGCAGAAAACTTATACAACTCAAATAAACATATAGCTATACAGACATCCATCCATATCCATAAACACTGATTTATATATACATACTTAAATATGCACATTAATAATTTGTCTAGAGAGAGAGAAAAAGCACGTGCATCTAAATAGTTGTTTCAAATAGTGGTGGCTGCACAGATGATAGTTTGACTTGGGTATGAAGTATGTTGATTGTGAACTCTCCTACTGAGGAGAGGAGAGGAGAGGAAGACAGAGCAAATAGAAGAAACACACTTTGGCAGTGTCAAGGCAAATATCACCTATACACTGTATCTTTGTGTTCGAGATTGATTACTTCACTTAAATGTTATAAAGCAATAGTTTTTTTTTTTCAGGTTTGCTTTCTCTTGACATTGTTTACTTAATTCCAACCATATTCACATTTCATAAACATGTCTTATTCCTGCGTTTTATCATGCTGATTCTGAATGGAATTTGGAATAATTTGAGGTGGTACAACAAGCTTTAACTCAAACTGGGACAAAAGCATGGATGGTCATTAAACAACTACATTACACAGCAGATTGATAACATTATGTGGTCTTCTTTGTGTCTGTCTCTGCAGGTGTGATCACATATGGTGGCAGAGTGACTGATGCCTGGGACCATGGCAGTGCTTCAGGACTATCCTCAAAGGTTTTTTCCCCAAAACTCTGAACATGGTTACACCTACTCCTCTTCAGGTATTTTTCAAGCTCGCTCTCAGAACACTTTAGCAAGTGTGTGTGTGTGTGTGTAAAAAAATCAATTTGTTACAGTGCATGCCTTTACTATATATTCTTGTGTGTTAAGGTATCTATTATGCGCCAGAGACATGAACTGGAGAAATATAAGAAGTATATTAAGAGTCTTCAATCATAGATGATCCTGAGGTGTTTGGCATGTATGAGAACGCTAACCTGGCTTTCCAGGTGAGGAACAGATTAGGCTAATTGAATTATTTACAGAAAACAATAAATACATACTTGTTAAAACTCTCTCTCTGTTGGTCTGCTTGTCATTGTATAATCACATGAGCAGATGTTGTAAACTAATAGACTTGTTCATATTTTACCATTTGCTTTTGTTTTTAAGAAGTAATGTGCTGATTATTTCATGTTGTCCAGTAAATGTCATGATTTATGGGGCTATTTATGATTGAATCTGGTGCTCAGGTTCTCATACAGTTTATTGCCAGTTGTAAAAGCATTTCTATACAGAGACCATGAGAGTACTATGGTAAAATGTCAATAACTGAGGATTATACAGTATGTGTGTGTTTCCTGGTGTGTGTATTGTGCTAGCCCCCACAGCGCCAAGAAACCATTACTTTAATCAACACCATACTGGATGTTAATCCTCGCTCTTCAGCCCATCGTGGAGCAAAAAGTAATGATGAGATTGTCTGCGAGCTGGCTGAATCTATACTAGCCAAGCTTCCTGGTATAAACACATACACAGATACACACCTGCACACATTTTGGTCATTGCTTAGACTTTGTATCATCATAACACTGCCGCTTTCTCTCTCTGTGTGTGTAGAGCGCCTGACATGATGAAGCAGTGAAGCTCTATTTGAACGCTGATGAAAATGGTCGTTTAACTCCCTCACAACTGTTGGGCCAGGAAAACAGACTGTCTAACAACCTACTGAGAGTGTTCAGGGTGACACACATATCACTCACAAACATGTGCCTGAATTGTGAAGATCATTTCATTAGAAGCAAAGTTGCTAAGAGAGAGAGCCTTGGTCAAAGTTTATCTCTGGTAGCCATTTAGGTATTAGGAAAACCATAAGTATATATTCTATATATTAGAACTAAACATCATTTTTTTGCAGCACAGATCCTTCTTGTTCTTTTCATTACCTTATTCTAATAATGTGATTCTGTGTGTTTCCCAGATGCCTCTTATCACTCTACAGAAGGCCATTGCAGGTCTGGTGGTGATGTCAGGAGGAGATGGATCGCATTCATACAAGCGCTTCCTGAACAACCAGGTCTCGACTCATTGGGCAAACTCTGCCTACCCTTCTCAAACCTGGTTTCTGGGTCAGGGACCTGTCCTCAGAACCTCCTTCATCCAGGTATGGAAGAACGAGACATTCAGATATTCACACACAAACACACACGCCTGTATCGCTTATTGTGTGAATTATCCTCTCGCTGACAAATGAGTTTTGCAAATAGGTTGTTTAAATGTAAATGAGAAGTGAGAAGATCAGAGAAAATGGATATTTGTTCGATTATGTCCGTATTATCTCATTGTTGACAAACACAAATATCATATGAACATTTGTGTTCTCCCTGAGGCAGAGCACCTCCCCATATTCACCCTCTTTTAGCATTTGGTTCATCTCCCTGACTTAAGCTTGCTCCATAAGACTGGGTTTGAACATGAGCATTTAAAATCACAAAATCTACCTCACACACAGAAAAGGGACAACAGGGGAGAGCTGCATTAATTCATAAAGGGATGATGGGAAGCCACTGAGTCAAACTGCACATTCACTACCTCAGAACTCTGCCAGTACAAGTCAAGTCCCTGAGTCACTTTCAGGTCCCATAAGTAACAGGATGGCTGTAATGCACCATGGCTTGTTTAACACTGAACCAATGCATTAAAAATGTTTAGCTATTTAAAGATACAAACATTTATTTACATCTTCTCCTCTTTTTTTTTCTCTCTTCTCTCTTTTTGACTCTTGTTAGACTTGGATCATGTGTGGTCAGCCCAAATCTTTTCTGGATCTCAGGATTCTTCTTCCTCAAGGTTTTCTTTTTACAGGTAAAACACTGCAGCTGCAAAATATCTTCCATGTTTTTGATGAACCATAGCCATTAGGGCAATTTAAAACTGCTATGACATGTTATTGTGTCATAGTGACTACTTTGACCATTCTGTCAAGTATGCATGAAAATAATGTGATTACTTTAACTGTTCAAGAATATCCTCGTTGCTGCTGTTTAAATGTGTTAGATCTTGCAAAAGAACATGATGAAATGTGTGTTTCTTGGACCTCCCCTTGCCCTCTGGCCTGTAGGAGTGCTGCAGAACTATGGGCACCATAATTTGCCGATTGATGAGCTCAACTTCCGCTTCAACATGGTGCTAGCAGACACAGGGACCAGCAAGCAGTTCAGAGGCTCTGCGAACTCTGCCCAGCAATGCTAAACTGGGACATGATGATGAGGTACTGAGAGGGAAGTTGTTTTAGACGTGATGTTTTAAGATTCTGATCTCTTTGTCCTCATATCTTGTTAGCACCTGTCATTCTTGATGATATTTCAAATATGACTGTTAATAGGAGAAGAATTCAAAATGCAGGTTGACATTAAGCACCAAAATAGTGTGTTGTTAAAAAGTATTTTTATAAGTTCATCCACATTTCTTTGCAAACCAACAGCTCTGCTGAAGTTTTCTGAGCTACCTCACTGCAGAATTTCACCTTAAATTTGTTTTTGCGCCAAATACAGCAAAATGAAAATGAAAATTGTTGCCCGACAGTTGTCCACAAAGGTTTTGTTCAGTGACACAGAAGTCACTGCATGAGTCACATGGTTTTGCCAGACAGAACGTGCCTCATCGTCACACCTTGCTCACCATTGTTCTTACCTTATGACTGAATGTCTTCTTTTCAAATTTAAATATGTGTGTTGGTAGAGGCCAGTCATAACAGGTGGTTTCTTTCTCTCTTTTTCTTTCTCTGAACATTTACATTAGTTTTAAAATATGTCCTCAGCTTAAAGAGAGTTCATGAACTGCATGTTTTACTTTTGAATTTTAACGCTAATATTTTAGTTTTTGGAACTCTTTGAAACTGAATATTTGATATTTTAAAATATTCTTACCTGCTTTCTGCTGAGAGTTTAATAAGAATATAATATGACTTCGCTAATGAAAATAAACCATAACCATAAAGCTCAGGTAAAGTGCCTCTATAAAGACAAAGAAAGTTGTTTGTTGGTAACCCTGCTTCATGAGGAGCAATGACAAGGTGAGAACAGTGATGGGTGTGAAAGGATATTAAATTTGTCATGGAAACACATAAGCAATGATGAATTCAAACGAGAGGACATGTTAAGACTATAGAATATGTTTCTGAGTCACCACCACTCATCTCATTTGTGGATACAACAGTTACCAGAGCCGGAAGATGGTGTGCTCGCGGCATGGCATGTTCATGGACGCCAGTCGCTGGGACAGATGACAACATGGTGATTGAGGATGCATTACCTCAGTGATGAACGCCATGCTGCCAGTGGTGCACTTCTGAGCCACAGCAGAACTACGTGTCTGAGCCTGACCTCTACCACGCCCTTTGTACAAGACCCAGAGCTGACTCTGTCCACCACTGTACGTAGTAGAGTCAAATAGAATTTATTATTTTACAATTATACATTTTATGGCATTTTAGCTGAAACATTTTATACTGACTGAGCAGGCATGGGAACATTTTTTGCTAAGGGGCATGGACATACACCTTGATGTATACTTGTTTTGAGGAGTTGTTATGTTGGAAGGGAAGGTCCTTCCAACACAGCCATGCAAAGATAGTTATTTTAATTAAATGTTTCTCATCCGCTATTTCTGTCTTCTTCCCAGGTCACTAACTAATTTTGAGTTGTGACAGCATTGCTTATACGCCCCAGTCACTCTAAAACCAGATTAATAATGTTTTATCATTCCACACACACACAGACAGACAAATACACACATAAACGTCCGTCCCTGTGGATTAAGTCAGGGGGAAGAGGCCATGGTTGATGTCCGAAACAGATGGGTCCAAATGAAAATTGAGATTTTTGAGGGGAAAATTTTTGAGGGGACGATTAAGGGGAAAGAAAAGGAAGAGGAGAGATTAAAGAATGACTGAGGCATAAAGCACACATAGTTGATGATGCCTGCCGTAGGACAATGAGGACAGACAATCTGACAACTAATCAGCATGTTTGTAATGATGAAAAGCACAGATTGACAGTGGGTCAGCCTTGTGTTCTCACTGGAGAGATGTGTAATATGGTTTAATGATGCTGACAACGGTTGGTTGAGCCGAACAGGAAATATGTGATTACCGAGTGTTTGCTTATATCAGATTAGACTGTGTAGGTCACACGGGTTGTTCTACGGTGAATGATTTCATTAAAAGTTCCACCACAGGCGTGACTTTAAGGTTGTTGGCTGTATATGCAAATAATTTATTATGATTGCCTAAAATCAAATTCAAAGGAACAGTTCAACATTTTAGGAAATACTCTTTTTCGCTTTTTGTATGGATTAAACAAAATATAACTGAGCTTTGGAGGTGCTGATTAAAGGCAGATTTTGTTAACTTCTGATAGTGAGATGGGAATATCTAACTAGCTGTTTCCCTGTGTTCCTACGCTAACCTGCTGCTAGTTGTACCTTCATATTTTCTGTACAGACTTGGTGGTCAGAAGTGGTATCAATCTTGGCGAGAATTCCCCAAATTTTTTGTATGCATGGACTGATAGTAATAATGATTCAGACTCATATTCATGTTTTTTATTGCAGAGCAAGGAGCTAAATGACGAGCCTGAGTGACTTATTGTATGTACATCTTAGGTCAGAATGAACAGAATCAGAGGCTGTGACTGTGCAAAAACCTTTCATCTCAGTCAGGCTGAGGTAAAAGGTCGCACGTGGTCGGTACTGTCTGAACTAGTAGTAGTGGAGTCCCCACCTGAAGACCAGAAGGGTGTTTGCGTGCAGGCAATTATTCTACAAAGCGTACGGCCATATAGATCTCACCGGAGGGGCAGGTGCATGGTCTTTACATTACACTAACTGCACAAAATCCGCAGAGATCCATTCCAGCTGACCTAGCACAAACAGGGCCACCAAACAGAGCAAACATTATTCAGTAGGATTGCGTAAGCCCCCCCCTCAACCCAGGTGGTCTGTTCCATCTCAGGACCAGAAAAAGGGAAGCAGCAGTGGGACAGTGTGCAGTCTGAAGGGTGGAGCGGGGACAGTGTCTCTGTCAGCTCCTAGCCTGTTGGCAAATGGAAGGTTTGTGGATTTGTGTGTGTGTTTGGTTGGATACAGAGTGGTGCAATTCCAGCCACCAACAGCTGTCTGTCTGTGTGTAGTGAAGCCTGAGATTAGATTTGACCAATTTGAACATGTCATCACTCTGCTGAGCACTGCGGTGTGTGTGTGTGTGTGTGTGTGTGTGTGTGTGTAAGCTGCCAAAAATCCTGACTAATATCACAGGCAGTAAGGAGATTGGATCCCCCCTGACTTGGTCTATCTCAGTCATTGATTCCTGCTGGGAAATGAGGAAGGTTGCTGAGCCTATCTGGCTGTAGACTCTGTGTTACATGTTCTCATATCTGAGCTCAGGTTAACCTGTCAGCTCTGCTTATAGCACAACTTCACACAGTGGCCTGAAACTTGTCCTGAAACTCTGACAACACTGTATTTGGCCACATGCACACATTGCTATGCCTGGAAAAATTAAAGATCAAGTACACACACATATACGCACACCATTTAGAAATACTTCTTCCAAAACAGAGCTGTTGAATTATTCAGTTAGAATCAAACAAGGCAGTGTTCAAATAGGGAAAATATGTCAGTTCTTGTTTGTCAATCAAAACAAACAAAAAACAATCAGTACACAGAGCTGTCTGGTTTCATAAATCAACAGGTGCTGGGTTCAGTTGTTGACATCTCTTTCACATTTTTTAAACTAGACCAGACATGTTGGGAAATACACTAATTTGAGATTTATACCACACTGTGAGGAAAATATGACTCTTAAAGACACGTGTTAATTACTGAGTTTTAGTACACTAAATACGAAGCTACAGCTAGCAGCCAGTTAGCTTAAGTTAGCACAAAGACTGGACTTGGGGAAACAGATATCCCGGCTCTGTCCAAAGGTAACAAAATTGGCCTATTATCTATTACTGTAAGTTCCCAAGAACTAACATAACCTCCTCCCCCCACCCCACTCGTTAAACATCAACTGTCATTCTCACAGTTTAGCTTTTGCACAGTTGAAACAAACATGATATAACATATTAATTGGTAAGCTTTACAGGTGGTTTTAGGCAGATTTTGTTCCCAGTTTTTATGCTAACTGGCTGCTGGTTCCAGCTACACATTTGCTGCACAGAAATAAGAGTATTATTAATGTCCTTATCGAACTCTGGGCAAGAAAATGAACAAGTATATTTCCCAAAATGTTGAATTCTTCCTTAAAAGCTTATCGTGAGAAAAATTAACGTACGGTTTTGTCAGTTTTGGTTTTTAAGCTGTGAAATGTGACACTTAATAGATGTGAGAACAATACCATGAGAATCACATGCTATGATTAACCAGGCACATCAGATGACAAGCTGTCATTACTCTGTCTGTCCAATTAGACTGACAGCAGCAACCCTGTTATGACCCAGTCATTTCAAGAAAGGAATGAGAATGACAACTTTGGTGAGTGAAAGCATTTTCAAGTGTGTTATTGAGTTAATTGTAGCATGTCAGTCACTCAAATGCCAGCATTTAGAACATTTCTTGTTTATTTTTCGCAAAATAGTCATGTACAGTGAGCATGTATGTACATCCTTTAAAGGTGAATGAATCATACTGAGCAGAGAGGCACAGACAATAAAGAAAAAGACACTCAAGTTGACCAAAATACAACACTGGTGATTAAAACAAAAAGCCTGTGATAGCATGGCAAAAGCAGACAGTCACACTCTCATTTGAATTTACTTTTTGATATTAGTCAACACAATTTCACATTTGCAAGACTGCTTTTTGAGCTACTTGTGTGGCTTCAGCTTCAAAATAGCACAATGCTTCATTTCTCCATGTTTTCATTACAGCCTCATTTCAGACTTTCCATCATTTTTACACACTTTGAATACTTCCTGTGCCGTAAATGCTTCTCACGTGAAAAACTAAAATATGCTGAATAGACATCAACAAGAGTAAGTAACAACAGCAGTGGGTCAGGTTATCTCACAATATCTACATAATTGGCTGTTATCAGCTGCTGCTCCGAGTCACATGTATGTAGAAGACACCTCTTACCCCATGTCTCATATGTCATTACATCTCCAGTGTTCGTATTCTCCAATATGGGTCAATGATCAACGGTTTTTGCATTAATCCACGATTTATTGCACAACATACTCACAGCAGCCCCTGTCTCCACTGGTATCCACGTGAGCTTTGACAGGCAAAGTAACAAACCCAGGATGGGTTCTATGAAAAAAAAACACCCTTGTTCTCTCAGATAAGTAGCATAGCTTTCTGTTTTCACCTGCAATAACCCCTGAAATTTCTAATCTATGAACAGAATATGCAGTGACAAACTAATCAATATTGAAGGAATAATTATACTTTTGGGGAAATACGCTTATTTACTTCCTTGCAAATAGAAGAAAAACTAGAAGATAGATACCACTCATGTCTGTATGTTTAATAGAAAGCTGGTTAGCCTAACTTAGTATAAAGATTGAAAACAGATGTAAACAGCCAGCCTTGCTTTGTCCAAAGGTAACATAATCTACTAATTATTTATTTGCTGGGAGTCTCAGATGGTTGTCTTTATGCTAAGCTAAGCTAACCACAGCTGCTGGCTGTAACTTTATATTTACTGTACAAACATGACATTAGTATCGATCTTCTCATTTAACTCTTGCTCTTCCATGTTTCCAGTTATTGTACTAAGCTGGGCTCACCACAGCTGCTGGCTATATAACTTATTGTCCAGTTATGTGGACGGTATCAATCCTGTCATCTAATCCACGACAAGAAACCCAAATTGTCAACTTGATCCTTCAGTATTACAACAATGGTCTCTCTAATAGCAGTGAATTGTATTTTTATGAGAGACTGAGCATATTAGTGAAGTTTAAACCAAATGTAAATATCACATCCCAATATCACACCTAAAGAAGGCTTGTTTGATCACATGTTCAAAACTGGATCAAAAATAAAGGCCAACTACAGCCAGCACTGACTTCACCTCTCCCTGTCTGTCCATTATGAGTGGATATGACATTTGAATGCTTTACAGTGTTGGAGTCATAGAGCGGCATCAAAGGTAGTCAACGGGAGGCAGCCATTTGTCTGTACTCGGCCCATTGATTAACTGCAACAGCATGATTTCAATTTCAGTGACTATTCCTGTAGCAGTCACACAGTGAACGGTATGTTGCTGCTTTTATTCTCCCTCAGTTCCTCTTAAAAACTTACTGTGAAAATGGCAAAGTGCTAAGTCGGAGAAGTCTGTGAGTTCAGTTGCGTGTGTAAAAGGAAATTCAGGGAATTCACACGTGTCTTGTACCACTGAGGATTGCAGAGGACACTCGGGTGGCAAGAGGAGACAAGGTTTTAACACACATCTGCTATATAAAGTCACCCGGTAATCCTTGTTGCATGTTGTTACTAGAGATTAGAGAAGAAAGTGTTTGCCTTTCGCTGAGTATTAGAGAGTAAAAACACAAAGCATTCAGCACTACAAAAGATTAAGACCAAATGCATCTCTACTGGGGCGATGCCCCTTCAAAATACATTTAAAAATCCCTCACAAAAACAAATATTGTCTTTCAATCATTTCCCGCTCTTATCTTCCTTCTTCATTGTGAGTTTCTCTCAGAATATAGCAACACACTGTAACTAGCACACAAGTCAGATCAACATTGACTTACTCACAAAAGATAAATGCATTGTGAATGAATATGAGTGATTTACAAATAGCCAGAGTGTATCATATGCTAACCACAATAAATATGCTGTTAAGCACAGGGGAAGGAGGCAAAGAGAGCTGTTAAGGGATCCCTTCTGAAATTACCTCATGGCTTATAAAACTGATCTCAAAAGAGACAACTGTAAGTGCCTTAATGTCACAATTAAACAGGACTTTGACTGGTTATGGTAAAACTTTTCTTCTTTATAGATACAGGACCTGGATCTGAGCTGTGCATGAAGGAAGTGAGATGACTGGTGGTAAAAAAGGAAGGGCAAGACAGAGGTGAGAAAGGAACAATTGAGTACTTCCATCTGTGATAAAGTTGCAAATATTTTGATAATCAGTTTGTCCTTTTGCTAATTTCTGAAGCAAGCATACCAAATTGTTTCCAGCTTCTGGGATATGAAGACTAGGTGGTTTTCTTTGTCATATATGATAAGTAAACTGAATATATTAGGGTTCTGGGCTTTTGGAAAAAACAATCTGAATTGGTTATCTTGAAAATAATCACTAGTTGCAGTAGTTTCATTTAGAGAGGACAAGTGAGACGTATAGTGTTGTGCTGTGAGTCAACATGTCAGTGGATTTTAGTAAATTCACCAACTTAATAGAAAAGATATCTCACCACATTTATAAAGTAAGATGTAGATTTATTTACAAAATACAAAAAACTGGCATTACTAGAATACAGGCCTGAAAAAACGATTTCTAAAACTGTTTACTGAACTGTATCGACTGTACTGTGTTTCTGCTGAAGACACTAAGAAGTTTCTAGAAAGTGAGAAGCATTATAGTGGAAAGGAAAGGAAAGGAAGTGTGGGGAAAGTGGCAGAAATGAAAGAGCTGCAAAGGAAGGGGTGTGAATGGTATATTCTGATGAGACGTGAAGCCCAAGTGGTGGCAGGTAAATGTGGTGTAGCAGGGACACAGATGAAAAGTGCAATCATGTGAGTTCCTACATAATTAACTACTACATGTAGCCTCAACCTCTGACATGGCATATTCTATGTAAGGAGAGCCACCTTGAAATGGAAAAACCACATCACCCCTAAACACCCAGATATTACTGACAAATATGTGAAGAAAGTGGGAAAAGTTTGGTGAAGTACTGTGACTTGTATCAACACTTAAAATATCTGGATTTTGTCTTACTTCACATAGCAGTAGCAGGGAGGCTTGTGTGGCACAGTTCTAATCATGTCAGGATTTTTAATGTTAGCTTTGCCTCCTAATCAGCCTTATGTGAAGTCTTTGGACACAGCCTCGATGAAATTGGGGGCTGACATGAGAATGGTGAAGGTGCAGATGATGGAGAAGAGCGAGAAAGCCACCAGGCACAACCTATCCACCACGGCTGCTGCAAACTTCCACTCGCTGCAGATCGCCTCTCCCTCGTCCTGCTCTCGGAAGCGCCTCGCAATGTACTGCACTTCCTCCAGGATATGGGAAATTTCTGGAACCTGCTCTATCAGCAAAGTCCGCGTCTGCTCTGAGTGGACGCCGTGCGGGGACGAGCTGTTAGGGTGGCTGCCTCCACCTCCACCGCTGCCCCCGCCGCACACCAGGACACCTGAATCGGTGTTCGGTGGGAAAGTGGGGTTGTCTGTACCCATTGAGTGGTAGCCAAAGTACAGGTTCATGCTCCCATTGGTCGTGGTTGACTGGGTGGATGCCTGGCCTGGTATGGTGCTCATCTGAATGCTGCTGGTGCTAGTGTGGTGAGGAGGAGGGTGGGAGTACTTGTAGTTTGGGGGGTTAGTGGAGCTCACAGCTGTTTTGCTTTCTTCTCCAGGCTTCTTCATGCGGAGGAACCAAGCACACCAGTTGAGGAGGATGACTCGAACCTGGATAAAGAACAGAGAGAAGGCAGGAAAGAGGTGAGAAAATGAAGGAGAGATTGTGTTAGAATACAGACCAAGAGATGGATGGTAAAATGGAAAAGAAAGAAAAATCGAAATTTTACTTGCCAGTCTTTCTTCTGCCAGTGTGACATTTGTCTTTGGGTTGATGTACAATGTGCCATTGGCTATATACAACTACCACAATTCTGCTTTTGATATCTGCTTACAAAAAGTTGAAGTGTTGTGAACACGTTTGCTCATGAATGTTACTTTAGTCAAACCTCAGTGTTGATGCAACCAACAAATGTCACCTTATTACACCGCCAAATGGGAGCCATAGCCTAGTAACAGCCTCAGTGAGTAGTTGACTCTACCGATATGTGTCAATTGTGCAGTTATTTGAAAATAATGTACTTCCTAGGGCAAATTAGAACTGACTATTCTCTGTCTAAGTTTGTAGTGAGAATTAGTTATAAAATAAAGTTTTTGTTAACATACCCATTTAGGCATCTTCCCTCCGTGGGGGTCATGGTGGTGGAATTGTAATACCAGGACTGTTACCACCACAGACAAGCCCACAATCATCATAGTACTAGCAAAGTACTGAGCTGAGGAGGAGAAGAACACATAAGTATAGGACAGCAATTTCCATTTGGGATAGGGAACATTTAACACAGTATAAGAAATAGAAATCAAAGCCTGTTATTTGAAAATTACCTGTGAATTTTGAATTAAAAGCTCATGTATCTATACAGTATATCTACATACAAGAAACATGAGAGGTGAGCGTGATATTTTGGCAGGACTGTTGCCAAGTCAGTCATTCAGTTGGTTAGTCAGCAGGGAGTTTATCCCTGTCAACAAACCTAACGTCATAACACCACAGGGGCTGGTTGGAGGATGACTAACATTTTATTTCCTAATTTACAAACTGACCAACACACACAGGCTTGGAGGCACTGCTAGCCACAGAAACATGAAAATGCATAATGTGCATGTAGGCAAGCATGCGGCCCCATTCATGAACACACACCCTAATACATACAAACATGAGGTATATTCCCATCTAAGGAAAAAAAAGCCTTTTTTCATTTTGGTCTAACCATGAGCTCAGCGACCTCACAGAAAGGCGGACCAATCAAATTATTCCGTATACATTTCTATGTCAAAGTATAATTGGAGCTGTATGTAAACCTGTCAGAGGGAATGCTCCATCAGTTCTGCTTCATCTGCAATGTGTTAATATGTCTACTCCAGTAAAGGCAAGTTTGCTAATGGCTTCGATTTACATCACTGAGCTGCCAAATGATGCCAAGGAGCATCTCCGTCTGCAGCCTCCCCTCTCATCTCATGGCCGACTGCCTTGTCTCTTCTGGTCTGTATCAGTATGGTCTTATACAATGCAACTCTGTTTGTGTCCTACACTGAGCGTAATCTTCACATCCTGCATTAACAACCTTCCATGCTCAGCCCTCCCTCCTCCCTTTGGCTACAACTTATTGGTCAGTCTGCTTGAAGCCTGAAAATCTTCCTCCAAGAATTGCCCTGCGGTGTGAATATGAGGTGTGAATATCTCAGCAGTGCGTCATTCTGTTCTTTTGACACCGCAACCTATGATGGCCAACTGCATGCTGGGTAAATGATTCTTTGCATCCATCAGCTTTCCTATGTTATCTGTCTGTCTGACAAAATAAAACAGTTAATGAGGAAATATGTCCACACTGACCGACCAGCCATGCTGTAACATTTTCTAGCATGTCCTGAATGTGCCTATAGCTCCACGATGAAGGTCATATTCTGGTGGAAGATGGGGAAAAAAAAAGATAGGATGGGCTATCAATTTTAAAATCTTGAGTTTTAAAATGGACCACGTCCTGCCCTGTCTCATTTCAATGTACCAATTTGGTTTAATGTATGGACTTAAAAGACTAGCTCAACATTTTGGGAATACACGTATTCATTTTGTTACTTTGTTAAACAAGAACATCAATATCATTTTCAAACAGAATGTGCCCGAAATTAAAAAAAAAAAAAAAAGTAAATGGAAAAACTTTGAAAATCCTGCTTCATAAACATGCAGAGTTGGGAGGAAAAAGGAGACAGACTGGAGAGAAATAACAGGCAGAACTGGAGTTCCTGATGAGTTTTGAGATCAGTCAGTGCATCCATTTTTAGCTAGGTTAGAGCTAATGTCTGTACATACGACACATTGGCTGTTTTGGGTGGAATCAAATGGTCCAGCAGCAGTAGACTCTACAGGCTTCCTCATACTTCTACGTTTTTGGGCCCATGACGCATGATTTCTAGAGTCTATTTCCGACCAAGCGAGTTTAGAGCAGGCACATCCGAGACCTCTGCTGTCCAAGCCAGCTGACCTGTTTGCTCCCCGAACGCATGATTGCAATAAAATAACTGAATCATACCGCTCCTACATTTTTCAAATTTGGAAAGGGTTTGTGATGCTGAAATAAATGTATTCTCTGTTTCACAGCCACTCCTTTTCCAACGGTTGAGTTTAGGAAAAATGCTTTATTTGGTCCAGTGTACATTGGCCATATGAGATTGTTAGCTTAGCATAAAGACTGCAAACAGAGAGGGAAAGCTACCCTGTCTCTATCCAAAGGTAAAAGAAAATCTAAAATCTCTTTTCAGTGAGCTTAGAGGTTTACAGCCAGGCGAACTGTTCCTTTTTGCTATGCTAACAGGTTGTTGGCTGTAGCTTTATATTTACCATACAAAAATATTCTCACTCTACCCTGGGCAAGAAAGTATTTTTCATTCTTTTAAGTATTTAATTTGCTTTACACATTATTATGAGGAAATGTCACATGTCTATCACAAATAACTGTTTGGAAGATATCCTTTGATTAGTTTGTGATCCATCATAATCATTTGTCTTTCTTTTTCATCATTTTCAAAGTTAAATAATCAATAAAATGAGCAATAATTAGCGCAGGGAAATAGGGAAGTGTCTTACCAATTAGAGGAACAGAGTCTGAAGTGGCAGGCATGATCTCTGCTACGAGTAACATGAACACTGTTAGAGACAGCAGCACTGTGATGCCTGGGAAAAAAGACAGGAGGAAGAGAGATGAGCAGAAACACAAAGGAAAAAAGTCTTTCATCACAGCCCAGTTTTCTGTTAAATGGTGACTTGAGAGTACTCAAAATAAATGCAGCTGGTAGCTTCAAAATAGGTGAAAACAGCTGTGATTTATTTTGGAATATTCACTCTTTTTTTTTTCTTCCCTCGAGGGAACATTCGTAGCTATATATTTACTCTGACCCTGTCTCAATGAATGGCATTTTGAAACAAGCTGGCATTTTCGGGTCCAGGTGATAATCTTTACTGTGTTTATAACGAAGCTTTTATTCATCTGCTAATGAATGGAATCCAGCACAGCAAATTAATTCACAGCCATAATGTCAGCATTAGCATAGAGCAATAACAAATAAATG
Organism: Lates japonicus; assembly: GCA_033238685.1. Classification (NCBI taxonomy): domain Eukaryota; kingdom Metazoa; phylum Chordata; class Actinopteri; family Centropomidae; genus Lates; species Lates japonicus. The sequence continues at coordinate 5,144,843 of BRZM01000043.1, read as the reverse complement.
GGTTAGCAATAGCGTCAAGACCTGGTGGGCTGACATCACCCAAGGCTGGGGAAAGAGATACATTTTTGTCTGCATGTATAATTGTAATCATGAATCATTGTTCCTCTGTGTTAGTGTGAGAGAATGTGTTTGTGGTTGCAGGGATGTCGCTGATGTGTGTGTCCTACTCTGTACCTAGTGAGATCTTCTCTCCAGAGTCAGCAGGGAGCAGGAAGACCAGCAGGGCCAGACCAGAGATGAGCACGCAGGGGATGAGCAGGTTGAGGCCGTAGTAAAGCGTCCTGCGGCGCATGGTGACCGTGAACGTCACATCAGGGTAGGGTTCTTTACAGCAATCATAATACAGCTCATTACGCTTGGCTGGCACACCTGGGGGACAAATGAAGAGGTGGGAGGATGTCAATTAGAGGTCAAAAACACAGTCATAAATAAAGGTCTAGTTTCTAGTTATGCTTAGCTGTATAGCTTTCAAAGACATTGTAAAATAAGCCATTAACGCACGGGTGTGGCTACATATTTAATGTTTGTTGTAATTCTTAAAGCATTCACAGGTGTGCTTAGCAGAGAGGGTTACTTTACAATCATTACCAATAAAACATGTACTATTCAAATATGGTTGAAAGAGGAGCTTCTTGATCAGAAGGTCACTGGTTTGAATCCTCAGATACATCAGATAAGAAAAGACAAAAGAAAACAACATCACCTTGGTCCAGTCAAAGTCAAAAGACCAAAAAAATTTGTGTGAGTGTATCGTTTAATCTCACTATGAGGCTAAATATGGAGCGAGATGATTAGTAAGCATGACTTTGATAGATTTCACAAGCACAATCATTTCAACAGGTAGTGCTGGCTTTTCCTTGGAGATCTGTGTTTTTGTGTGTGTGTTTGTGTCTGTGTGACAGAGAGCAATGGGGAGTCATTTCTTGTCCACAGTCAACAAACAGTGGTAAGTAAAAATCGACCTGAAGTGCCATGAATTTGATTATAGTTCAAGCATTGTTACACGGCTATATCAGCCATTCACACTCTCAAGTATCTGGTGATTCTGAATGAAGCCTTGGTACGCAATCAGCAACATATTCAAATTATGCAACTCATTTCAGGGTGAGATGTCACAAAAACAAACTTGATTTTTCCCCAGAAAGTGTGTGTGTGTATGTTTGTGTGTGTGAAAAGAGTGTTCATTTCCATGGAAATTCAATTCAAATTAATTGCACGGATTCAATTTCATTTCACTTAAACCATGTCACCTGAACGCTGAAGAGAAATAGCCTTTGTTAGCCATCTATTAATGTGATGGATTGCAGACCTGCAGATGCATCCCCCACATCCTGTGTGCATGTGGGTGTGTGTATCCGCTGGCGTGGGCATGGGTATGTTCTGAGGCACCAGGACAGTGTGTGTTCTTGGCCAGTTTGCCGCCTGGCTGTGCCTGAATTAAGTGAACCATCCCTGAGCCAGCTGTCACCACACACACACCCATGGCTACCCTCCTCTATTCCCCCCGCCAGCTGGGTCCACTCACTTTGTGTGTAAGTATGTTTGTGTGCATGCATATGAATTCTTCTGTTGGCCCCTGATTAACACACAAAATTAGATTGGAGATGATGAGAGTTCTTCATTTAGTAACACAAAGAATAATAAACTAATCTGCTGGAAATGGTGGATTGTTTTCAGTCATGATGCTATGACAGAACAATGGGAGTCACCCAACCTTTAGTCCCAAAATTCTCTTATTACCCAGATTTTATTGACTCAAGACCACAGTTACATGGTATAGAGTACAAAGAAAATATATAATCCAGCTATGACAAAAAAGATATCACAGCAGGAATAAAGTATAACATAAATTTTAAAAAATACTTAAAGGGGCTGTTTATAAGTTGTGGTTTCTTGCTGGGAGCAGTTGGTGGTGATGGATGTTTGCCAAGAGCTTTAGCCATCATTGCATTAACAAGGGGTTAGAATGCACTCTCTGAGCAGTGCTATTTCTTGAGAGGACTGGACTCTACAGTGAGCCACTATCGAGTGTGTGAAAAGTGAAAGTGTCAAGATGGGCCAGGGCTAGCTGATTAGCATGCTGACTTCATCAGGAGAAATCAAGTGATAGAACTAGGAGCAAAACATTGTTGTTGCTTTTTTTTTCCCTTGAAAAATAAATATATATTATTAAATGAATTTTATAAGAGTCAATGAATCCATCAGTAGGATGAAATTGTGTGTGGATACAACTGCACCAAACAGCAGGAATATTCTCCAGGCTGTCTGCAGCATTCTTTAGCCAGGACTGATAGACACGAACATGTCAGTGAGAATGGCATCTTAAAAGTTGACATTGCTGAAACACCTGCTGTCAGAGCTGGGTGACACTGACTGGATGTCTCAACTCCCTGGGATATGACATGAAGGACCTGATGTTGAAAGTCTCGTATGTCAGTCTCTCTGTCAGTAGTTCAGATTGAATTTGATGCTCAGACATATCCCACAAGTATTCATATGTATTTTCAGTCCATCTCTGCACTGGTCCTCAGACCTCATCTTTATCCCTGTTGTGTCACCATGCTTATGCTGTGGTACCTACAGGAGTTTGCTGTAATGAACAGCTCATTTTAAAGCTATTTTCACTCAGTAGGTAATGGATAATTTGTTCTAGATGAACAATTTCCACTCAAACCACTTCTCAAACCTTTAGAAATTTTAGAAAAGCAATTTTGGTTGACTCTACCCAGACAGAAACTCATGTCATGGCTCTGCTTTCCTTTCATTTTGTTTTACTGGTTGTGCACCTGAATGTGTCAGTGTTCCTATCTGTTATTCTTCTTACCTACAAGGTCCCACTCCCCATTGGGTATGTAGGTCGAGATGTCTACGTCCATCATCTGGAGGTCCAGCAGCCAGCCGTTGTGAGTCCAGGAGCCAAACTTCAGGTCACACTTCTGCACATCGAATGGGAACCACCGTACATCAATGTAGCAGGTACTCTTTAAGATACCTGGGGAGATGTGTTGTGGAAGGTTACTTTTGAAATGAAATGCTTTCTTTATTTTGATATATGTACTGTGTGCAACTATTGTTTCAGTGGTGTTCAGAGCCTGTGTCTCAAATTAGGGCAGGTTCTATATGAAGAGCCACACTGAAATGTAGTGGAAACCCTATTGAAACAGGAGTTACATGTAAACTAGACATCCGAAAACTTTTCTCTTTCACAAAATTTAGTCCACTTTTAATCTAGACATCGTTTTACCACACTTATTGAGAAAAGTGCAAGTTACTCACAGTGTTGTGTGAGATTAAAGAGAATGCTGATGACAGTGATAATGATGATGGTGATGGTGTTAATGACATTTCTAAGGACGATGACAGTAACAGTGGTGATGTTGGTGAGAATATGGTAACAACAAAAATATGTGATGATATTTCAGATACTACTGTAATGTTAGCAAGAGTGGAAGGGATATATGGAATATGTAACACAGTGGAACAGACCCAGACAGAGAACACTGTATCTTGAATGTTTCACCTGGTGGGATGTACTGACAGGATCCTGAAGCATTGACCAGTACATTTGTATGGAATGTAGCGTCAAACCTCTCATCAGCACTGCAGGGACAGAGGATAGTTTGGATATAACATTAAAACAGTAATGAAACCTTTAAAGAGCAATAAAAAAGATAATTAAAAAAAAAAGCTAGAAAGAGGGAAAAGCAAGAGGTCATAAAATTGAAAATACAAAGGTAAAGACATAAAAAAGACAGTAAACAGCAGGTGAGAATGAAGGTAACAGAGAGAGAGGTAGAGATACAAAGCGGATTAGCACAGATCCAGACAGTGTTTAATTTTACTGATCATCTTGGACAAACATGGATGTCTGAGACGTCCTTCAAACAGAGGAGCATTATGCACACTGAGAAACCAAAGTGCTGACATCATAATTAGAAAATTACACATTCCTCACGAGAACAAAAATCATCCCCAGAAAATTACATTTGAATTATTCTTTCAGAGAGTAAAACCAAGAGGCTTTACATATCTACAGTAAGAACAGATGCTCTTATAATAGTAATTACAAATGTTGAGTACTCTTTTATGCCAGATATAAAGTGTCTTTCTGTATTCAGTACATTAAAATGAAGCATAGAAAAATATATCAAACAATCACCCTGGTTAACAGAGTACCTTCAGCAAGAGATTTCTGAGGGACAGATTTCAAAAGACCTCAGAAGTGCTTTCAATTAACAAGTATTCATTAACAAAAAAGCACTCAGAGTGCAGATCACTCCACCGAGGCCACACAGTCCTCTACATTTGTTTTTGTTTTTTTTTTGTTTTTTTAATAATATAAAATGAAAACTACCATGAGTTTTGAGCAAGGCTAAGGGAGCTTTAGGGCTTTGTACAGGAATAAATAGTGAACAAGTAAGTCTCATGGCAATAAAATATTCAAACTAACCAAAAAATTTCACTGAAATCTGTGAAGTACTTTTAAGACAAGCTAGTCAGCTCACCACATTGGTTCAAACTTAAATATCTCAACAGCTATTGGGCAGATTGATGTGAAATTTTGAATAGACATTTGGCTCCAGATGGGATAGCCTACTGACTTTGGTGATCCCCTGACTCTTCCTCTGGCTAACATGAGGTTAACATTTGTGGAAGATTGCCACACATATAGATGCTCCTCACAGAAAGAATTGTAATCATTTTCTGATGCCGAAACGACGAGCAGATGAATGGACAAAAAACATACAGGACTGAAAACATAACCTCCTCAAGAGACATAATGAAGCAGTAAAAGGCCATCTACGATGGTAAGATAGTATTTGTTCATACCTCCCAGAATGCTGTGACCCCATAAAAACACTAGATAGGATTTGTTCATACCTCCCAGAATGCTGTGACCCCATAAAAACACTGAATGAGGTACGCTGTATACTGAATGCACCTCATTTTGAACAATAAATGAGTGCTCATCCAGTGCCAGACAATAGCCTGACTCACACCATCATCTGTTATTGTCCATTAGTACATTTCTACCATTTACAGTATGAGACTGGAAGTAGAGGGAGAAAGTGAAGGGGCGTGCTTAAACTCCTCCTGAAGGCTTTTTGTCAGACAGGTAGAATATAAATTTTAGCAAAGTGCACTGGGACTGTGCCCAGGAGGCATATAACAGGACAGGGTTTTACCCAATGCAAATTTATGGCTGCTACATCAATAATCTGAATCTAATCACTCTTTTCACTTAGCAGAGGGTGGAAAAACAAAGAGGCTGTGAGAATACTTTGGAACAGCTGCAATCGCTCTTATCCATTGCTGGGAAATAAATTAGGTAAATTAGCATTTAGTCTTGGAATAGTATTTAGATAACATATATATTAATTGGGTGGCATTAGCATTTGAAATGAGAATGGTTTAATTTCCCATTCTAAAAACTATCTATCAAAACAAAAAAGCAGGATACGGTTAATGTGAAAGTGATTCTTTTAAATTAAGGTTCAGCCAGTACCTGGGTAAGATGAATCCTTATTGTGTGGGAGAATTTATACCATGGATCAACAATACATAGCAAGTACAAATGAGCATCACAGGAAATTCCTTGATGCATAACCTTAGCCACATCTTAATCAGATCACTAAGTAGAACATGTTTCCAAAAGTCTTTTTACGCACAATGTGATTCTTCATTCTTTAACTTTTTTATATGTCACGATTAAATGAAAAACAGAATAAAAAAAAAAATGATATGCTGTTTTCTTGCTGTTTTCTTGAGTGAATGTTGGCAAAAGGATGATATCACAGTAAAAAGAACAAGAAGTAATCAGAGGTAGAAGTAACTAACCTGCTAAATCCACTGATTAATCACTCACCAATATGAACATATTTCTTCAAGTGTGCTCCTTAGGAAATCCACAAAGCACTGAATAATTAAGTTTTATGCATATACCAGAAAGCCCTAACCAGGTACATATAGAACATACTGCTACACGTTTACTTCTCTCCATGTAAAGCAAGCAGTTTGAAAGAGAGATGGTTTACATTATTTACGTAAGAAACATGATGAAATAGAAAAGTCAGTGCCTTTGCCAGTTTCCCAAGTGTCTGTAAATGGTGAAATATTCAAAATCATGCCTGGGATGGGACAAATGGTTCCTTTATTATTCATCTGAAAAGAATTTAGGTTTGTTGCTCTGCTGACATAGGCACATACAGAGCATACAGCTGTCTGCCTTTTAGATCATCCACCATCATGTCTATGCAGCATTGGCTAACCTGCTGTGGACTGAAGAAACAGGCTATCCTGCATCTGTTATAGTGGATTCTTGAAAATGACTAACTGCGCATTCTCACCAAATGAAATTACATCGAAGTCGATCATTGATCTTTGTCCTAAGGTGCAAACTACATTATAATCAAACAGTATGTCTGAGGTCCCCAGGCAGTGTCTTCTCCTGGACCCACCCAGATACTCTGAGAAGATTCTTTGAACTGCTGTCTGCTGTATAGGCATAAACTACAGTCAGAGCCTTCCTTTCCAGAACATGCAGTCACACGTAGTCGACCCTCTTGTTCTGTAGAGAAACTTCCAACATAACAGCATTCAGCCAGAGGCTTGTGACCTTTGATACCCTCCCAACTCCTGCACTCCCTGTAGCTTTTTCTCCACCAGAGAGCTGACATTCCATGTCCCCTGCACCAGTTTCACAGTCAGAGGTCAGCACACCAGCTTCACCCGTCGCTTGATTGACAGGGCCCAGAACAGTATACCTAACCTTACAGTAGGCGGGCTCACATGACACAGCTGCGAGCTCCCCTCCCAGGCTTGGCTCAAGAAGGGGACCCCTGGCAAGGTTGCTTGATCTAAAGGTCACTCTTGAGACTGGGGTATGCATGAAACAGACAAGTTTAAATGAAGCATCAGCCATGTCTATAAAGACAAAAGTGTTTATGGCAAGACGCAGCAAGGGTAAGATGCAATGAATCTTGCAAACAAGAATAAGGGCACAGGCTTTTGGACAGTCACTCCTCAAGGGCGTTCATGGTGTAGCACTCGGCTATAGTCACAAAAAGTGATGAAAATAGATGCGTGAAGAATGAAAACTTTTACGTCTTCACACACCTCCCCAACTACTGCATAAAGTGGACATGCTTGTCAAATTGTTGGTTTTGGAAAGTTTGAAAATTTGCCAACCAATTTTTTTAATTTTTCATACTTTCCGATTTGTCTCTTTTGAAATCTTGATACTGGAATGACCTAATTTTTCCAGAGGGAATAAGTAAAAGTTCTTCTAATCTCGTAGTTTTATGCTCTTCTTCTTGCTTGCTTTCTTGCTTCATAAAAATAGAAATGAATGATTTTACTCATGATTTATACTGCATGCGTAAGGAATGTCAGTTTCAATCTGGGTCTGTGTCAGGACTATATAGTCGTTGTCGTTAGTGATCGCTGATCCCCACTGTAAGCTGCTTAATGTTCTGTATCATCCCTGTTTGATAGCCAAACCTCTCCCTTTCTCTCTCTCTCTCTCATACACACACACACAACAGAGTCAGCTGGAAATCTGTCACTATCTCACTCCCATAAAATAATCCTCAATCACCTTGAAGGTAGAGCTAAAAAGCCAGTGCCATCGATCAACTTCAGCTCTGCCTTGTATCATGTTGTCTTTCCCTCATGACAAGTGTAGTTTTTTTTGGTGTGCGAGAAAGAAAGTGTGTGTGATTCTTAGGGGGCGTGTGAAGGACTGATGCATTACAAACATCTTACTTCCCTGTTCTGTTTGGGTTTCACAGTTGAATAATGGTCAATAATCACACGACCTTTCTCCCCTGGTGCCCTTTACAGTTAGCAGCTCTATAAAAAAAGCTGTTTTAGTCACATAAACCGGAGCACCACACATCACATCGGTATTTCCTCAAGTGGAATTCCCTTGCACATTAATATGACTTATGTTTAGTAAGGGAGGTCCTTATTCAGTTCCATCACTTCCTTTGCTGTGTGAAACTCTAAGGAATGCTTGCTACTGCAATAATGTGAATATTCTGTACAGCATCAATTTTTTTTTCTCAGTTACTGCATTTCATCTAATGTGCCTGTCTTGGTGTTGGTGTGTTGCAGGTCCAAAAAAATGATGGAATCTTTTGGAGGCAAAAACACATCAAGACAGAAAGACTACACTACTGCGCAAGTAAGCATATTAATTCAATTTTCTTTTTATGCCAGTCTTTCCCACCTATTGTGCTTTGGCCTTTGGCTTTTTGCGTCAGAAAAAAGGCATGTTAACTAGATGTACCACATAGAGGCACACTGCATATTGCTGTGATATTTTTTAGTATGTCACAGCTGTTTTGTAGAGGGTAAATGTTCTGGATGTTATTTGTTGACAATGTAAGCAGCTGTCTATTTGTGCCATAAATATCTGAAAGCAGCTTGTGTTTGGGGACAAAATCGGTGCCACAGAAAAGGTTAAAACACAAAGGACTCTGGAAAATGATCAAGTTTCTCACTGGTAGACTTGGGAGGTCCTTGAATTGTTTTTTTTGGTTTTGTTTTGTTTTTTTAACTGAGAAGGTCCAGATCACATTGTGAAAAACAATCTCAGAAACACTTAGCAACCTAATGTCTTTGTACCTGTGTAATCTGGCCAAGCAGCGACAGTGCAGCCAAAGGAGCCTCATCTCCTTCCAAACAGTAGAAAGCCAAAATGGCTGAGTAGGTTGAATAGGAGAGAGGTTCTGTGACCTCTGAGTCAAAGAAACCAATAAGCTGTTCAAAGACAGCTTATTTCTCTTTCTTACTATGAAAGTCCCAGTCTTTGACAAAGGTATGAAAAGAAATGAGCTCCACCAGATGAATGTTTCCACTGAGAGTGAACCTGCTCCATGATGAAATTATATGATATAAAACAGAGGACAAAAGGGAAGGACTACATTTTTGCATATGAATAAAGGTACATCACAGAAATTTAATATAGATTTCATATAAATTCTGCTTATTATTCTCAGGCTGGACGCATTATTAGAATTTCATAATAGCCAATCTGTTGACATTTCCAACCAGTTGGCACAGTGCTTTCAGTAGGCCAGTTCCTACAGCACTACCCATCACAGGCAACAGATGCAAAGCCTCATGAGAGTTATGGTTTATGTCCTCCCAGAGGGAATTGGCACAATTATGTCATTAAATGAGGTTATGTCCATGAGTGAATATTTCTATTCACTTGTGTTATTGGATAAACAGAGCCCAGGCAATCTAGAGAATATACCCATGTATAACAGAAAACAAATTGGTGTAAATAGAAGAAGAAAAGAGATAAAGAGAAGGACAGCAGAGAGCAGAAAGAAGTTTAAAAAAATAGATTGAAATAGCAAGAGCGGTGACAGATTAACCACTGTGCCAGTGGTCAGCAGCCACTGTTATAATTTAGCTGCCTTTCTTCATGCCTTGCTTAAAGTCAATAAACTTTATTAAATAACCATTCTAATTCATGAGAGTAAAACTACACTATGTGAGTGATTTTAAATGCAAAATGGTGAAATAACAAATGGCTATGTCAGGACAAAGTATTGAGATTCTGTGTGCCTGTGGAGTTGAGATTACATTTGACCGGTAAAATTACAAGTTAATGCATCATTTTGATGTGACATTATTAAATATTTAATATAATTTTCTGTGAACTACCTTGTAAGCTTTTGTATCAGTATTTTAGTTGTTGAATACTTGAATGAATATTTAAAGCTAAGATTGTTAATTAATTACTTTTATTACTTTACTTTTTAGTATTTTTCTGACTTTAGATATATGAGGTTCTATGTGATGTTTGCTCATGGTATTATTTTCTGACAAGTTACCTTCAGAATCACTATCTAATTTGGTTCACTAAGGTTCTAGCTGCAAAGCACCAATCAGTACTAGAGTACCAGTCACATTACACCTCTTTACCATGTCACCTCAGTGTTCTGATTATTATACTAATATAATATACTATAATATAGTTGGTTGATTAGATTAGATTAGATTAGATTAGATAGATACTTTATTAATCCGCACGGGAAATTCACAGTTCCAGCAGCATCAACAAACTTGGAAGAAGAAGGTCGAAGGCATGCAATAAATATTGGGAATAATAATAAAAACACTGCCAATAAAAAACACAGTGAAGAAACTTCAAGTCCAGTGCAGAGTCCAGTGCAAAAAGAATGCCATATTTAAGGTGTGTGATGTACAGTGTGTGTGTATGTATGTATGTAGTGTGTAGTCCGTCAGAGCAGTTGACATTGACGTTTTCCCCCCTTCGTGGAATTAAAGAGCCGCATGGCGTGGGGGAGAAACAATCTCCTCAGTCTGTCTGTGGAGCAGGACAGTGACAGCAGCCTGTCACTGAAGCTGCTCCTCTGTCTGGAGATGATGCTGTGCAGTGGATGTAGTGGATTGGAGCAAGAAGTAATTCCCTCGAATAAACAAGTCTTGGTGTGAAAAAATCCATATCCATAGGATAGAACCACACAGAGTATCATACAGATTAGAAAAAGAGCAACAATAAAGAGTAAATAAAGAGAAAACAGCGAAACAAGAGCAAGGCACACACGGAGCTGCTGAAATGGCTGCCACTCGCGGCAGCGCCAGAAACTTATGTTATACTAATACAAATGTCTTCTAAATTGGGGGTTATTTTTCATGTTGTTTGAACTTATTTTCAACATTAGCTGCATGTTAGAGAGCTATCTTGCTAATAGTTCTGAAATACTTCATGTCACTGCTTGTTAGCAAAAAAATTATTATCACAACCAACTTAAGTTACTGTGCCTGTGTATAACTTGTATATTGCAGTATACACATGACAGTGACGTTTTGTTTTTTGCTTTACTTGTTTCATTAACTCTGATTAAAACCTTTCAGAATCTCTTACCATCACATTGTGCTGAACAATGAGTAATAAGCTTTATTCTGTCTTTTTCTGGGTGCTCTATTTCATAGCCTTGGGGTGCAAGGCCTTGGGAAATTTAAGCAGTCCCATATGGTATTAGGAGATCTGTGATGAAACTTAGTGCTCGATCTACATGTACAAATGTGGTTCCAACCATCAAAATCTTAAAATTCACTCTCTAAAGAGCCAAGGATTAGGATGATGTACAGTGTGATTCAAAGTGTTTGATTATGTTATTCAGCAAGGAGACTTGTTGAGAGAAAGGTGGGTTGTGACTTTAACCTACCTGTTGTAGAGAAGGATATCTGGGACCCATATCAGATTAGAAGGGAAGCGAAGGTTCTGAACCCCGGGGTAGCTCTCTGGGTTCCATGAAAGGTAAATGTCTGTCCAGTACTGACAGAAACAAGGACAGAGAACATTTTAAAATAAGAAATCACATAAAGCAGCCATTGAGATGAGGACATAAAAACAAGGACAGAAGACCTGATAAATACATGATTATACAAATAAAGTGAGTGAATGACAGAAAAGGTGCCAAATGCAAAGCACTTTACTGCAGTCTGCTTTTCGACATGTAAACCAATTTGTTGCTGTTGTTGTTAAGGTTTTGTTTGGCAGCACAGAACATTAGCAACCTTCACGGCTCTTAAAGCAAGACGTGTTTCACAGTTTAAATGGCGTTGGTGCTATGACACGCATACTGCATACATAATCTGTGCATCACAGTGTCTTTGCTTAAAATATACCCTGGCACATAACAGTAAAGTGAGGCCAAAATGCGTCAGAACTCTCTTTATAATTCTGATCAACCTTTAACCATGAAATTTTAAAGTTGTCCCTTCACACAGGCTAATTTTCCAACGACTGTTGGCTCTTACACTTTGTCTCCAGCTCTGATAATGAAGCCTGGCAGTGAAACCTTGCCAAGCCAACAGTTGTTGGCACTGACCCCTGCACTCTCCTTTGAGCCTGGGCCCATATTCAGCAAGGGGCTAACTGAGCCTGACATCAAAGTGTTTAAAAGCATAAAGAGTGAATGTGTGTTGTGTGTCACCTCTGTGCCTCTTTTCATGACTTATAATGAGCAGCAAGATGATGTGAAATATGTAGAATGGTACATTTGTGTGTTTTACTGTTGTGTCTTTCTATTTGTGTGTGCCTGTGTGTGCAGTGTGTTTGTCAGGTATATGTGTAGTTACATATATAGATGGAGGCACTCAGATGCTGTGGCCATAGGGCACATTCCCTATGGAGCAAACACAGGCCTATCACTAATATGGCCACACAGTACACTGGGCACATCTGCTCCCGCCTTTATGTGCATGTGTGTATATGTATGTGCGTGTACATACACAAGTGGATGTAACTTATGTGTGCAATGCATATTCTTGTGTTTGCATGGATGAGCTCTTGAATTGTTGCATGTGTGCATGTTGCTGGGCACATTCACATATGTCTATGCCCCCGTCTAGTGATTTTACAATCAACCCAAAATCATATTCTCTTCAAAGGAATCAATCTAAAGTGGGCCTGCTGACATATGTCTCCACTCGCGCAGCTAATGACTTAATCACTACACTTGTCGTCTGTGGGCCTTGGTGGTTTGGTGCTAGAGCGCCTTCTTTTGATGTTTGTTGGCTGGGAAAGCACAACTAACAGCCAACAGAACATATCACAGCTCAGTAACTTTGTAATGTGTCAGGAACAGATGAGGAGGACACTAGGCAACGTAAGGTAACAGCTGTCTAAGAATAGGCTTGGAGTTACATAACAGAAATTTAAGAAAGCATCACTAATTTGAGACAACTAGGTTCTTATCAAGAGTGCAAAATTCATTCTCTGAAAGCAAGACTAAGGCTGATAGATGCAATGTGTCCGATGCAAATATATGTATAATAACACATTCAAGAAATGTAACAGCTAAAATAGTTTGCCAGATAATTACATTTTTAACTTTGGAATGGATTTTGTTACTTGTAATGACCATCTGTGCATCTCCAATGTGCATGTACCTTCCTCCTAAGAAACCTTCAGCTACTGCAAAGCCTCCATAGCCAGAGCAGTCAGAATACTACTTGATTGGTAATTGAATAGTAAATAGTAAAAAAAACACTTGTATTTAAGCCATCACTCTATTTTAAGCAATGCTGACTTTTTTAATATCTGTCTCAGAGATTTCTGCCTTCATCCAGAAACAATGGTGGTGAATGAAAACCAGTTCCAGTGAAAACGGTTGACAGGATGATGTGTCAGTTATCAAAAGGCACAGTTTCTGAGGAACCACATTACTTAGGTTTTTATTTTTCTGTATATCAAACAATTACTTTCAACTACATTATACCAAGATGGAGGCAGAAATATCTGAGACAGAGATCTGGGTGAAACTGTTTTTTGGTAATTTGAATGATAATGAATAATGCAGAACAAGCCATAAGACCTGGCTGTTGAGGAGGACACTAAAGTAATACTCAGTTCATAGGAAGCTTAAGCTCATTACAATTCTCACAGTTAAAAACCACATAAAATCCTATCCATTGGGATGTGGGACATTCATTGCCTGATAAACGTGTAATCCTAAAATCCTCCTCGATGCAGGGGAGGTGAACCCGCCCCTTCTCTGTCTGACTGTCTGTGAGCTAGTTAATGTACTTCTCAGGTCTCCTTCAAAATCTGCTGCATCTGCAAAGCCCCCTTAAGCCATTACACCAAAGTGGATGCCAGTATTAAAGAGGTGGCTTCCTGAATAATTGATTCATTCATAACTTGTAAGCCAGGCAGCAGCCAACTCAACCTGACTGAGTGTAGACTGTGACATCCTTAATGGGCTATTCTGACTGGGGCTGCTGTGATAATGAGGCTGTTGTACCTATCTGACTGGCCTGATAACGTTTTCCGCAACCTACTGAGCATTGTAATGCATGTTTCTTGTATCACGAACTTATATTCAACTTTCTTTAATGGGATAGATGTTCTGTAGCTGAACTAAGTAGCTTAATTTCCACATGCTTAGGTGACAGTACATAGATACTGTTAGGACAACTGACAACTCTTATCCCCGAAGCAGCAATTTTCAAGTCAACCTTAACTAGGCATGCCAGATCTGACAAGCATTACATTTCTCTACATGCTTAAGTGGTGTTAAATGGGCTATAGTAAGTGCAGTACTAAATAGCTGAGAAGGTTGTGCTTTTCCAAAACCAAAAACACAAAAGCAAAAGTGTAAGTAATGGATTAAATAGCATTTATCTGTTTCAATGCTATAAGCTGTTAAGCTGTGATTGTAGCATGTTTGGCTAAATAGCTTACTACCTACAGTATGTACAATGCATACCAGACTGTATATGGCTATGAATGAGTGCATTTTTTTTGTTTGTTACGATGGGGGTGGACCTATGGGGTGGACACGCCAACTTATTGGTAATATGCTGCCCCCTATTTGTTTGGGGTATGAATTCGACAGTTTGCAAATTCTTGCACACAGCTCCTTAAAAGTTTTACAGTGTTTTCAACCAAGTCACAGAGCTAATATTAGCTTCATAGCTTACTAGCGCCAGTTGTTATGCTTGTTTTTGACAACCACAACCTGAAATGGAGCCAAACTACCATGAATCTCAGTGGTGACTCTGCCAGTTTTATCACTGCAAACTTCACATGTGCTATGCCAGGAACTTAAAGCTTGACAGGCAGCAAGGCTTAGCATGAATGCAAATGACAAACTGGTACTAAAAACAACTTGTAGTAAAGTAGATGTCAAATACTTAGAGGGAAAAAAGTAACCCAATTGAGTCTGAGAACTCTCTTGACATATATATGTTTGAAAACCCAGTGTGATATAGCTATTGCTGACAATACATGTTATATCATGCTATTATTAAGTATTACAAAATAATAAATAATCCACAGAGTTTCCTTTTTGACACAACCTGATGTCACTGCCCTTGTCATACTTAAAGGAAAAAGTGTCAGCATTGAAACTATTCTGATATTGTCTAACCTAAGCCTCGGGCTTGTATATTACATTTTGTCACATGAGGTCCTGGAGTCACTGAAATGTATTAGATTTTTTCTTTTTTTCTTTTTTAAAGTAGAAACAATCTCTGTTGCAAAAAGCTTTAAATTAGACCTGGCTCTGTGCCTTCAGAAGCAGGCAGGTGTGAACATTTTTTGAGAATATGACTGGCAGAGGCAGTCATATGTGATGTCACACAAACATCACACACAAACACCTTCTAAAAATATACTAAATTACAATTATCACACAGGGATCACACAAAAAGTGCTAGGAGAGGAGACATACCAGCTGCAGCCAAGCATTTGTGATCAACACTTGGTTCTTTTCATCCTAGAGGGGAAGAGGAGGAGAGAGAGAAAATAATCAGCAAGCTAGTATGACATGGTTCTAGAGAGTGAATGAAAATACTCTGCAGGGCAAGAGAAAATAAAATAAATTTTAAAAAAATAGTAAACATGAGGTAAGATTATGAGACAGATCGGCAATGAAATCAAACTGCACCCCAGATGACTCAGAGCTGGCATGCTCACTGAATGATACTGGTGCACTCCACCTGTTTTCTCTTTTATTTGATTCTTGTAATGTAAAGCAACAGAATTCATGTTTGCCATTTTACACAAAAATAATAAGTAATGCAACAATGAAAGACAAAATAGGGCAAACAGCAATTTGTGCAGGAAGCAGACAGTGACACTGAGCAGAAAGGATGGGCCTCCTCAATGAAGAGATGAGTTTACAGCAGTTTCTATCAGCATCACAAAAACAGAAATACACAGTGGCTCCGGCTGCATTTTATGATATTTCACTAGGGTCAGTTCATGGTCAAATGGTCAGAGACAAGGATGGAAAAAAGTACAGAAATGAGAGTGAGGGAGATCAAGATTGACAGGGAGAGAAGCAGAATAGACAGAGGCTGAGATAGTTCAAGAAAAAACAAGAGGTCAGATGTAGAGGCGCGAGGAAGTAGAAAGAAAAAAAACAGGTAGGAATAGACTTCTTTTGAGTGTGTTTTGTAGAATCCCACATGACAGCGACAAGTTTAGCACTTTGTTACACGCTGGTACGCTGCATGTCCAATGTGTTACCCTTTCTCTTACCCTTGAAAAAATGTGCAAACTGCTTGACAGTGATAGTGAGTCACAGCAGTGTCTCCTACTCTCTGCATTCCTTCATGGATAAGTCCTTTTTTATTTTCATAGAATCACTGAGGTGACTTATCATGTTATCTTCTACCCATGACTGATGCTGGAATAGCACTGCCAGCTCAACCCTTTGAAAACTTCTTTTAATGTTATTGTGGTAAAATCATATCATGAAATCAATTTACTCACTTTATTTCTTTCTGTTTCCCATTCCACCAGACATAATCTACTGTATGTATAGATTTTTTTCTTATCACAAAATTTCATCCTCTTCTCGCTTGTTTCGCTGCTTATTTCGCTCTCAGGGGAGGACAAATCTGACTTGATCTTACATTGGGAGACAGTCACAGAGGAGTGTGCTTTGATTTGACTTCAGCTGTGCATAAGGTAGTTGAATTCCTTGTTTCACAGCTCTACTTGGGAGCAAGATGACAAATGTGTATGAAAATGCTTTGCTGTAATGCACAATATTCAGTTTGCTCTATAACATGCTAAATCACCAGTATGGTGCACTTAAAGGTCTTTGAAGACAAAAGGTGTTGATGATAAGTATTTTCAGCTGATGTTATCACCTTAAATTATAGAGTGTAAGCCTTTCTAGAGCCGCTTTTTAAAATCCAGCCATTTCAGTGTTTTACACCACATATGGAGGATTGAATTGTTATTTCTAACAGCCAGGTCTTTAAATAAAGGCAAGGTGAGTGAATACTAGAAACCATCATCGTTACTCTGCCAGTTTAATGAGTACTCAGTTCAGTTTTTTGTTTTGGCACTGCTTGCAAACGCATTTTAGTGCATAACTACAGATTTAAAAAGTAGCAGGTCAGATATTTCTGTGAAAATGTGGATCATTTCATTTTTGTAAAAGCACTGCTTTTATTGTACTGCGCTGGTATTTGGTATATTCTTCATTGTTTAAATTTTAACGGTTAAAAGTTGATAAATCTGGGTGACATCTCAGTACCTTATCCTCTGAAAACAAAAGCTAACCTGTAGCTATAAGAGCTCTGTCTGCACCTCTGAGGGAAGGGGTGGTTGTGTATGAGATGAGTTTTTAGATGTGATTATCCTAAAAAGGCTTTATATTTATCAAGGTAAAGATGCCCTTATAAACATGGAAAATGTATATATT
Organism: Lates japonicus; assembly: GCA_033238685.1. Lineage (NCBI taxonomy): Eukaryota > Metazoa > Chordata > Actinopteri > Centropomidae > Lates > Lates japonicus. The sequence continues at coordinate 5,127,630 of BRZM01000043.1, read as the reverse complement.
GTTCATGTTCTTGGGGTCTATTGGAGTAGATTTGCTTAAGTTCTGTACTTGTACTTGAGTATTTCCATTTTATGCTACTGTATTAATTTCTCAGCCATAGTTACTAGTCATTTTTCACATTAACATTTAACATTAAACCTCTCAGGTATTTTCATTTAACATCAGGTTTTGCTATGATTATTGGCACATTTCTGCCACCAGCTGTTAGTCAATTGAATAGTGTGAAACCAACTGGAGGATATGAATCACACCACCTACTTGTGCATGATACAAACAAAACAGGTACCCACTTATTGCTCTGTGGACCATAGTGCTGCTAGTAGTCAAGAACTCCAAAGGGTACCTTTAACTTTGATTAAGCAGGTTTCAGGTTTGTGTGTAAGGGCTTGTTGCTCTTACAGCTGCTCCAGATGAGATGAATTAGGAGCTATTTAGGACTCATTTTCAGTGAAAATACCCTTGAAAAAAAGAAGTTTGTTTTATATAAGACACTCCTATAGTACATAGAATTCCATTATTATAAAGATGTATGAGCAACTTAAGAAGGTGCTTAAACTTTGTGTCATCAACGACCAGCAGAGCAAACTCACTGCTCTTACCTCTCCTTGTAGTGAAAAATCGATTGTCACACAATCGTCGCTCCTCTCTCTCATCCCCGCCTCCTCACCTCCTCCCTAACTCCTTCCACGCTCCAATCTTATCTCCACCTGTCCATTCTGATCTGCCCCTCTTTTAAACAACCTCCTTTCTCCGCTGCTGAAATAGAGCAGCCTTCCATTGTGTGCCTCACAAAGCAACATTTTTCTGTCCTTTGGGATGCGATCTAGCGCGCAGTCGTGGAGATTTGGCTTTGCTTGGAGGTTGCTGTGTTTTTCGCTCTATTTTGTGTCTGATCTCTCTTTTGTGGTGTTTTGTGGGATTTCGCTCAGCTGCAATGGGCAGTATCAGCCCTGTCACACCCACTATAAACACTGTAATCTCCTCATAAATCTGCTCTGATTGGTTTTAGACAGACTGGCGAGGGATTGATGGACACTTGCATTCAGCGAAAGCTCCTTAACTGTATCGTTTGACCAAGGACAAAAACATGTTTTCATATATATTGTTCCAGAAATTGCATTTCATCTGTGGACTTCATTCTGTTGTATCCCCAGTAGGGAAAATAGGATGACTCCCTACATCGTTTTCTTTCAACCTAGATCAGAGGATCAGTGTTTCAAACTGAGGAAAAGAAATCCTGAAATCATGAATCATATCTCAGAATACTCTACAGAGCTTCCTGTATCTGGTTTCATCTTCGATTTTTATCAATTTCTTGAAAAGAAGATCTTTAACAGGGCATTGTGATGTGAGTGTTAAGTAACACTAAATAATCACCATGCCAATGGCTTTTAATATATAGCTATTGCTGGTTTGTTTGTTTGATTGTCTCCTCCATTCTCTTTCTCTTTCTTTCTTAGCATATACAGTATATTACTGTTAATTTACCACACATAACCATGGAAGTGGTAGAGGGAGTATACAGTTTGAGTCTAGCTGGTTAACATAGTGGAACATTTAGTAGCTATAGATAAAGATATCTTCAAAGATGTGTGAGTGTTGTGTTCACAACTTTGTTTCCACCGCTCCCAAGTGTTTAAAAAGTAATTGTGTATTTAAAGATGACATGCTGATTAGTGAGCTTTAGAGGTGCTGGTACAGTGGGTGGATTATCTGTCTTTATTTATGGTGATGAGCCCAGTCTGTGGACATCGACCTGCCCCAGTTCCCTGGTTAGAGAGTTACCTCAGAGCAGATGGAGGATTCAAAGGCCACATTACACACATACACACACACAAGCACAACCAGCTTTACATTATTTACAATTGCCCAGTAAGCATTAATTCACATGTCTTGCCAACTTATCCATTATGTATTGAGTCAGCAAACAGTGTAGTTGACAACAATACATGAATAGCAATCACACACATGCACACCACATATTCAGCAAATGTATGTTTGTCTTTGGTCTCTGATGATTTATGACTAATGTATGAGGTTGCTTTCCAAACAAATCCAATCAATTCAACCAAAAACTTAATTAGAAAATTAGTAACATTAGAATTAAACTCTTTTTCAAAAAAAGACTAAATAGTCTCATCACATCCTGTTTTAAGACCACCATATGTTCTCTTTGGAGACTGCCTCACCTCTTGACTCGTGTCTCGTCTGTCATTTTCAAGCTCAAACAATACATTAAAAGTTGTTTCATATGTGTTGTAGGAGACTTGACCACATATATACCTAATAATAGAATGGGAATCCTATATTAGAGCCCAGTGTGCAGCTCTTACCACCATGTAGTTACCATGAGGAGACGTACACATCTTGTGACAGGGCTGGCTCAGGGATGTGACAGGGTGTCGGCTTGGGTTTTTTGGATGAGTGCTCTGGCTGTGTGGTGGGGCTAACAGGCAAGAGGTTATGTGTGTGTTTGTGTGAGGGTAGGTGCACGGGATGGGGAACAGGAGGAAACGCACGATGAAGTGCAGGGGCGAACACAGAAGGAACAAGACATGAAAATGAGATGTGACAGAAATTCTACCCAAACCACAGAGGTGTCGGTTTAAGAGTCTGACATGAAAAAGAGTGAAGGATGACTGAGAAAGAGAGAATTGTGGTTGCATTGAGCTAAATGGAGTTTGTGTGTGTGTGTTTTTGTGTGTGTTTGTGGGTGTAAAATGTAGGACACACAACTACCAACTGACGTTTTGAATGAGGCTTTTCTCTTGAGAAACCACAAAAAATGTTGTACAAGAAAATGAAAAAGAAAAAACACAGGTATTGTGTTTGGTTTTGCAGAGTGTTTAAAGGAATAGTTTGACAAAAATAGACTTAATTGCTTTCTTGCTGAGAGTTAGAGGAGAACACTGATTCCATTTGCATGTTAAATACAAGGCTACAGCCAGTTAGCTTAGCGTAGCTTAGCATAAAGACTGGAAACAGAGGTGGTTATGTCCAAAAATGTAAAAGACAATAAATTGCCCCTACCAACACTTCTAAAGCTCACTAACAGGTAATATTTGTTTAATTGGTACAAAAGACAGAGAACCAAGTAAATTTTTGCTTAGTATCACTGATGTGAACTTGCTAGCTAAAACAGATGCACCGGCCCTATTTGTGTTTAGTCTCAGTCTGAACTCACCAGAAACTTGGGGTACTTCTGCTATTTCCCTTCAGTCTCATCACATGCAGACACATTTTTGTGTTAATTTACATTGCTGTGGTAAATGTGCTCCTAATCTCATCTTTCCATCAACTTTGCATGGAATCATGCCACCTCTAAAATTCACCCTACATTCTGTCTGAACACACCATAGTGTGAGGCAGAGAACAGGCAGAGACTCCAAATTACCCTCTGCAAAACCTCAATGTAATGTTTTTTAGTCTTTGTATGGATTAAATAAAAGGGTGGTGTGTGTGTGCGTGTGTGCCAAAAAAATGGCCAAAATGAGCAAGGGCATATCTTAACACTGAGCCTGATTTTTCTTGTGGAATGGAAGAAAAGACCGAGGGCCTGTTGTGCCACAAAATGAAAAAGGATCGAGGGGAGAAACAAAGAACTTGCTTCTTTGAAGATGAATATTCTCGCTTGGCTGGGTGCTGCCACTGGTGGAATAAAGTTTTAAGTTCAGGAGAAGATGAAGTGCAAACACCACAAGGTATGTGCATTAGCATGTGCCACAGTCAATGTAGATAAATCAGATGGAATACCTTTAACATAAACAAGGCTAACAAATCCAGAAAAACATTCAATATGCAAAAAGTTTCACAAAGGCTGTTCAACTCTTGCTTGCAACTCTCACTTTTTTAGCTCACTTTGTTGATTTTCAAAACAAATTCCATGCACATACTCACCTTCTTCCTTCAATTCTCAAGCATACTAGGTACTCTGCATTTAAAGTGAGACAAAAACACACACAAGTACACAAACGCACACCCTCACCACATCAATGATTTGTAGCAGCGTGAGGCCGAGGTCCACCACGATGGGTGCTGAGTCATTCTGGACGGGTCTCTCCAGCCGATTGTAGTTGATCATGAGGTCGTGGTACAGCTTCCTCTGGTACACACCGCCATGACAACCTGGAGGGAAAAGAATTAGGACAGCGAAAATGGGAGAGGAGTCAAGGAGAAGAGAGGAAGGAAAAGGAAGGAGCAAAAGAACAGAAGTGGTTTAGAGTGTAAGAGAGCAGGAGAGGGAGAGAATGAATAATGAATAATAGTTACCGGAGTTAAAGGGAAAGGGCACAAATAAGAGGTGGGAAGGAAAGAATTGAAGATTTGAGGTAGTAGGCATGGAGAGCGTAATGGTGGGAGGAACTGACAAATTAAAATTCTGCTCTTTACATCATTTGCAAAGGCTCAATCAGTTTAATAAAACATGCTGAAAATTTTCTCGCACACATATTAATGCCTGTAACCTAATCAGCGCTATTATTGCAATTATTTCCAACACTGTTCATGCACTGCAAAATCCCTCAAGAAATCCTGATTAAGTCACGATATGCTGAATGTAATGAGCACATTATTAACGCAGTGAACTTTAATTGTGTTTACTGTGCTTTCTTTTAGTCTCTCCTGTATTCATTAGGCCTCATCAAGAGGTTTACACTGAACGATGAGGCACCCATCTTTGATGAGAATAAAATCTTACAGCGCAGTACCCTTTGCTAAGGAAGACCCAGTCAGTTGTGAAGGTAGCATGTCTTTTCTTTGGCACCACACTGTTTGCATAGTTTCTCTTTCACCAGTGCTGCTCTCATCGTAAAATTTGACTAAAAAAAGGCGATGACTGTGAGGAAAGTGTATATCATAGAAAGCAGGACAAAAACCGTAAGGTAATAAAGATTATTTCAAAGCCCAAATGAAATTAGTTAATACACCTAAATCCTAGTCATTTCATTTATCAGGGTGCCTAATAGCTTCATTAAAACACAGCCTATAAAAAACAACAAATAGCGCAAGAATTAATACTTTACAGGTAAGAAGTTTAATAATGTCAGGTGTCTTGTATTTAAGTAAAGGACATCTTCAAATAAGCCCAACTAAAAAATTATTACAGCAATTCATAACTTGAGTGAGATTGATATATTGAGGAAAATCTATCAGTGGGTTTAAAGCAGAGGAGGTTATAAGAGGTTATCGTTACAGTTACACTAACTTGCAGTCTCCAACAGTGGAAAGCAACATTTACTCTAGACAGGCAAGTAGCAAGCTGTTAGTGCTAACACTGGCTTCGTAGAAATAGCAAATAGCTCACTTGTTTCACTTGTTTGTGGTTTTAGAACTGCTGTTCTGGAAAGCATGGACAAACCTATTTTGTTGTTTGATTTGGAGGACTTATAGTCTAATCATGTACATCAGAAATATAGGTAACTTCTTTGTACAACATTTCCAACAACTTAATATTAAAAATATTTCTAATAAGGAGCATGCTACTTTGTTCTGTGCTGTTGGCAACCACTGAACAGTAGTGATGAAGATATAAAAGATAATGACAGCCTGTCCCCTTACATTCACTGATAGAAAGTTCATAACAATATGTTTAAATGTGATCATCTACAAATAAAGCCTGTGTTGTATTTTGCCTTTATGTGATTGTTAACAGTCTAAAGACAAAGAAACAATGGCAGACAGAGAAGAGTCTGACAACAAGGGTCCCATGGCCTGGAATTAAACCATGGACAGGTATGTGCCTTATCCCTTTAACCATCAGACACCCAATTGTGTCTCTGTCATCAGAATCCTTTGAAAAATGCTATAACCACATACAGTAAATGTCTTACACACAATGGCTTTAAGTCACCTACTCTCTGAAACCTGCAGGAATCAGCTTCTTCTCTCTCATCAAGGTTTCCACCAACACAACATTCACAAAACTCCAGACTCCCTTATCCTTCAGTGTCTCATCTCAGCCAGAACTGAAAAGGTCTCAGCTTGCATCTCCCCAGTGACCCTTGTCCAAATTAGATGTTGTCTCAACATATTCCAGCAATTATTGAGTGACAGCCAAGACGTGAGTGCACCCACAATGACTGAGTGGATGACTAATTAGCTAATGAGGCGAAAATAAACAAAGACAGCTCACTCTGTGTTTGTGTGTGAGGGTGTTGGCGAGTGTCAGCTGGGGCACCCCTACATCTCAGCGCGACAGGGAATCTGCATAATGGGTGAAAGTGGCAGCCAGCAAAAGTGTTGAGAGTCGATGGAGTGAAACAAGCCAAGCCAAAACAAGCTGAACAGCAAAGAGCCCTGTCAAAGAGCTACTGTAAAAATGAACACATTTCTGAATGGATGGCAACATACTGCTGTTGATCTACTACAGTAAAATTAATCAAGTCATTCCTTTTATTTCCTGCATTACTTAGAGAGTGTTTCCATTGTTCCCAGCAAATACTGGGTGCATCAGTTTCCTACAATATCTCATCTTGTCCTTACAGTAGCATCACTCCAAACCACTCTGTGCCTCCTGCCTGTCAAATGGAGGAAGATGGCATAGTCAAGTACAGGAATTTCTGGACGCACGGAGTATATCCTACTCCAGGACGAGAGACAAACATCTTACACAGCCTTGTTAGCTGTTACTGTAACAGGTAGACTGCAGTGTCTGCATGCAGTCTGTTGTTAGTTAGTTATGATGAGTTATTTCAGTTCATCCTCAGGCAGTGTGTCTGTGTGTCTGTATTATTAGACTGGACTTTAGTTTGCAGCGGGGCAGCCTCCTCTGAGCTGTATGTTTATCCTTACAGCATCCCATATGTGAAGCTCTATTTCAGTAATTCATTAGTTATGTAATGTCTTTCTTTATATATTGTATAATAGGTTGTAATAGTGCATTGCTATGCGTGTACAGTATCTGCAGCCTTTGATTCAAATCAAGATATTAGCCAGCATCCTCCAATGTTGACACAATATACTTTTTAAATCACATTTGGTTTGATAAAAGCTGTCAGGTTTAAAGAATAACTAAATAAATCTTTTTGCTGACTGACAATGCTTAACTTCTCACCAACACCCATCAGTGCTGTGGTTTGTAGCCTCTTGTTATGCCCCTTTTAGATGGGGATATTTTTACGTTTTTCAAACCTGAAGTCATTTTTAAAATAATACTCTAGGTGTATAAATGAATAAACACTTAGCTCTGCTTCTTTTTTGGTTTATGAGGTCAAACCGTGAAATGATGTGTGGCTCTACATTTAAAGAAAAATTACTATTTTAAAATTATCATGTTTTTAATCTGAAACTCATACATGACATGCCCTGCAATGGGGGCAAAATGTCATTATCAGTCACAACTGGCTAGAACTTATCCATCCAAGGTGTTAAAACAGATACACATTTCAAGACTTTGAGTTGTCTATCGATCTTAATGTTGATCCCCATATAATTCTACATTAATGTAATGTCAGTTGGCTCCAGCCTCTCTCTATAATTACTACTGAGTAAAGCTCTAGAGACCAAATCAATTATGTTGTAATCATTCAAAGAAATGTATAATATCTTCTGCCAGTAGTTTCTTTTAGAGACAAAAGAGGAGAGTGGCTTTTCTTTCTGTGAGGTTGACTTCTGGTCTTACACAAAAGAGACGTATCCTTACCTTGTTTTTGTTACAAACATTGACAGACAAGCAAAGCATCAATCACTGGTGTAATACTACTGCACATTAGAGATTTTTATAGCATGTGAATGAATGGAAAAATGGAGTAACAGACAGGTGGACAGATTATTTAATGACTTCTTGAAATGAATGGCGAAACTGAGCCTCCAATCCACTGTTCTCATGAAAGGCGGCTAGGAAGGTGCTGTTACAAGACTGTTGTGAAGGATAAGAAGAGATAGTCAAGAGAAAAGCTCATCTCTTGTTCAGCATGGCTTTACTGCCCCAGTGTAGTGTGATGGCTGACAGTGTGACCTGTCACGTTAAAGGAGGTCGCAAGGGTTTTAAAGAAGACCGGATTACTGTCTCATTATGTTGTGTAGGCCTGAGGGCAACTTCTACAGTGTAGCAAAAGTAAACAGGAGAAAAATCAGTCTGCACTCTCCCTCTCCTCCTTTCACACTTTGTCTCCCTTGGGTCTTTGGATGTATGTACAGCACCAGCCAGTGTATCAGTCAAGATGTGGTGCACAGCATGTAGTCATTATTTTGTAACTGTGATCTTAGAGGTTGGTTTGAATCCCGTGTTGGCTTAGGAATGGGAGTGAAAATTAATGACTGGCACTTTTCCCTGTCTCATTATCTTAACTGGCCAAGGTAGTCTTTATCAGAACACTTAACCTGTATGGCAAGAACAAAATTCTACCTCAATGGGGCTGGCAGTTACAACACAAGACTCATTACTTCTGCACATATTCACTCACTGAGCACTTTACTAGGAACACATGTACACCTCCTTATTCACATCATTATCAATCAAGTGGCAGCAGTGGAATGCACCAAACCATGTCGATACAGGTCAGAAGCTTCAGTTAATGTTCACTTCAAACATCAGAATGGGGAAAAATATGATCTCAGTGACTTTGACCTTGGCGTGATTGTTGATGCCAGACGGGCTGGTTTGAGTATTTCTGAAACTGCTGATCTCCTGGGATTTTTACACACAACAACAGTCTCTAGAGTTTACTCAAAATGGTGCGAAAACCAAAGAACATCCTGTGGCCTTGAGAGAGGTCAGAGGAGAATGGCCAGACTGGTTGGAGCTGGCTTAAAAGCTACAACAGCAGAAGGCTACATCGGGTTCCACTGCTGTCAGCCAAGAACAGAAATGTGAGGCTGCAGTGGGCACATTCTCACCAAAACTGGACAGTTGAAGGTTGAAAAAACATAGCTGATCTGAGTAATCTGGATTTCTGCTGAAGCATGCACAGATGGTTGGGTCAGAATTTGGCATTAACAGCATGAATCCATGGACCCAACCTGTCTTGTGTCAACAGTCCAAGCTGGTGGTTGTGGTTAATGTGTGGGGAAAGTGTTCTTGGGACACTTGAGGTCAGTTAATACCAATCAATCATGGTTTGAATGACACAGCCTATCTGTATTGTTGTTGACCATGTGCATCCCTTCATGGCCACAATTTTCTGTCTTCTAATGCCTACTTCCAGCATTACAATGCACCAGGTGACAAAGCAAACTTTGTCTCGAACTGGTTTCATGATCATGGCAGTGAGTTCAGTGTACTTTAGTTGTATCTTCAGACACCAGATCTGATTCCTACAGAACACCTTTGAGATGTGGTAGAGCAGGAGATTGGCAGCATAAATGTGCAGCTGACAAATCTGCTGAAATAATGTAATGCAATCATATCAACATGGAGCAGAATCTCAGTTAAATGTTTCCAACATCTTTTGGAATCTATGTCATGAAGAATTGAAGTTGTTTTAAAAGCAAGCGGAGGTCATACCCAGGATTAGTATTGTGTTCCTAATAAGGCACTTGGTGAGAGTATATTTGTACAATACACAAATCTTGTATAAAGCTGAAGCTTTTACTCATGTATATAACTTTTGAATGTCTTTCTTTAATTTTTTGTTCAGTTTAATTCATTTATTTTACACAGTCTGTTTATGTCTGTTTTTCTACCTCTTTTGTGATGGTGTGAGATGTGATGTTTCCCTCTAGGGATTATATTATCTTATCTTAGTTTTTTAAAGAAGGCTGTGTAAAGCCTGACTACGCCAAAACTCAGCTTGATGCTCACTGCACAACTAAACAAAATGAACATTTTCAATTGACCAAGAAGTGAAAAAGTAAATATAATAACAGTGGGTGCTGCTTTTTTTGTTTGTTTGTTTTACAAGCGCAAATGATTTTAACGGGATACCAAAGATTTTTGCCAACCTACTTGCAAACATTTTCACCTGAAATGCACCACAAACCACAAGTAAAAACTTTTTTGCTTAAGAGAGGGCAGTGACAGGAAAGTTGTATCGCTCCAATGAATCAACACTGAAAAACACTGAAAAAAAAAATCTGATGTTTTTTCCAACCACAGACAGCAATGCCATGAAAGCAGCTGAGCATCCCAATGGAAAGCTTTGTGCCAAGCATGTTACTTTAGAATTTCAAATGGGAGTCAGAGATGGATAATGCTTGGTCTTGGCATTTGTTTTCAGAAGAGGGGTGGAGGTAGAAGTAATTAAAATAAGTTATGCTATTTCCTTTACAAGAATCTACTAAATAATGTTATGATAAAACTGGTTATTGTACTTTCCACAATAATGGTCACATAACAAAATAAATAGAAATGCAACATACTGAAAACCTCTTTAGTATTAATGCAGTAATCCTAAATTTTTAGTTTCCTTTATAGACACCTTATACTTTCTGAGAGATAATGTTGTATTGCATCTTTACTGTATTACTTTACTGTCTGATGGTATTCAGTTCTAACATCTCTTAAGGAGAAAATTACCTGAAGAGAATGGATTTTTTTTTTCTTTAAACACTTTTTTACCCAGCCCTGACTAGTGTCTTCCTTATGCTATGCTGATATGTAGACTCAGAAGTAACACTGTCAAAGCACAAAATCAACCACCCCCTCTCCCCCTCCACACCCCCAGCTGCAAATGTTGACCTCTAAGAGACAAATCTAAGAGACTCTTTACACTCTGTGATAGGTCTTATCCTCCATATTTTATTCCCAGAAAAAGCCAAACTTCAGAGCTTCTAGCTGACATGCAGAATTCCTGCCCCAGATTTCCATGGCCAAACCACACTTCCAGTTCTATCTTCTCTTGCGTCTCCCAGATCACAACTGTTGTTTCATTTTCTACAGTTATCAGCAAGAAACCCGGCACTCACTGATTTGCTACATGATCCACAACCTCACTAGAAACACTGAATGTATCAGTGCAGACAAAGCCCTAACGTACCCTGAAGGCATCTATCAACTGATAGCTACCATATATCTTTCTCATCGCATTAGTGACCTCTCATATTTCCATTTCAGAGCCCACTGGGGGTCTTAGTCGACCCTCAATCATTAAAGCTCAGTTGTATTGTACAAAAATAAAAAGGTTTCTTTTTATGGCTGAGATACAGCAGCAGTAGACATTACAGGCAATTCAGTTTACGAGCTGTTCACCCTTGAAAGCATTTGCTGCCTTCAAAATCATTTTTACAGACTTGGTGTCCACAGTGTGCTCATTTTCTACAGTCACAGACAATGACACTCACAGGTGTAATAAATCACAGAGTCAAAACTTCCAAACTCCAGATGTCCGCTTTGTATCGCAGGCTTTCTGTTTTACATTTCTAGTTTCCAAGCCCAAGCAGAAATAACTCTGGTGACATCACTATGACATAATCAGGGTCATTTTCAGACTTGATAAAAGTCCTCCAGAGGCACAGAAGACATACCACAGCTATTCTCACATGCTGAGTTATACAAACCATAACCAGTAAACTGATCTTGATGTATAAAATTAGGGGAGTGCTCCTTTAGTGAAAAAAAAAGTTACATTTCAGATGAAAATACGAACATTTCAAACTGACACAGGTCCACAAAAACACCTGTGGAGTTTTTTCATCTCTTCCCCTCTACTCAGCTATGCAATGTAAATTAATATCTGAATATATATATTTTAACTCTAGACACTGTACATTTTTAACACGCAGACAGATACAGTTATTATTTATTTTTTATTTGCATCAATGATGTGTCCCTAATGAAGTGCATACTTCTATATGTAAATATTGTTGTTATAGTTAACGTCTGACCTGCCATTACCTGGAACCTACAGCAATAAGACAACACTGCAAAACACATGGAAAACACTGACAAAAATACTAACAGGCAACCAACATTAAGAGTAAGGGATTGTTTTCTTTGGCTGATCACACCATGCTCACATACCACGCATGATGTTAAGTCATAAAATGAAATATAGCTCAACCTCTCAGTAGGCCATATTTAAGAATTAGGTTGAGTACAGTAAAGAGCAGCTGTGGAAAACTATATAAAATTCACCCCCCTAAGCAAAGTCCTAATCTGGGCTTTTCCCATCTTAGTGTACAACATATTGGATCTTTTAAGGGCCAGAAGGCAACCCCTGACAGCTTGCTGCTTGCAGCAATATTAACTTCACACCAAGAGGGATGTTTGAGGACAGTAGGGCAAAGACTGACTCGAGTAGAGTCAATCTTTAATGTCCCCAAGAGGTAGTTTGGTTTACACATAGTCAAATGAATAGCACAACAAAGAGCAATAAATACACAATAAATAAAAGACATATAATGCACAATCACCCATTATCATCCACAACCACTGGAGAAAAGGCAGTGGAAATGGGGGGATTGCTCACTGTCAATATTCACAATGGGTGAAAAGGAAAATTACAGCTTGTTTAAAAGGCCACTAGTTAATAGGATAAACCTCATGTACCGATCAGTGCTCCCTCTTGCGAGTCCTGATAAAAACCACTGAGACAGTCGTCATTTGCAGTTTGCTGTTTAAATGCTTCACATATTGTTGTCATAGCTATTTCACATGTACGTTTTAGCTTACACATGATAAACTTTTCCCTGATGGATTTTCCTTTCATTTTTCACATTAGTGTTGCTGGTTAAAATAATGGACTCTTATAAACACATTATGTGTTACTATACTGTTCAGCTTGAGTCTCAAGACACATACCTACAGAAAAGCACCAGTAATCATCACATCTTGACATAATTTAACAACAAGCTGGAGAATAGACACCATTCAACTCAGGAAGAGTTAACATGACACAAGGACTATGCCATCACAGAGACAGATTAAATATTGATTAGCCTCAAGTGCTCTCAACACCTAGGTTTAAAATCAAATCACATTAAAGCAGTTGGTTCACAACTACCTGTAAAAGATCAATACATATCCTGCATATCCAGAATCTGAGAACTGAAGAAAACAGAACAGAATCTGATGGGGTCAGCTTATCTTCCTCTGGAATATCAAACAAGGTCACTCTGTTATCTTGGGGAAAGAAGTTTCAAGGAGCACTTCCTCTGACCCAAGAGTGTACAAAAACATGATACATAAATGCAGAAAACAAGCAGTTTCATGAATCATGCAAGTTCTCAAAGTTACATGTTTGCTTCACATTTACAAGTAGGATCCATGTATGCTGTGAAGCAGAGTTTAAAGCCGCATAAATTGATCCCCTCCCCCAACAACACTGACATATTACCAGGTAAAAAGTGGATCTGGCTAACCTGTTAGAAAACACCAACCTACTTACACATCCAGCAGATATGGAGAAACATTAGCATTCAATTGGAGTCAGGTTTTAAGTTCAAAATTCTTTTAGCTTTACTTTGGTCTCAACTAATTCTGGAAGGAAATACTTCTCTCCTCAGCCAACAACTGATAGTTACTAACTTTCTCTGTGTCCTATGGTAGCCTGCAATGGGTTTATATATATGAGTTTTTGGGGATTTTTTATGAAAATAGAAAGAATCTTGATGAGATCAATGAGACTGAATAAAAACAGGAAAGTTGCAGAAAGCCAAAACAATGAGCTGAATGCTGAAAGACACTAAATGCTCAGTAGAGCCACAGGGAACTACAAGGTGGAGTGATATTAATTAGTCACTATGAGAAACCTCTTACACATTACACATCATTATTTTGTTTTATTGTGAATATAAAAATATGAATTAGTTATTAATTAGTGCAGCTTTAAACAAATGTTGTGTCTTTAATCAGCCAGATTGTCATCAGGGAGACTGAGGCTGTTTAAAAGTAAAATACAATAAATCAGCAACAATAGAAAAGGACATTTGTCATTATGAGTCACTCCGGATGCAGATGCATGACTCATTCAATCAGGGGCTTAGTTTCATTTACAAACATTTGCATTCTGAGATTCATGGAATAGCTGTTTTTTAAGCTGATGTTTTCCCAATCAACTGCAGCAGCAAAAAATGATTTAGCTCATATATAAAAACAAGTTAGCAGGCCTAGCAGGAAACCACTCAACCTTTTATAGATTTTTTGAGACATATTGCAAGTTGTAGACTTACACTCATCTTTTTTGCATTTGCAAGTGTTTCCTATTTTTTCCACAGTAAGAATAATTGTTGTTATACTATCTCATTAGCAAACCACTGTCCAATCTAGACGACATAACACACTGCGCCCTGAGAAACTAATTGGAGAGACTGTGTCTGGAACAGAAGGTGGACACAACAACAGCTAAATGTGAACAATAGAATAGGCCTGTGAACAGTCTATGAAACTGCTTATGAATATGTTGCAGTGAGGCATTACCATCTTGACATATGGGAAAGAACACACAACTCTTGTCACCATTTTATTGTGTGATCAGGCAGAGCACCTGTGTGTCTCCCTTGGTAATAGCAATTTAGGTGCTTTAAGATACAGTGTTAGTGCAGAGCCTTTGGGAGAGGCTGCAGCCTCCTTGCTTTTTAACACCTGTTTGCATGTTGCACCTCTATTTTCTCTTTGCTCAGTCTGCACAGCACACAATTCAGCTCCATCAATAGAACACGACTGAGCTTAAGTAAAATATGTATATTAAAAACACGTCCATCCAGAGATATAGAATGTAAATCAGGGATTCAGACATATTACAGAGATTTAACCTCCTCTGAGGGTCCTCGGGCTCTGCTCCACTGTAGTCACGCATTTAACAATCCTTTAGCTGCAGATTACACTGAAGGGATGAACGGCCCCAATGGGCTTCGTGCATCATCGCCGGGACGCCCTCTTTACTCTGGGCCAGATGTTGTTGGTCTATTAAAGAAGGCTCACTGGTGTGCGCGCCCAAGCACACACAAACACTCATTGACCCACGGGGCTGCAAGCTTCAAAACTGAGTAATAAAACAATTTATTTAACTGTGGTTTGAGCTTGTCAGCCTTTAAACACACAGCTTTGTAACACCAGTAAAAATATTTGTAGCATTATAATAAGAAACATTTCCAACTGAAGGATCTGTAGTCAACTCCTGTGCATGCCTTTTACAGTTGTGGATACAGATGTTCCTCTTTCTGTCTTAACTGCAGCTCTCATCTTCCTGACAATTATTTCTGCAAATGACAAAAAATCTAAAAGAAAAGGCGCCACGCTGCATCTTTTTTCTTTCAGTTTCATTTTGGCGTAGCTTTTGACAGATATGGACAGAAAACAGCAGGCTACATCAGTGACCCACCTTGACAGCAGAATGTCGCCCACAGGTAAACTCCAATCAGTACAGATCCAGCACACCTCCGAGGCTCCATGGCAGCAGCGGAGCAGAACTCCCCTCTGTAGCCCACTGGAGATGTCAAACTTCGAGGGAGTGCAGCTTTGTCAGACTGCTGGTGCTGCTCT
Organism: Lates japonicus; assembly: GCA_033238685.1. Lineage (NCBI taxonomy): Eukaryota > Metazoa > Chordata > Actinopteri > Centropomidae > Lates > Lates japonicus. The sequence goes on along the minus strand of BRZM01000043.1, from coordinate 5,112,272 downwards.
CTCTCTCTCTCTCTCTCTCTCTCTCTCTCTCGGCTTGTCGGATGCTACAGGAGACGCGCGCGCACACAAATCCAATGTCTTCTCTGCTCCTTGTGTTTCGGGTCGACTGTTACCTCAAAAGTCACTTTGGATTCACCTCTCCTCTGCTCCTCTCTCTGGGCTCAGCTGTATTTCTTTATATCAGACATCTCGAGCGTGTCCTCCGCGTGTTTCCTGTCGTATGAGAGTGATGATGACAGCCACCTGTCCGCTGGCTGCTGCTGCGCAATGCCGTCAACTTCGTCATGGTTTGTCCCCTCCAGTCATTTCAGGAATCATCCTCATCTGCTTTATGGATAATGACTAGAGGAAAGATGACCACGCGCAATCTCAACACGCACACAGGAATCTCCATCAAAGGGCGACAGGCCCCGCCCGCCCTCGACTTTGGAAAACTTTTATGTCATTAGTGCACACACCTACACCAGACATTATCTCTGTCCTCTGCTCAACTTCATCCTGGTCCTCCCCTCCTCCTCCTAAGGACGGTGAAAAGGATGAGACGAGAGAAACAATAAAGAATGTCCTGTAAAAAAATCTGTCTGTCTACCTCCAAACTGTTCTGTCTTGTCACTCATCAGGTATTCTCTGCCTGCACCTCTTTTTCTTCACTGTGGCACAGACTCAAAGAAGGGGGGAACATTTTGTAAAATGAGTAAAAACGTGTTAAGACTCAGGTGTAAAGCTCTATTTCATGATCATGATAAAATCTCACCCCTGGCCATTCATCTTACCTGCCCATTTCCCTCATAATGGTGTTTCTCCCCTCTCCCTCATTGTCATCTCATTTCATCCTCCCATACTGTTTCTTCTCTCCATTCTCCACCATCTGTAACTTCTCGCTGCCACAGGCGTCACTCAGCTGTCAGAGCTTGCAGAGAAGCACAAATAGGTGCAGTAAGCTGTTACATGATGACCTCGAAGTGATAACCTATATTTTTTTAACCTGCCAACAGAAGCTTGTCTGAAGGTTGGTGTTGTACCTGTCCATCCCATTGAAGTGGTCTGTCAAATCAAAGAAAATGTATTAAATGGTTCAACTATAACCATATTGTGGTTATGCAATAAAGATACAGTAGGACAACAGAAAGAATATAAAGGGGATTTTTAGAGCAGTGATGAACAGAAAGGACACTGAGAGGGGGGAAATAGCAAGGGAAGGGAATCCCTCTTCTTGTAAACCTTAAGTAAGATTTCAGCTTTTAATGTGGATGCATTAAGCAATGACTGAGGTATTCAACCCCATTTCTTCTAATAAAAGCTCCTCTTCTACTGAATGCACATCTCATCTAGCTTTCTAATCAGGTGTCCATGATTCAGTTCTGCTCAGTTCAGCCAGAATATGAGGCTTTCGCAGTCTGAATTAGACAAATCAAGCCGATAACTCCCAAAGGAACGATGATCTTAGTGCCTCTTTAGTGTTTTTAATTTTATAAAAGTGCATTCCAGTTTTGTTTTTGGAGCATGTGGGTCATAACATACACTTTCCTGCAAATACTGTCACACTGTTCCATTGATCTGTAAGTGGCTGAAAAGCATCAATAAATGATAAAAATCTGCCCCCCCCCCCCTTGAGATTGGTTCAATAAGCTGCTTCCTAGTTAATTTTTCTGGTCAATGTTCAACACCCTGGAATTCCACACTTAAACCTTAAAAGGTTGAAAATATGAACATTGTAAACATCAGCTGTTTGACCCGTTTTACACCAATGATGCCATTCATGGATGTTGCTACAGTATATTGAATCACAAGCATATTTCTCAGCAGCAGCGGTGCAGATGATGAGTCAGGTTAGATGAACACAATTTCGTGTTATCATGCACCACTGAATGCATCTGTAATCAGTGTGGCAGCCGTCCAGTGTGGAGACTTTTGGTGCATGTGGACAGTTGTTAAAACATATTGCATCACATAATTACCTCTAACGAGACATTCACCTGAGTTTCAGTGTGGTGCTGTCAGCGGGAGGAAAAACATCTTCAGGGCACACAGGCAGCACACTTAACACCGTCATGACATGAGATGGGGTATTATTGTGTGCGTGCAGGTGTGTGTGAGTCAGTGTGCAGCTTCATTAACTTGTACAGAGACGTTGGCGTGATGCACTGATGATCTGTTTCCTGATCTGTTAGCTTACTCATACATATAGAGCCCCCGTGTTCTTTGCATCATCTTCTTAATCTTCTTCTCTCTCTCCTTTTGTCACCCTCTTAACCATCCTTTCACTTGCTTCCTTTAGTTTTCTCCTTTCTTTTACCCTTTACCCATAACCCACTCAACCCCCTGTTGATCCTCCCCTCTGTCCTCTCTCCTCCTCAGCCTGCCATCTCTCCTCTCCCTCTCTGTTTCCTTTCTTCCACTCGTCTGTTCTGTACTTCTGCAGCTCCGCTTGTGAACATCAGATGCGGTGATGTCCTCAGACCATTACGAGAGCGCCCGCAGCGCTTCTGTAGCTCTCGCTATCTATCATTCTCCCTCTCACATTCGCTTCAGCAGTGTGTAAACCCCCCCCCCTTTTCTGTCTCCCTCTGGCTTCAGTCTGGACACAGCACTATACATGTAACGTAGACTGCCATCAGCTCACATGAAATAAATGTCCTTTTGGCTGAGCCTGTGGGGATTGGAGTTGGTACTGTGTGTGCATATTTGTGAGTGTGGGCTTGTATGTGTTTTTATATGTTTTTCTGTGTGTGCACCTGTTTTATTTACAGTGCAGTCCTGTATATGTATGCTGTCTCTTCTAGTCCGACTGAAAGAGACCCCCCACCCCCTTCATCATACACAACACATTAACATATAGCATACAGCGAAGCAGCCTCAAGCCCATGCCATAAAAATCATAAACATGTAAAGAACATCTCATGCAGAATCATCAAGCATAAGTCAGATATGTAATATATGCTGAGGCTTATGCCACTGCATATGTTGCAGCATACTTCAACACACTACATCAAAATGTATTGTACAAGTATAGTAAGACAAATTACTTGATTGCAGCTACTGTTAAAAAATTTGAAAAATATGTGAAAAATAATGCCACCTGGTACACTGTTAATTGGGAGCAGCACTGGAGCTGGAAACACAACGCAGATATATTGTCACCTATAAAGGTTATACAGCCAACAAACTTACACATCTATTTACACATTCACCAGCAAGGAGCAACATTATTATTTCATGTTTCTGACCAGTCAGTAAGTGCATTTCTGTACATCTGTTTTTATGTGCAAATTGAAAATGCAAGTGTTGAGTAAGTGCCACCAGCTGTTTATCTCAGTGAATTGTGTAACACTAGTGGATGGAGATTAGGTCACCTTTTAGTTGATTATCCAATAAATGAGGGTAAAATTTGTGCTACATTTGGATGGAAATTAGACTAATCATAACTCTCCTCTTAGGTGTTTTAGCCACCATCAACTCATGGGAAATATCTGGCTCTTTAGCTGCTTCACTATGTTCACAGGCTAGATGCTAATTTTGTCTGTCATCTGGTGCTAGTGTACATTGTTTTCATTGTTTTGTTTGTTTATTTTTTGTTTGTTTGTTTGTTTTTTCACTGATAAGAAGGTGTAAGTGAGTCAGAACAGTAAAATTAACTTACCTCAAAACTTAACCTTAGCTAACTTTAGTGTTTCTTAAAGCCAAAACGCTGACCTGAAAGACACTAAGTCAGTCTGGCTCTTTAGCTGCTAAATGCTAAAGAGCTGACAGAAACAGCAGAGCTGGGTGATAATTCTCTTGATTTGTCACTACAACACCTTTCACATAATGGCACATCATTTTTTTCTTTTATTAATGTAAAAATAATGATCAGTGCAGCTTTAAATCCAGAAGTTCTATTTCTGAATGCAATGACTTACTGTGACATTTACCATATTACCCACAGATACAGGACATGATCTGTTGCCTTGTGTTAAAATCCATAACCATTACTACAGTCTATCCTCTCACAGTTGTGCAAGAGCTAATCCTATCCTAGTAACCTCTTCCTTTACCTCGTTGGCTTCTCTGTCCATTTCTTCACTTTATTTTCTCTCGTCTAAGTGAGCAAAACCCCCCAACTCTTCTCACTCAGACTGTCTACTCTTATGACAGATGGCATAAAAGCTAAAGGTGATGTTCAAATTGGGCTGTGTTTTCTTTGAAAGGCAGGATGACACCTTTAGACAGAGAAACTGAGGTGAACAAAACATGTTTCACAGTACCTACAATGACCTTTTCACAGTGCTAGTGGCAGTCTGACTCATGTAGTCAGGGAGTGTCAATAGGCTGGCACAGATACACACAAGCACACGTGTATGTGATTTTAAAAGGGATAACACAGGTGACATACAGTTAGGTGACTGCTTTGGCACCTCTCTCCAAGAGCTGTCTGTAGCCATGGAGCCAAGACCCAACACTGTAATTTCACACTGTGATGTACAACCTGAAGCTGCTTCATTAAGAATGTATGTGAGACTGACCTTGTGGAGAATGTGTTTCAGTCTCTCAATCCAGATGAGCTTCAGTTCACAGCGGTGATAACAGATGTGAAGCAGAAAATTGAGTCCTTCTATATATCCAGAAATTCCCCAGAGTGGTCTCGTGATGATTTTTTCAATTTTTTCTTGTTCATTGCAACTGTAGCTGTATGATGGTGTCACAGAAAATAAAGTATGCACATCCCAAGTGAAAACCAAACCAAGAAGAGACCATACACTCTCTGAATGTTGCTCAGCACAAACTGTTATTGTGTATTTCAAACCTGAGTCAAGTACTGCCATGACTTTAAGTTTCAATACTTGACACATAAAGGCAGATCAGGCTGGATTCTTTCTGTATAGAGCTTAGCTGTTCACATTCACTTAGATGGATCAAATTGCCCTGTAGCATAAGGCAGTTGGATGGATGCATTACTGTTATGTAAACATACATTGACTCACATTCTCTTTTTGCTGATTTTCTGGGAATTCAGTCAAAATTTACTTTACGTTCAGATGGAAACTTGGCTGTTATGAGTATAGTAGCACACTAACATCAATACTAGCTTTAAAACATTACTATAAAACTCATATTACAAAAATTGCAATTCTTTTTGCTTTTTTTCTTAGAATTAAAGGGGCTATTTGTACGTTTTCCCCGAGGCCAAACTCTTCCTGGGAGAGAATGTTGTGGTGATGGTCATTTGCCACGATCTTCAGCCATTGTTGCGTTTACAGTACAAGGATTTAGAATATGTCCTCTGAATAGCACTACTTCTTCAGGGCAGATTGGACACTACAGTGAGTCGCTATCGGAAAGCGATGAGACAGGTCCAGCAGAAGGGGCTAGCTCATTAGCATGCTAACATCAGCAGAAGAAATAGAAGTGATAGAATCAGAAGCAAAACATTGTTGTTAATGCTCGGGTATGCAGTAATAGCAGAACTTACATGGACCTACTTTAATATACGTATTATGATTTTTGGTAAGGTTAGCATGAGGTTTCAGCTGTGGCTTCAATGTAGAGAACGCATTATGGTTCACAGCTTTTTACTTTTTAGATAAAAATAACAGATGCTCCTTTTCATACAGTTTGGTAGTATTCAATTATGAATACCCCAATACCACTAGAGAAAGTAAGTACATGAAATATGTTTTTGCTGGAAAAAGAAGTTCCTTTCAAAATATTTTGGGTTTTTCACATACAGCCACAGGTTTTCTCCATCCAAAGATCTGAGAGCTTGTTTATTTATGTGTCCTGAGGGATTCAAACCCTCCTCTGTCATAGTCTGTCTGAGTCGACACAAACACACACACACACACACACACTGCGCCCTTCTCATGCACTCTCATGCTCTCTCACACTCACACAGACATACATACCTACGCACTAACAAACACACACGCACAAACCCAGACGCACACCTGTCTGCCTGACTCAGATCTGTAGCTGTGAATAATAGAAGAGTGGACTGAGGTCAGACTGTTCAAGTGCAGGGGAAACAGGGGAGAGGCTTTCACTTAAGCATGCCAGACATTTTTAATAAGTCAGAGAACAAACTCATGTCTCCCAAAAACTAGGCCAAAGCATAAAAGGCTATGATATCACCAGGGACTGACACTTGTAACAATATTTGGTGGGTGACAAAAGCCTGGAGGCTAGATAAGAAAGTTACAGCAACTAATAACCGGAAGGTCGGCGGTTTGGGGAGACAAACTCAGCCAGCTGGGAAAATAGTTGCGGGGGAAATGAATGAGCTGCTGTCTCCTTTTGTAATTAGTGCTGAGGATGTGCCCTTTAGCAGAACAGACAACTCAGAGAAACTTGAAGATGGAGATAGTATAATGCTATATGACCTGCAATAGCTCACCGCTATAAGTATTTGCTCAAAACAAAAATGGATATTGTAAGCTTCATAGATTTAGCATCCATATCTGTTCACGCTGTACAGGCTGTGATTTTATTTTGCCCTCTCCCTGTATGTCTGCCCTGCTCTGCTAGACACTAATGACTAACCCTGATATATAGCTCTTCATCCAGGTTAATACTGTGAGTAAGAATGTTTCATTAGTATTAAAAAATAGTCACAAAAGGTCATTTTGCATGAATTAGTATCTGTACCATATGCTGTAACCTCTTAATAAGTAATGTGTCTTTATCTTGTCATAACTTCTCATTTGTGCGCTCATATACCATACTTATAATTGCTTTATTGCATTATTATTTTCTAGAAAGATACTGTTCAATTGAATCCTCGTTTCTCTGGCAAGAAAGATGTTTGCTGCCATTTAGTGGTAAGACTATGTCATTACAGCCAAAAACACCACCTAACTGGTCCAGTCACTATGGCTTACTTGTTCATGTTGTTAACAGGGTCAGTGCTTGTAATTATTTAACTGATAAGAATAGAGTAGCTCTAGTCTTAGTATTATTTGCATTTGAACATTTGATAGGCTGTTTTAACATGTTTTTTCCCCTTTCTTTTTGCATTTATCATGGGGGGGCAAACAAACAGCAAAAACAAATCTATCTCATGTCTTATCCTGGTACTAAATTCTTCTTTTTATGTGACGTCTCTGACGTACCTTGTCTACCAACAGCAGAATGTCTTGCAGCAGAATTTCATCTCCATTTTAACCAGTATCCTATTATTTCATCCCTGTTTATATATTTATACATTATAAATACATCAGAATGTTGTTTAGATTGTTTCTGATATGAATTATTCCAGGAGATTTCACACTATAAAATATACTTCTAAAAAATTATTATACAGCCACTGAATAAACTGTAATGTTTTTTATACAATTATACAACATGGCTGACTTTGGGTCAGTCTGCATCTTTGACTGGCCCCACTGTGGGCCCCTACTGACCCGTTTCTCTCACTCTATGCATTTTGTTTGTATTACACACTAATTAGCAATTAGTTTGTAGCAACTGTATGAGGCAGGTGTTCATTCAGAAATATGCACAATGTAAGCACAATTAAGACTGAAATAATCAAGACTATGAATATGTATTTGTCCACTTTGCCTGGTTGTAAACATCTAGTATGACAACTTGATTTTGTACATCAGATTTCTTTTTATTGTGACCATCATCACAGCACACAGTAGAGGACAGCCGGCTGGACAAGGTGAATGTGACACAAAAAACAAGTCATGGAGTGATAATGTGCATGTTGTTGCATGTATAATTACAATGTTACAGTTAAACAAACATGGATATTCAAATCATACACACTACTATAACCTGCTTATTGCTTTCACTCCTTTGCACTCCTGTGCATGCTCTTTACAATGAATGACAAGTTGCATCTAGAACATTACAGTTGCCTGTAGTCATTTCAGGCTGCAGAACATACTGTAGGGAAGTAAAAATTTGTAGCTCACGCTTGTTTCTACAATAGAAATATACAGTATGAATGTTTTATTGAGCTTTATCAATAAATCATAGTTAAAGACAAACTGGAAAACAGGAATGAGCTGTTGGAGAGTACTGGTGAGTATATGTGTGTGTGTGTGTGTGTGTTCATGAAGGTGTACTGAGGTACATCTGCAGAGCAGGAGTGAAGATTAGGATAGTTCCTAGTATTGACACTGTGAGGAAGGCCCACAGGAAAATCCTGTCCAACACCTGAGCCACAAACTTCCAGTCTTGCACAACCTGAGAGAGAGAAGGATACAGAGAAGGAGGAAGGAGGGGATAGAAGATGTGAATCTGTGTCAGTCTCAAGCATTTTCTTCATAGTGAAAACATCCCTCATTCAGGGCACAACAACTAGTCTGTGATCCTGCTAAGCTTTTACTGTACAGAGAAAATGAGACGTAACTTAGTGAAATTTCAGGAAGCAGGTAGCTGCTTACAAAAATCTCATAGAGAATGTTATACAACATGCGCACAAACACATTCATCCCACGCCTTCCCTCCTGTTGGCCCATTCCCACACCTCTCGTATGAAATGCTCCTTTTTGATGTGACGACTGATGTAGCGAACTGAATTTGTGGCTTTCTCCAGCATGGCCAGCCAGGCTTGGTTTTCATCCTCCTTCCCTGTGAGGGGGCCTCTCTGCTGACCGCCAGTGTGGCCAGGGACCCCCCTCCTCCCTGCACCTCTGCGGGGCTTCAGCTCTGGGCTGCGCATCTCCATATCTGGATAGTGGTATCTGCAAATAATGGAAACATTAACTGAATTCCACTATGTCTGTGTGTATGGGCAGACACTAAATACAGTTCATCCTGTATTATACACATTACCTGTCAGTGTGACCCCTCATACACAACAATCTGGGCAGTCTTTGAAGGAAGAGGCTCTTTACCCAGGGAGCCATGGGGTGGTAGGTTGCAGAGGAACGGTGGTGGACATTAATGACAAAGACGGTAACAATGATGGAGAAAGTGACGAAAATCATGATAAAGAGCAGGTACTCTCCAATCAGTGGGATTACCTGGGACGGAAAAAATTTGCCACATTAAAAAATGTGAAAACTACATATCATCTTCTACTTGAAAACATACTGTGTCATTGTATGTACTGTAGAATAATGTTACAAAATTGGCTACATCAAACATTCTTCTTTCCTTCTCTAGTCACAGCACTTTAACAGCCCTTATCACAGTAACTAAAAGAGACAAAATTACATAAGTCCTCCTCTAGCCTCTTTCCAACATTTAGACAGTTCTAGAGTTGATTCTAATGATTTTACTGATTACTTTTAAAACACTTCATGTCTCGGGTCCTGTCCTAGTTATATTGCTGATTAGCTACAGCCCCACGAGACAGAGCACAGCCTCAGGGCAAGGGGCCTTCTGGTTGTTTCTAAGATCTGGCTAGAGACTGAAGGTGACCTGACTTTTGCTGTCAGGGCCCCTTAACTTTGGAACTCCCTGTCTGATTATTATGTGGAGCTACTCAAAGAGAGCGACATCATAAAAGCTTATTAAGGAGACATGCCCAATAGTGGACTATATAGAGAATAGTCAATGATTTTTCAAGCTCTGCTTTTCCAGAGAGTTCTCCTTTGGACTGAAGTATATCTGAACTCAACAGCATGTTAATCGAGTTGACATTTAGTGTAAGCTGCAGGTAATTGATAGGACTGTGGTTGTGATCTATGTTAATTAGGGCATACTGCAATTAAGATTGTAATTAGGATAACTGAGCACATGGAGAAGCAGGGTAGATTTAACAAAATACAGCAGTAGAAGTAGTAGTAGAAACTTTGGAATGAACATCACTCTCAACAGAAAAACCCTTCAGGCTACCCACCTTTGAGGATGAAGGGATGATTTCTTCTATGACCAGGAGGAACACAGTGAGTGACACGAGCACAGATGTGGAAAGTGACAGTTTCTCTCCTTCATCTGATGGCAAGTAGAACACCAGCACAGTCAGAAAGGACAGGCCGAGGCATGGGATGATGAGGAAGAGGGTGTAGAACAAGGGTAACCTCTTGAGGATGAAGGAGTAGGTGATAAATGGGTACCAGTAAACCCCATCCCTCCTGCTCCCCTTCACTCCTGTGGCATTGAGGATCTCCCACTCGCCGTTATCAAAGAAGTCTTTCCGGTCCACGTAGTGATCCACCAGGACCAGGTCCACCATGTTTCCATCATAAGTCCAGGAGCCAAACTTCATGGAGCAGTTCTGTCGGTCGAAGGGGAAGAAGGTGACGTCCATGGTGCAGGAGGACTTGTAGCTGGCAGGTGGAGTCCATGTTATTGTGCCATCCCAGCGAACAATGGCTTTGGTCATCAGGGAACCCTCGAAGCGACCATCCGCACTGTGAGAGAACGGGAGAGTTAGGCAAAAGAGAGGTCAGTAAGAAAAGAGTTGTAAAAAAACAGGCAATTTAAGATGTGAAAGATCACAGGGGAGGAGAAAATGGCAGAAACATCCATAAAGAAAGGAAAACTGATTAAGTCTGCAAATGTGCATCAACCCCAGAGTGTGCTACTGATGTGTGCAAAGTGCTGCATAACTCACTTTTCATACAGGACGATGTCAGGCAGCCATATTGTCTCTGAAGGCACTCTGATGGAGGTAATGCCTCCATAGTCATCTGGGTTCCACTTCAGCTTAACATCAACCCACTCCTTTAAAAAAATAAAACACCTAACAATTTTTAAGTGCATCTTTTCCATTTCATCACCATGGACACCATTAGGCTGCTAACTGCAGACATCAAATGGTAACTACTGTATGTGTTGCATTGTATGGTTGTACCCAGTTTGCTTATTGCCTTATCCCCAACCATGTTAGTGCACCTTTGAGTCAACATTTCATTGAGTAGTAGTTTCCAATAATGATGCCATTCAAAGTGTGCATAAAAGGCACCGACACATTAAAGAAAGGTGAAAAGTAAAATAAAAAGAAGATTAGAATAAGCCAGAATTTTATAAATAAATAAAATTTACAGGGTAGCTGCAATGCAAGATATGAATGAGCACCCCAAATTTAATTTCATAAAAGGCGGTGACAAATAGAAAAGTTCTAAATCGCAGTTTGAAAGAACTGAAAGTTGGAGCAGCTCATGATTTCTGGGAATTTCCACCTACATGGTGCATAAAGTCTGACTACTGCTTCTCCATGTGTAGCTTTGACCCTGGAAACAGTCAGCAAACCTGTAATAGATGACTTCAGAGGTCAGGAGGGTTCATAAAGTAGCAGCAGGTCAGAAATGCGTATTGTTGTTTGGACATTCAGGAATGTAGTACAAAGATCTGAGAGATAGGCTGATATGATCCACTCTTTGTAGTTTTAGTGAGGACTCTTTCTCTACATCCTGCTGACACACAAGACCTTTCATTCTTAATATATTTGTAGAGGATAGAAGGCTGATTGTGTAATTGTCTTCAACTGGATGTTTAACTTTTGGACTGGATCAGTAACTACACGGTTTCTATAGCAAACCCTCCTTATAAATTAGAGATGAAGAAGCAGTCCCAAATCTATGCAAATCAGATAGATTTCTATAGCATATGAAAGTATATATAAAATAAACATTTCCACGGTTATGAAAATAGCATCCCACAATTTAAAAGGTAGTGTTCATCATTACCTGCCAGAGCCAGACATTTGTAGTCATCAGCTGATTCTTTTCATCCTGCAGGAAAAAAAGGAGGGCAATTTTGTTCACTATTTAGAAATCTTTGCAGTGCTTACTGTGAGCGATAAAAGAGGCTAATGAGGAGGTGAGGAGCAAACCAGAAGCTGGAGACAAAAAAGTTGAGTGGGATGAAAGAAAGCACTTAAGCCTAGTTAGAAAGAAAGGTTTTTTTTCAGAGTGGGTTAATTGCCTCCCTTGCTTGCCACTATGAAAGTAGACTGAAGAGCTCAGGGGGTTAAGTGCCTTTAGAATATATCAACAGCATTTAATGAGAGAGAGAGACACATAGGTTACTCATCAGTGACCAACACTGCTGGCAAAACTAATATACTGTAGGTACTGCTGCTTCTCTTCTTCTTCTGACAGAGACACAGAGAGAGGGTGGTGGAAAAGGAATAAGAGGAAAGGAACAAATTCAGAGAGTTTTTCAATGTAAGCTGAAAGAGGGTACAGGAAAATCCTCAAAGAAATGTGAAAAGTAAGTAACTCATGTAGAGGGAAAATCTGTGGGATAGATTTTGTGGTTTGTCTGCTATCGAGAGGCGCCGAGGCAGAGCTGATTGCATACTCATCCTCTGTGAACAAAAATTGATCTGAGATGGGGGTTTTTTATTTGAAATATAGCAGTAGTTTACTTAGAATACCACAAGATGGCACTCTCCCAAATGTAATTTCCACATGGCAGGAGTACAAACATCAAATGCTGATGTAGTCAAAATGAGACCCTCTGTGGAGTTGGGGTGAACGGTTTTGTGTGTGAGTGTGTGTGTCCTTGTGTAAATAATAAATGTGATCTACTTCCTTTCAGCCTGATGGCCTCATTGCATCCTCTGCTGCTGTGAAAGACCACTTTGGACCCCTCTTTTAACCTTTCTCCCTCTCTCCTTTCTCTCCTCTTTTTACCCTCTCTTCCTGTCTTTGACCCTTTAAATCCCTCAGCTCCTCACCCTCTAGCTCATTTATCCTCACACTTCTATCCTCTGAGCTGTACTTCCTCTCTTGACCTCCCCCTAATAACCACGCTCTCTAACCTTCTTTGTATTTTTCTTCTGCTCTGGTTACCATATCAGTGATGTTGAGTTTTATTTCCTCCTTCCTCCTTATTTTCCTCCTCTGATTTAAAAAAAAAAAAAAAGAAAACTCAGAAAACCATAACAGGATTTTATTAGCCATGTTACATAAGGTAGTTCTAATTTCTGCAGAGAGCTTCCTTAACAGGTACACAGAGCGTTCAGACAGTGTGCTAGGTTTGGTCTCCTGGAAGCATTAAAGCCTCTAAGTCTGGCTCCAGTTTGCTCAAGGGCGCTGAGGATGTGATCACCGCAGAGATGGTTAAAATACCCTCACCCATCTAATATTAATATAATACATAATGTATGGTAAGGACAGGGTGGGAGCTTTCATTCAGAATGCTGAAGTCATGTCCTCTGTATTTTTATCTCATTCAGTTTTTGTAAATTTGTGGATTTTAGCAAACCTGAAGTGAGTTTACATTCTCTAATTCAAATCTTAAAAAGGTTTGACTTTACAGTGTTTTTAAATCTGACTATGTTCAAGACAACAAATTAATAAGCTAAGGCTTCAGCAGTGTCCAGAAGGTTTTGGAACATTATTTTGACACACATTATATATTATATACATTTACACAAAGTGAATAACTGAGCCTTTTTTTCTTTCTGGTACAAATTTTCTGAGGGTGGTGTGCAGTATTTCAAAAATAATGAGCTTAATATTCTCACCATAACCTAAAAGATCCATTCTACCCACATGAATAAAACATGAAATGACATTTCCATACCCTACAGCCCTCCTGTGTTTTTGTATATGTGAGTGCTGTGTCCTTACCACGTCAACCAGCTGTGAGATCTTGAGTCCAAAGCGTACAGTGATGGTGTCATTGGCATGCTGGACAGGCCGTACCCACTTCTGGTAACCCCTGAAAAGATTCCTCAACAAGGAATCCTCCATCTCCGCCAGTGACACAAAGTCCTCCTGAGCTGGAGGGACAACCACATAAAACAAAAGAATTAAGTGAGAGGAAATGGTATTGTTCATAAAATAAGATTTTGTTCAATCAACAGTCCAAAATCCTGAAATATACATAGCTTACTATAATGAAAGCAGCAAATTCTCACGCCTGTCAACTTGGAACCATAAAATGTAGATGCTGATTTTTTATATATTTATTTATTTATTGCTCAAGTAATTGATTAATCAAGTAAAAGTTGCAGCTGTAAGCAGATATACTATATATTTGCCATATTCACATCTTAGTTTGGAGTGTTCACATTTGCTTTTTATCACCAAGCACAAAGTACAACTCAGGCTAATGGGAATGTCATTAGTTGATGGTATTTGGTCATAAACCTACTAAACTTTTGACCTGATGATGGCAGTAAATGAAAAATGAAGTAGCTACAATCAATCGAGAGTGAGACCTGAATGTCTGTATCAAATGTCATGATTATCCATCCTTAAGAGGTCAAGACATCTCATTTAAAAACACATGAACCACATGGTGGCACTGGAGGAAAAGTTGGAGGGTCGCCGACATTATTAGGAAACATTGTTTAAGAATCAGGAATGTCTGCAAAAAACAGGGGATCATGGGTACCATGAATATCTGTATGAAATGTTATGACAATCTGATAGTTGTTGAAATATTTTCCATATAGTATAGCTAGTGAGCTCAGACAGATGCACAGACAGATGTGCACATGAATGTCATTTTCTTCCCAGTCTTACATGTTTTTGAACATACAAAAGACACAGTCATGCATGAACAAAGTGAATCACCTCTCCAGAGTCTCAAAAGGAAGTGGAAGGAAAATTTAAGTCAAGGCCTAAGAGTACACACAAGAGAACACACATACACACAACACACACACTGTCAACCCTGGCCTGACAGCTGGTCATGGCCGAGCGGATGCATCTAAGCTCCCAAAGGCTGACAAAATGATCATGTTGACATGATCACCTCAGACAGAACAAATGCCAGGGGAGACGAGCTGAGCTCAGAGCGCTTTGTGCAGTCAGGCACAAGACATAATAGTCAGTTAAGGAGTGACGCTCACACTGGGCAGGAGTGCAATGAAGGAACAGTGCTTTCACTTTACCAGCCACCATTCAAGTGCAGACAGCTGGGAGATATCAGGTCTCTTAGGTAGACAATTACAGAAAACACACTGTGATGTTTTCCAGAGCAAAATGTTTAATGTGAAATTCAGTTTGGTTAGACTTCACCTCTTTGTTGAAACCACTGTGTAGGGTAGAGGATACAGGAGCACCATTTATTCAGTAAAAACACAGTGGTGTAGTCTTGTGTTACTGTTCAAGGACGATTTAGTGACTTAAAACTCACATACTTGATTCTGATGACAGCCAGCATGCTCATCAAACGCTACAGTATCTATTCTGTCGAATTGTCCTTCAGTAAGACACTGAACCTCCTCTCTGTTACTCATTGTGTGTAACTAAGATGAAGATGACAGTAGCATTCACTGGACGCTCAGAGCATTATGTGGTATTTGTACTTCAGCTGCTCCCACAATAACTCAGTGGCTCTATCAGCTCAGACCTCTGAGCATTCGTCCACATAAGAGAATGATATTTGGCACAGTCAGTGGTAGTGTCGCAACAGAGGCTGATAGACAGAAATGAGAAGTTCGAATCAACAGCCTCTCAAACAAGGGGAATGGAGCAGAAGAGTGGAAAGTGCTGATAAGGGAAGGAGTGAGACAGAGTGACCCAGAGCAATTCCCTCCAGTGTCTGAGAGAGACAGAATGAGGGGGCAGGGTAGAGGTTGGTACTGAAGGAGAAGTTAACTAGGGCAAGGAGAATGGGAACAGACAGCAAAGAAGATAGCAAGGACAAAACAAATTCCCACTCCCCCCCTTTACTGACGTAAACCCTACATTTTTCGGACTATTTCCAGCAGTGGATAAATACACATTCGATGCGCTAATATTTACAGAACCAGGATGGGGTATGTGGGATGGTCCCAACATAAATTGTAGTGCCTGCATTCATCACAATAAAGGAACATGTCACCTGGTCTAATGGTATAGCTCACTGATGTGTTTTTAATGTTTACTGAGCAACAATGGAGCTCTATGGCACAGAGCTGTAAGTTACATCAGACCTTGGACACAGGTGGTACTAGTTAGTACGACCAAAACGTTGTTGGCTTTGGTCATTTCATGGAACTTGTAGACAGAAAGAAAAACACAGAATATCACCAGCTTTATATTTAAAGGAGTTCTGAGTTTGCTCTTCTGTAACACTCACAATGGACAATCTTCAAAGAAGTATTAACGCTGATGCAGCCGAACCAGAGATATCACATTTTTTTATTCCACACATCCACACATTACCATTACTGACAGTTATGGCTGGGGAATCAGGTGTGTTATGCTTATAGCAGCTAATGCAGCCACAATGTCCTAGCCTCAAGCAGAAACAGATCTGAATGATCAAGGTAACACTGTCAACAGATTTTCAAACATGATCAACAAACTGTCCCTGTCCCTGTCATGACAGATAGGGAAATGGTGAATGAATAAAGTCAATGTCAATGAAATGTCCTCACAAGTAACTAACATTCAGTCAAACATTTTTTATGCTTGTGTGGATGTGAAGAAAAGGGAAAACTCTTTCAGTGCTTTAGGGTGTGCGTATTCATGGGCACAGATTAATTTTGCCTGTCCTCAGTCTCCTCCTGTTTCCTCCTCAGTGTTTTGGAATCTGAGTGCACAGTACAAGCCTTGTTCAGACTCAGACAGATTACTTCCCGTTGCATCAGATCCCCTCTACAGCACTCAGTTTGTAAAGGCTTGGAATGGGGCATCAGTACAATCAGTCAGCTGAATCCTATCCACCATCTCTACAGGAAGCAGATCTGCCTCAAGATCCTCATCAACAAAAACACAGGAGCCCAACCAGTCAAACACGGCAGGGATGAATTCTTTTACAAGAGTCTGCCCCCTGCTTTAGTTAAATAAAGACACACTGGCTCTGTGTGTGTGTGTGTGTGTGTGTAGCTGATTGAGCAGAGGTGAAGGGGAGAGTATTGATTAGATTGTACAGCCTGATTGCTGGGGGGATGGGGTTGATTCCCTGTAAGGAAATAGTAATGCATTAGTGTGCTATGTGTATGTATTTCATATATGGAGGACATATGAAAACAACATACAGCATGTGCATACAATATGTGTATGTGCATGTAGGAGAAAGAAATTATAATTTGCTGTTGATTGATGGGGACACAGGGGTGACCCAGCATTCAAACAAACACCCTGCCTCCTCCTCAATCTGAAACACCCCATGGGCAACACAGTGGTATGATCATTTTGACACTGCCACAATCTGTTCACTGTGGAACCACAGCGGGATGTACCACTGAGAGGGGTAATAGGATGAGAGGGAAACCAGGGGGGAACCTTCTTCCCCTTTACATACTGATGCAAATGAATGACTGTATAATTTTGTGTTTGTGCATTTTCTCAGAGTAGTTCTCAGTGACTTCTAACGAGCTGCTCCTTCACCGTTGGTGACAGGGAAATTTTTGGAGGCAAGAAACAAGAGAGATATGAAGAAAGAGAGGGAGAAGCAAGCTTTACTGTCTGAGCTACCCACAATGCAACAGGACAGGTGCCTCTGGGGGAGCCAAGACTTTTCCCAACTGCTAACCCCATCGGTCGTAATACCCTCGAGGAACGTACAGTACAGCATGAGAGCACGCATGTCTACACATTTTGATTCACACGTAGTCAAAGACACTGTTCATCACATGACCAAAGGTGACCACATCTATGCAATATTACTGTACACAGCCTACACATGTACAGTGCATGAAAGCATCACTGGGGGCAGTTTCATTGGAGCTGCTTCTGCTACAGTAAATAGTCCTTGTGGAAACTTTTGCCAGCAAGTTAAGAAGTAATGGGAACATTATATCTGGAAAAAAAAAATTCTTCATTAATCTCTTGGACAGACCTGTATGGCACTAGAGGCAAGTGATGTTTTTTTTTCTTTAATCCAAGTCATCTCATCTCATTCCTTCCAAAAGGCCGTCATTAATCAAACCTCCTCCTTTGCAGGGAGATTAGTGTCAGTTTAAAATGTGCTTCCTCAGTGTGTTCAGTGTGGACTGACACTGGGACAGCTACTTGCTCACTGATGGTGGATTAATCATCTTCATCAGCTTGTCATCTCACCATTCCCTCTCCCAGTCTTTCTCTTTGCTCTTTCTCAAAGACGCGCACGCGCACACACACACACACACACACACACACACACACACACACACATACAGCATACAGCAAAGGAGGATTTACAGCATGTGCTGCCAAGAACCTCTCCATCTCAAGATTAGAGTGGTGTCAGTGCTTTACAGTAAGCTGATATCAACATGCAGACACAGAGAGAGAGAGAGAGGGAGAGAGAGACACAGCAGTTGGACCAATGTCTGCCTTTCTGTAGCTCAACACCAAACTGGCACAATATTTCAGTCTCCTTCACTTTTCATAACAAACCCTGTGAGACATACCTGAATCACAGCTTTATTATGTAAGGGAATTCCTTTCCCGCTGACTTCACTGCTTATTAAATGTTATATTGTCCCACATCTCTCCGCTGAAGCGTGATACTCAGCCTCTCCTCAGTCCCCAGGAGGGCGCTGCGCTCCCATTCTTTAATAAATCATGGACGTGCTCCGTTCACCTGACCCCCATCATTTTGTCCCGCTGCCTCGCGCACCATTAAAAGTGCAATCACACCCGAATTAAACAATATGACTGCTTCTTGATAAAACTCTTTCCCTGTTAAGGAGCACTGTGCAGGTCTGGGCGCCAATTAGTCTGTAACGTGGACTATTGTGTTTTGATCAGGCAGCACGAGAATCCCAATCCTCCACCGCGGTTCAGATGTTTCAGCATCCTGAGTCAATTAACCTTTTGTTTTAGACAAATAAGACGCGTTCTAACAGCTGCACAGTTTCAACAGTTTACCGATCCTTACCTTGCATAGTAGCCTTCTCGAGAGCCAGGGAGAACCACAACACCGCAACCGCAAACTTCATGCTCCCTCTTGTCATCAACAAAACCGAACGCATCTATCCTCAGCGAAGATCAAATCATTTTACTGTTCGCGCACAGTCCTGCAGGATGCATCACTTCGGCAGCCAAGTGGGACCTCCAGGATCTCCGCTGTGATGTCCAGTTTAAATAATGAAGGACAATAAGGTTGTTGGTGGCTTTGTGTAACACGGACCGCCATCACAGTGTGGAGCAGCGGCAGCAGCGTGAATGATTTTTTTCTCCCCCTCTTTCCTCCGGTTCTGTCGCCTCTTCTGTTTCCCTGCAGCTTCTTTTCGCGTGTGTGTGTGTGTGTGTGTGTGTGTGTGTGTGTGTGTGTGTGTGTGTGTGTGTCTGCGTATGTCCCGGTGCAGAGATAGATGATTCCGGAGCGGAGTCGGACTGAGGGCGGGACGGAGGAGGGCTGGCCCGTCAGAGGATGGTGGGACGACATAGACTAGGGAGGACAGATCTGGCCCCCCTCCAGAGGTAAATAAATAAATGCTACATGATATTCGCTCAAAATGGAAACCACAACAGACAATTAAATATATGTACATGTTCCGGATTAAGGTAAACTCCATAATATTCCCTTTTGGGTTCATTATTATTATGTATCTTATATGAGTTTGAATAGGCCTGTATCTGTATCTGTATATTAGATTCAAGGCCTTCCATTTAAACATTGCACAGTTATGGTGTAGTTGCTGGTCAAATGCAGGCAATATAATAAAAAGAGTAATTAATGAAAATAATGAAGGAAGTGCTTTCCACTCAGTGAACTGAAATTATTATTTCTGTATAGATTCATTTAATGTCAGGTTAAACATTAGTGTTTCATTCATTTACTGTCCTCTGCAGTTCACAATTTCAGCATCTTTGACGGATATGGTCAAAGGTGGTGAGAATATGCAGCTCGCCAAGCAAGCCTGATGAAGAGCATAAAGACTCTCAACTCGCCACGAGACTGTCAATGTATTGTAATGTATTGTAACGATTCTGCAAAGCCCTATATTCTGCTCAGCTGCAACGTTTTTCACGTCTAGTGTAGTGGCTTGTAAAATTATTTGTTTTTGCAGTGTACACAAATGGTGATTATGGTATAGTTAAGGCTAGGCAAATAGAATATGGTTAAGGTATAGTTAGGGTTAGGCTACTAAAACACTTGCTCAGAGAAACATTGTGGTTAGGGTTAGGGTTGTAAAAGAACAAAAGTTAATTACAGGTCTCTGACAGGAGGAAATACGTCTGTGGCCTGAGGTAGAAGGAGATGGGTTAAACAGCTCTTGATACATGCACTTGCTGATTGTGATTATGCTGAAAGTTTGATGTCAGTAACTTTTGTGCTGCGTTTATGATAATTGAGAATTGCGAGTCAGCACTGTCTGAGAAAATGGTCAACAGCGACATCACAGTCAAAATGCCAACCACTGAGCTCCCTCTTCATCTTGGGAAGAGGTGGTAGTCTGAGGTGCCAAGTCAGGTGAGTAGGGCGGGTGTTGGCCGACTTCAAATCCATATTTGGCATAGGACTGTGCAGTGGCCGATGTTGTCCATTCTCTCGGACAGTGCTGACTTGCAGTCTTCAATTAACCAAAACAGAAATACAGCAGAAGTTACTTCAAACTCTCTGTGTAATTACTCAAAGAGTTGAACTGCAAGTGCACGTAACAAGAGCTGTTGAACTTACCTCCCTTTACCTTAAACCACAAACTTATCAAGCACCCTCATATTTCCTACATTTCTCACTGAATGTTGGCATTTCATCCAATATTTATGTCATTATTAGGAGTACTGGGAAAGACAAACCCTCACAGAAAATATTTACATAAAAACCAGGAGATGTTTAAATTTATCAAGAGCTCAGTTGTGTGGTGTGAGGGAAGCCCTTTCTAAATTTCTGATTGTGAATTGACATCTTTGACTTAAGCCAGGAAGTGTTGGATACTCTTGTTTCACCTTAACGTGACCGATCTCACCCATGAGCGTGACCTCGTCATGGTTCCAGCTCAATTTACTGCTCAAAACTTCACATGATGAGCAAACAATTTTGCTGAACGTGGAGACTTACTACTTTGCTTGATGAGTAACACTCAGAGACGTCAGGAAGCACTTTAGTTTATGATAAATGGTTTAAGATCATCTTTCAGGGAGCACTGACCTGAAAGTTTCCTCTCAGAAGCCCATCACATTGTTTTATAGGCAGTGAGTCTGCACATTATCGTAAATCATTGGAGAGTGCAATTTGATGCTTCATTCATTCAGCTACACACAGACACTCACTCACACATGCCGTGCCGTGCCATGTCATGTCATACTGTACCATACATGCCATCCTCTAATCTCTGTATTCTCACAGGAGACTGCGGGTGAGCACAAGGAATGTGTCAGGCAAAAATGAATCCATGCCAACTAATGATATGAGGAAAGTGAAAAGAGGATCCTACATGACTGGAAGAATACACCCTGCCACATCACATCCTGACACCAAATCTGATTAGTGTTCATAATGTATATGGGCATCATGGATCCTGATTAGAGCGTGATTCCAGCACAAGCAAGTGAACCCACAATACAGGAGGTGGCTGTGCTGTTGTTTTATGTATGTTGTTATGCCAGAGCTATCACCTTTCGCTGATAAAAGCTAAAGTAGTGAGGACGAGCACTTACTGTAGCACAACTGATCTAATTACCTGCTGTACAAGCCGAGCAGATGAGGTGATCTAGCTATCATCCCACAGAAAGTTTCCATACACTGGTGGGAAATTGAGAAATATGCATCTCCCCCGGTTCGATTCACGCCTGTTACCAGTTAATGGTGGTGTAACATTGAGAAAATAGGACCTGCACGAATATAATCAGGCAGTACAATAGGTTTGGCAGTTTTATTTTCCCTGTGTGTAATATAAAATGCATTGTGTCATCTGTGTAAAAGGCAAATAGTAGAGAACAGATAGAGTGTGAAGAGTGGTAGTGATATATGGAGGTGCAAAGGGCCAACAGCCAGACCATCTGACACGGAGCAGGGAGCTCGGATTCATTTGCTTTGTGTCATTTATTCAGGCAATCAAATAAGCAGTTGGTAGACTCGTAAACAACTCATTGCGAGCTGGTGAAGGAGATGGACTCTCCCCGCTCCTAATTAAGTTTGAGCTAACAGCAGCTGGAAGAAGAACTGCAAGGTGAATCATTCTGCACCCACGCACAAACACACACACACACACACACAAATGCATGGAATTTGATGGTTCATTCACAATCAACATGAACACATACTTCTTTGCTGCACACATGCAGATCACATGCTTGAAAGACTGCCACTTGGCTGCTTTTCATTGGCTTTGCGTATCTCATTAAATGCTGTCTTAAGCGCGCACCTGATCGCTACTCTGCTTTTGCCAAGACTTGCCCAGGGGGGAATCCAGCCTATCTCTCACACATACACAGAGACAAATACACACTCACACACTCATCAAGTAGGCACATCCTCCCTGCTTATCTAACACCCAAACAAACTCTGTCACTTCTGTGTCAGTGCACACAAACTGACAGCAAGTGCTTCAATAGTCTTGTTATCCAGCGATGGAGGTAAATGGAGATTCTGGATGGTCTTTCAGTTGCAAACTACTTCAGTAATTAGTTTCATTCCAATTCCAATCCAAGCTAATTCAGAAAATGAGTTGAAATTAAGGTCGTCAATGCTGAGGGGAGGTCGGTGAGAGCACCAGTTTTCTAACTGGGAGGTGTGAAATGAGGAGCCATTTTTGGGGCAAAATTAAAATTCGAGACCGGGGTAGACACGAGTTCTTCCGCCCATACAGCTTTTCATCCGCCTGCCCGCTTCTTCTATTTTCAGCTGGGGAGACTGAGGGGAACACATGATCCACTTCACATCCGTCGACGGTCTACTGCTTTCCTGATTGTACCCACCAACAAGCTGCGGACGACAAAACACAGCCAGTTGTTGGACCACTCAGTCTCTGTGGAATTGCAGCAGCCCTTTAAGCCAACCATAACAGAACAAAGCTAAATGCAAAAGGCACATTAGTTGGACTACGCTTCATATTACACAGCAAGCCACAAATGTTCCATGTTTATCGGGAACCAGTTCATTCCAACCGCTAACAGTCAGTGCTCCAGTAAAAAAGTTCAGTGACTTTTCATCCGCAAGAGAAAACCGGCATTGAATAGTGTCTGCCTGTGGCCGCTCCCCCCCCCCCCCCCCCCCCCCCCCCCCCCCC
This sequence comes from Lates japonicus, assembly GCA_033238685.1. Lineage (NCBI taxonomy): Eukaryota > Metazoa > Chordata > Actinopteri > Centropomidae > Lates > Lates japonicus. The sequence goes on along the minus strand of BRZM01000043.1, from coordinate 5,089,345 downwards.
CCCCCCCCCCCCCCCCCCCCCACACACACACAAATGTCTCCATGCTCTTTTATCAAACTGTGTTCATTCCAACTACCATTTAACAGTCATGCTCCAGTGTGTGTTCAGTGACCTTTTCAATCCAAACAGCAAGAGAAAGGTAAACCACGACTGGAATACGAGTGTCTGCCTGTGGCTGTTTACATATGTGTATGTGTGTGTTTCTGAACACCTATGTCTATGATACCTTGAGTTTTAAGGGAAACTAAGGCCATTGTGAGCTATCATCACCTCTTATACTCTTATAGGGATATTTTAAGGTAAGAATTTATGATTAAAGTTATTATTTATATGTAAAGCACAAAGAAACACAGACATGCCAGTAACATGAGAGTGTTGTGCATTTGCCTGACAGCTCTGACACTGAACCTATACACTGCAAGTATCTGCATATAAGTAGCTAAATGTCACACAAGATGATTTAGAGATGACATGACTGTGAGTCCACACTGCAGGCGCTAATACCTGACTTCAACTACTGTCATTTGTTAAACCAATGTCACATTATCCTTCCCTCCTCCCTCCTGCTGCCCCCTTGCCCTTTTTTATACCAATACGTCTATTTTTCTTTTGTGAAGCGGTTATTTCATTGTTTCTTTGACTCCAGCTTTTGTTTTCACAACATCGTTACTTCCAGACATTTACCAAAAGTCTGTTTATTTCAGGGAAAAAAACTCATAGAGAAAAACATATATTCATGCATTTGCCCAAGCATATTTCCTCTAGCAAATAGTGCAATATAATAATGCACACTCTCCCTTAGGTTTGCCCCCTCCCCAACACACACAGACACAAGGAAAACAGACATCCCAGCAGTTGCTTGAGCAGGGGGTGACAACGAAAGGCTGGTGCAAAAGCTCATTCACCAGCAGTGATCCAGTATGGCTGAGTGAATCGCATTTCTAGGAAGGAGCAGCTCCCAAAAGAGTAAAGCTACAGTAAATCTTCCTCCTCTCAGTCAGTTTGCCTTAGACAGAGAGAGGGTGAATAGGATGGCGATGGACGACGAAGAATAGAGCACAGCCTACACAAATCAGGGATGAGACTTGGATTTCAAAGGGAACTGTTAAGATCCAAAACTAATCCAGTCTTAATTTGTATGTCTTTATAATGTGTACATCTTGTTAATGCGGGTTAATTGTGAGTTCTCAGACACAGGAAATATAACCCGCAATGAGAACATTTGAAGAACAGAACAGAAATCACCTGTTTGTCTCTCGTTCAGATTGTTTTGTTAGACTTTGTGGGGACTGTACAGGCCAGCACAGGTATGTGAAAGAGTAGAAAAACAAGCTATAAAACATGCAGCCACCACTGGTGCTCTACATATACTGTACGTGCTGCACTGTTAGACTCCCAGGAGGAAGTGCTTACAAAGTTCTGCAGTGATAATGGAAGGTTCGAGATGAAGCTCTTTGTAAGAGTTCGTGCACATGTTTGCACACGTATACACACAAACAGCAGCAACATGGCTCAAATGCTTAAGAGGGGCCGGAAAAAACAGAAACACACCTCAGTGCAAATTTCATATCTAAGAAAGATAAAATCATCCAGTGAAAATCAGAGCACAGAGAAAGAGGCAGACAAAAAAAGAAAGCGAGCAGAGAGAGACACAGAGGGTCAGTGAGATCGGAAACCGCGATCCGTTGCTGATTATGACAAAGCGATAAGTCTGATTTTCTGCCCCAGTTGCCGTGGCAGCCAGGAGCAGCTGCAGTGGCAGGGTAGCATTCGCTCTGCCATTCCACTCCTCCATTCCCTGAGCCGGTCGATTATCAATGATACGGAAAAGCAAGGAAGATCTTGCCGGGCCCGCTGCCCAGCACATGCTGGGGCCACAGGAGGGGAGGAGGGATTGAAGCATACACTGAGAGAAATAATGAGAGAGAGGACATGTTGCTGGCTTCATTAGTGTACCAGTTCATGCTTCAAGGCAGGAGGGACAATCACACATACACACATGCACACACACAGACTTAGGAGGTAATCATATTGACTTACATGAATTCCCTAGACTTGCATTACCATATGTGTAATGTGACATCGCCGCATATGGATGGTAAATGTGGCAAAGATTCCCATGTTAATGTCTTACAGGTACTTATGTCATTGGAGAGACCAGCACAGGATTACAGAGCTGATCATGTAAGATTTAAAAATACTGTGCACTAACAATATAACACTATATCCACTAAATCTGGATTTCATTACACCGAGCTTCCATGTTTGTTTGGTTTTCAGGTACTTCAACATTATTAAACACTGAGTCAGAGATACTGAAACTCTTAGAACAATTAGAGTATTGCAGTTATGACCTGAATTTTGACATTAATGGAATGGAAATGTGTAATATACTAACACTAATATGCCATGAACATGGCTTATCCTTAGCCCCATTTGGGACTGACTCATCCACTGCGTGGGAGTCACAGATGCTTCCGTTGCAAAGGTTAGCGATAAAGCGACTGCTTTATTGGACATGAGGAAGGTGATCTGATGTACTTTGTCAAACCAGCTGCCAAAGTTGGGATTATGCCTCAGTGAAGATACACGTAAACATCTTAGCAAACCTACACAGAGAATGGTGTTATGGGTAACTGTAGATCACAGAGACTCACACAAGAGAGAGCTAATGGGCACACCTCCCAAATCTCAACAACACATCATGTGGACCTGTGTGTCAATCAAGCTGATTGTTTGACCCAACTCCTTTCAAGTGGCAGGTTAGAAATGGAGAAGAAGGAAAAAATACTTGACATATACACAAGTTGTGCATACAAGCATAGAACAGCCACAGAAACATCTCTGGACAACTCAGTGCAAGTTCACTTATGTTCAGCTCTAAGAAGCAGCCATAAGCCTTCATCCTTGAAGCCTGTTCTCTTGTTAAAATTGTAATATTTTGTTTGAACAACTTCTTATGAATAATAAATGTCACCTTTATGTGGCTTGTCCACAAAGTTTTTCATGTAGTCTTCTCCTCATTCTGATGCACTAAGCAAAGAATGGGCTTTTTACTGCCCCCAGGCAAGTAGGGGGGAATGGTTGGTGCATTTTCCATTTTCACTTTAAGTTATTTTAATTTGTATTTTTTTCTCACAGTCAGGCAGCAGAATTGAGCGTCATTAGTGCTGCGTATTATCGAATCCAAAACATTCAGTATTAATGATGGGAAATATGAATGTGTACCACTTTATAGAATGTTTCTATTTCATCCAGGTTCAGTTTCCACTGAGGCTGAAATACTGTTAACATGAAGTTCATACTGAACATAACAGCATTACATTCATACATATACAGCCTGAGTGTTCCAGGCAGAACATCATTAACAGTAACAGCTCATTCTCAGACATGTGACCCATGTGTTGTCTGTAATCCAAGTATCTGAGAAATCATCACATATTTTACATGTCCATACATGTCATATTACAGATTAACAATCCAGGGACCATTTGACAAGTTTCCCTGGCTTTGTTGGCAGCGCTAGTTTTACATTGTGTTGTTAGAGTCTCTTTGAATTCCTCGTAAACCACCAGAATTAACGTGCACTCTTCATCTGAGAGATATGGCGTACACCCGTTTTATGCACGCGCACTAACTCTGATTAAGTTAACACCGACTGAAGTTACCGACATCTGAACCACCGTCGAACCCTGAGTTTCCTTGATAACCCTGAGTTAAATCAGAGGAGGTTAAACTCCCTTGGTAGTACAGGCCACAGGTTACAGGGTGCAGCAATGAGCCATTCTGGCACACAAACATGAGATGTATAGCTTATTTTAAGCTTGTTCAAACAGTGTGTTTTAATTTTGCAAGAGAGTAAACAAAAAGAATGAGGAGTTAGTGGTTGGTTTTCCAATAAATGTTGGGGTAACTTCCCCACCTCTGATAAGGAACAGTTCACAGCTTCCCCAATGCTTGAAATAATCCTAATTCTGACAACAAAACAAGTCTCAAAGGTGTCATATCTAAGTTTTTGCTATTGCTACATGGTCAACATTACCTTTAACCGCTGTTTACCTAGCACTCTTGAAGAGATGTTGCGAGTTCAACATCAAACTTAATTTGTTTACTGGCCAAGAGCAGTCTCCAGCAGTGGAAAGCAACAGCAATGTTAACTTCTGTTTCTATCGCTTCTTTTCTTCTACTGAAGTTAACATGCTAACCAGCTAGCCCATGCCCATTCCATCTCATTATACCATTTTGTGATAGTGAGTCACTGTAGCGTCCAGTCAGCAATGAAGGCTGTAGTGCTGCCTGGAGGACATATTCTAACCTCATGTGAATGCTACAATGGCTGAAGCTCTTGGTCAGTAAACAGCTGTTAATGCTAATGTTGACTCTGTACCAACAGGAAAAAAATAAATAAAAATTACATTCAGGACATTTAACCTTAAAATTCAATGGTTTACCAAATGGGAGCTGAGTCCCTGTGACATGACTGCATGGACAACGTTATGTCCCGACAAAGGGATTAATACAAGTACATACAGTGCAACAACACATCTAGAGCCGAACTGACATTTTGTTTGTCAAACATTTTGCTTGTTGTCAGAGGACCTTTCAGTGAAAAACAAATGCAGCACAAAAATACACAGTATGTTCATGCATACTCAAAATGAAGGAACAGGATTTGGCATTAAGTAAAACCAAGTCTGTCATTTCCACTCTACTTCTCTGCCTCTTTTCTACTGAAGCTGTCACAACAATATTCTGATAGAGAGACAGAGATCTGACTCAGTGCGACTCACTGTCTGCACTCGTGGATGCCGCATACCTTGATACTTGCACGCTTGCAGTGTCTGCACACACAGACATAGATGTACACACTTCACACTCCTCTACCATTAAAGTTGTCACAAAAATGTTCTGGACTGAGAGTTAAAGGTATGACTCAGTCTCTCTTCCTTGTTTTACTCCCCCTGCTCACTGCAGCACACAAATACTGCATATCCCTCTGCATGTATGTTCATCTTATGCACTTACACAAAAACACATCAAGCCATATACACAAGTTAAGCTGTTACAAAGATGCAGACTCTCATATCGGAGTCATTGAGTTTTGTAGCATTTCTGAGACTATTTAGTCACTTGCAATCTCTCTCTCAGTCTCTCTCACACATACTCACAGTCGCACACACTCAGTCACATACACATACACACATGCATACACAAACCCTGTAATCTACTGTATAATACCACTGTGGAACAGACCAGAATTTGAAGCCTCTGCAGTACCCTGGGGGTATAGCGGTGGCAGCTATCAAAGAATAATGATTCACCCAGCTTGCCTTAATGTGGATTTTTTTTTCTCTAATATGCTAACACACACAGGCACACACTCTACGTGCGGTATTACTGTATGCAGACTGAAAATAGAAACTCATTTTTTTTTCATTTTTTATCATGAAGATGTGTCACCAGATTTTCAGATGTTTATTAGCTACAAACAGGGTCATATCATGCCATGCTACACTGTCTCCCACACTGAGAATTCAAATTAAATATCTAACACTAACAATCTCTGTTTCAATAAGTAACAGACTGGCTATGAGGAATACTTTAGGGGAATCAGACCTTGAACTGTCTAAGAGTGCCTGGTAAATCTCAGTGGAGATGACTGAAGTATTTTTAAAAAGCTGCTTGTCATTTCATAGCTTCACTAGCAGAGTGTGAGTGCAAGACTTGTTTTGAAGTATAAAACGGAAGGAGATGATATTCAAAGATGATCAGTGTGTTATTATGAAAACATTTCTCTTGCCGCCCACTCCCATTCTCTGAAGAGCTCTTAGAGAGGGGTCTTTAATGAGATTTCTAATGAGTGGGTCATTAAAGATCCATTATGATGTCACAGCGCTCTCAGAGCAGTTTGTGCCAGCACACTTAGTCATCATAAGGACAGTAGACAGGATGAGTATGCTATTCCAGTTGTCTTGGGTCAGATCACACTGTAGATAGCATGACTGATATTAAAGGAATAATTCAACATTTTGGGAAATGTGCTTACTGGCTTTCTTACAGAGTTTCCCATCAGAGGATCACTACCACTGTCCTGTCTGTGTTTATTGTTTAGTTATATCTTGTTTTCTGCCAAATATATATCTAAAGATTATTTCTGAACTTGGGGTGTGTATATAAACTTATCCAATCAAATGTGATTTTGGCCAACTAACTGCACCCATCATGTAAAACAGCACATGAACCATAGCTTGTAGGTTACAGTAAGTTGCAGAGTAATATAGGAGGTCTCAGCTTGTCCTCCTGAACAATCTTCTACAGCAGTGTAACTCACAGCAGCTCTCCAAACTGCACTGAATTTGCTAAGACTTGCCCAGTTTTATGCAATCTAATCACCTCTTAAGGATCTGATTTAAATCTCTCTCATAACTAAACCCTGCCCACATAATCATTTTCACTTGAAAATACACCACATTAAGATAAAGACACTTCAACTTCTATTTTACAGTGATAATTATGGAGCTGGAGCAGTTGATTAGCTTAGCTTAGCATAAAGACTGGAAGCAGAGGGAAACAGCAAGTCTGGCTCTGTCCAAAGGTAAAAAATACTACAGCTCACTATTAATATGTTGAGTCTCATTTGTTAAATTTGTACACATACAGAAAAACTTCAAGTTGTGGTTTTACAAGAGCAATGGAGTTCCGTCAAGTCCACCTCAAAAAAAGTTTGAGCATTTTTGGGCATTTTTCTTGCACTGTCAGCCTTCTTTTCAATTACAATACGCCATTTTCCCAAAGCGCAGTAAGTAAGACCCAGGTTGTAATAAACCACAGTTCACCACAAGCCATTATAAGGGTGACATTATAAAAATTTACTGACTAGTGTTTGGATATTATAACTTAAACTTTGAAATGTCCGAGCAGCAGTTCTATTTGCTTTCAAGGGTCTCAAACCTTTCATTAATTATTAAGAGACATGTGGTCTCTCTCTTGTTAGTTCCAGGCAGCTTGTCTGGCTTGATGGAAATAATGCTGAACTCTACAGTACTACACATGGGGATGTTCACAGACAAATGCACATATGAAACAAACATCTTGGTACTATGTACTGTATAATACATTCTTGAAGAATCAGCATTAACCTGCTGACCCAAGAGGAGTCTTGTGGGCCAGGTAACCCCCATCTCTTAACCCAATTGATGTGCCCCACCATCTCCTCAGTCTTGTCAGCTAGATGGTGAACATGATGACCTGAAATGTAGGGATGATGTGTGGGTCTGCCTTTGGGAACTAAAGACATGGAAAGAAAAAAACTTGTCTTTGATCCCAATACAAGCACTCACATGCCAGTTTCACTTCAGGGGGTTTGAATATTTGATGACCCAAGAAAACATGCTAAAACCATGAATAGATAAGTAGATACAGGCAGCAGGCTGACAGGCAAGCAATTAGACAAAGCTATTTTAGAAAAGCAAACACTCATCTACAGCACACACATACATGTAGGCTTATGACTTCAAGGCAACAGAACAGATCTGCTTATTCAGTGTATAAATTCGATCTGTGAGAATACCCTTGAAGAAAAATATCATAGGACAGTTTGTTTTAAGGGTTTTTTTGTTGTTGTTCATTGTTGATTGTAAGTGTGCTGAATTAAGAAAGAGTAGTGCAACTACATCAAGAAAATGACATTTAAGTTCAATTCAATTCAATTTATTTATATAGCGCCATATCACAACAACAGTCATCTCAAGGCACTTTTCATATAGAGCAGGTCCAGACCATACTCTTTAAAATAGGTATTTACAGAGAGAGACCCAACAGTGGTACAGTGGTAAGTGGCATTCCCCTTGCTTTCAGAATGGAGAAAATGGCCAAATGAGTTACTGGAGCTTAGTGGAGGGCTCAGATGTCTAAATTATACATGGCCTTGGTGCCATTTGCAGTGGTCTTCAAAGTGAGATGACATTATGTCACTTGTGCCTCACTGCTGAAAGAAATTTTTGCAATGCAAAAATGTCATTGTCAGTTGGGGGCAGCAGAACAAGCACAGAGCAAAACACTGACATATTATCACCTTATCAAGTCATAATCATGACTCTCTTTTTGTTTTTTGCTGCGCTGCAGTCTTTAACAACTACTGTGGAAAATAACTTTGCTCTAAATATTCCACTATGATCACCAGCTAGTCACTAAATCTGTCTACTGGCTGTGTGTTGCTGAGCAGGATGTGTAGTGGGTTTTATTAGATTTTCATTGCTGGAAAAAGCAGTATGGTTGGAGTGGACACAAGACTGACAGGAGTAATATTTACAGGCCAGAATACCAAAACAATGAGCTGAAAAACACTAAAACACTCCACAGGACTGACGAAAACTGCAGTTAGGTGATAATGCTCGGTAAGTTCAACACTATTAGCATACAAGTTTATATTACACATAGTGATTTGATCTATTGTTGATATAAAAATTTTGAATGGTGAAGCTTTGAACAAGCCTAAAATATTTGTACTATAGTATTTGACCAAAGCTCCAGGAATCTGTGTATTTGTTACAGAAATCATTATATGTGTTTCTGTTGGAAAACTAAATATAGTATAATAGCAGTGAAATCACAATACCAACCCCAGTATGCAGTGTTGTTGTACATCTCCCTCCCACTGTTCTGTCTGAAGTGTGCCTGGGAGAGTTGCTGAGTTTAACATCGAACATTAAATCTTGTGATTTCCAGCCTCCGCCAGCCATCAAAGAAAACACCTCTCTGCTGCGGTGGACCGCATCTCTGTCTTTCTTCTTTTCCTCTCTGTACCTCTTCCTCCTCCAGTATCCCACAAGTAAACTGATTTCTCAAAAAGGGAAAGTCCGCAACGCCCTCATAAATGCAGGAAAAAACTTAAAAAGTTAGGTACGGATTTCCACACATACAAACACCTTTTCAAACTTTTCAGTATCAATAATAAAGTCAGTGCACATGTTTAATACACGTGTCCTTCAACAGCAACCCAGAGTTAGTAAAAGAGAAAAGGTGGGGTATGTTGTGTATTTTTATCTTGCCTGTATCAGGATCTTGCATGTGTTAATGTGTGTTAAGTGTGAAGGTTTATACACATATGTGACTGTAATAATTATTGTAATAACTCAAATCCAACCAATAACCTTTTGTTTGTTTTGGACGGATAGGAGCGTCTCTGTATTTCTTGGCATATCATAACTCTTAATACCACTTCACTCTAGTGTTGACAAAATGTATCCGACCATTCAAAATGAACTTGAAACTGACACTGACCTGTTTCACTCTCTTTGTCAGCCACAATATCAAGGCTTCAGATAACACAATTTGAAGCCAACAACCTGAATATGTGTTTTATCACAATGTTACATTTTCAATATTGCCATTGACCCTCTCATTCATTTTTATCAAGGATGGTTTCTCATTCACTTTTCCTCAAATAGAAGTCTTTGGATACATTATAAATCCTTGGCAGCCCTGGCAGCATAAAAAACTAATTATGTGTATAAATATTACACCAGCCACACTGAAGCAGCCACAAGGTTGCTTTGCGTCATCCATTTCCTCAACTTGGCTCTTCATGAAGTCACATGACTTGATTTAATATGCCAGTATGACACAGAAAGGCAATTTTCTAGAGGGACTTAAATATAAATTTGTATTACATATGATATTATTTCCTATTAGGATTGAACTCAGTTCCTTTTTGCAAATCCAGGGGAAAAATAGAGCATGAATCACCCCATACAATGTAATTCCAATTCTGCTTGACATCCCAATTTCATTTGACCTCCGTTACTAAGAGCCTCCTATTGTGAATGGCACTTCATAGTACCATGTGCACTGCTCCATTAATGTTTTTCATTTCACCATGCTTATTCTGCCTTTAAGCACAGAGCTAAATTTGTTATGAATTAAATCTAAATCAAATTGTGCACTTGTATACAAATTGGGACAACTTGAGACAGAGCACATAAAACCTCTGCCAGCTACAATGCATGGGTTACTGATACTTTCTGGGTAGATGACTCAATATCTATGTCACAGAGTTCAAAAAGCAGCCTGATTTTGTTCAACACATGGCTCCTTACAAGGAAATCAATCAATGAGCCCACAAAGATAAAATGTGCCTGTCGGTCTACCTAAAAAGTGGCTCCTTTCAAGAAAATCAATCAAGTCACACAAAGTCAGATAAATGTTTGTCCCCATGTCTATGTGCTTACATGGCAGTGGCAAATGTTTGTTCTCCATTTGGGTGGTTATTGCTCATGGTTGGAGACAAAGATTGGGGTTGGGCTAGCCATGTTTTGGATTGTTCCATGATCATGGGCATAGGACACAGTCTTAGATGCTTCCCATTGAAAAGCTAACCAGTTAGCCAGGCATACACTGGCCAAACCAGCCACTAAATCTCCATTCTTGAAGCCTTGCAAAACCTGAAAAATACAATTTGAAAATGTAGCATTAACCTCACCTTAGTGCAGTTTGTTTTTTTACTAGCGCTGCCGGAATGCTCTCATTACTGCCCCTCTGTGACTGCAACTGGGATTCTCACCAAGCAACACAGTGTCCGGTGGAAAATGTCAGTAAGAGACAGCATTCAGGATTTCCATCAGTGCCATTTTTTAACACTCAGAGATAGCATAGCTGAGCAGAGATGTTATTTTCTAACCATGTAATAAAATACAATTACTTTGATATATGAAATATCTGCTCAGTATATTTAAGTGTTGAGGGATATTCTTCACCTGAAATATAGGCAAAATATTGTTTACAGATCCTCTACACCAATCTGTGTCAATCGCTGGCACAGAGGGAAGTGCTGTACACCTTACAGCACAAATGGAACATACCTTCACCCCATGGTACTGTTCTGTTCACAGACGTACACAAAGTGCTTTTTGCTCCCTCTTGTTCAATTTTGGGTAAATTTGACTGATGTGACACCACTGAACACAAGACTGGAGGGCCTTGAATTCAGGGTAAATGCTGTGATGTTTCAAGTGTTACCATGGCAATGCCTATACCGCTTTTTGGCCTTGCAGGGATTTAAAGGTACCCCGTGGAGTTTTCTTGTTATCAAACAAAAGCTATGTTTACATTCAGTGTTACTCACCAAAACACACTGTGAGGCCTAACAATTTCCTTCCTTCCATGTCCTTAATGACGGAACAGGACAAAAGAAAACTGCGTGCGTAAACTATTGTGTGTTTGTTGTGTATCATTCACTGCAGGAATAATGTGTGCAGGGTCATAGTTGGGGTTAGGTTAACTGAATGCATGAGTTAATGACAAAAAGTGTACATTTGTACATCTTCTATGGCCTGTTTAGAACACTACACACTGTAAACAGACAGTATTCTTTCTCTGGTTTCATATTCAGGGTGTGATGTCTATATGGAAAACAGAATAAATTAGTTATTCATATAACAGTAATTATGATTATAACATTGTCAGCCAGCTGTCTGAACTCTCCTGCTACCACTGACTTTGCAACATCCTCACATCTCACTGTTGTTACCCGCCTAGATGTCTCAGCAGTTAAAGATGAACACACTGTGGTTTGTACTCAATAGTCTTATCCTTGACATTTTCTGTGGTCATTTCTCACTTCAGCTTCAACATATATTTGATCATAACTATAGCTTTTTTTTCTGATTAGCTGCTACATGAAATGACATGCTACAAGGAAAACATACACCTCTATTGAAACAGCAGTCAATTCCAAGATGTTCACATTGTCACATGACTAACCCAGCTAAACAGAATAAGGGTTTATCCAGATCCAGACTAATATGCATGTAGAAATGTGTCTGTCTTGTATTTATCACATTGTAATGTGTTTTCCATTACTTCCCTTTGTCCTCTCTCTCACACACCTCTACATTTTTTAAGTGCAGTTTGCATCAATATACGCCACAGGGGGGATTTTGGGATATTGTTTGTTTTTTCTTTATAACCTCAAATGAAGCCATTCATCTTCTGTGTGACGGTATGAGTCATGAGACACATTTTGCATACAAAATACTTGTTTGTTATGCTTTTTAAGCCAGGAAGACTGCTATAGTTTGGTGGAAATGATTGTGATAAACCATATATGTCATTTAAGAGCACATCTGTTATTTTTATCTGAAGCTTTTTTGGTTGGCTGACTTATTGAACAAGCACTGAGCATTAAATTGTGTGGATTTGTATTGCTTTGTAAAGGCTTTTTTGTCAGTTCTTACTCCATCATCCATATTCAAGCTGTACACTGCACACACACTCTGCACACATACACTTACAAATAATTACTGCCAGACAGACCACACTGGAGCCTGAGGCTTTAACAGCCTTGGACAATGCAGTTATGTTATTGAGACAATATTACCATAACTGTTTGAAGGCTAATTCAGCCAGTAATGGATGATATTCGTGATATGTCTGTCACCAGACTATAAAAACAGGAAAAGCCCTTTAACTTGGGTGTATTATTCAGTCTATATCCACTGGGCAACAATTAGTTGTGTAATGTAGCATTTTGTCCAGCTCAGCATGTGCAGTTCTCTGCTAGACCAGCCCTCATGTCCCTGTTAGCTCTGTCCCCGCTCTGTGGCTCTGTTGCTGCATCACTGAGGCTTCTCCAGCCTCTGGGCTACAGTCATGTGTTTCATGCTCTGATGGCACCATAACTTACCATAGAAGAGATTATCCAGTGAGTCAAACTGCTCTCTGATCTCTTCCATGTGTGTGTGTTTGTGTGTGTGCAGTCACATCTCCCATGAATTATGTTCACATATAGCTATTTTGCATTAGAGATTTATGTTCAGTGTTCAGTGTTAATGCAGGGATTCAATGAGATGTTTATAAAGTGTGTGAACGTCGGAGTGGTGGATAGGCATACACTGTGCTGTATGCTTTTTAGTAGTAAACTTACTAATATTTTTTTTTATTTTTAACAACAATCCTCATATGTTATCAAAAAAATCTACACTTCTAAATCTACACTTAAAAAACAGTGCAGGTGGCACAGACATATACCATATGGCCAGAAGTAAGGTGTAATGTTAGTGGACATCCAAACATTACATCTATATGTGATTGTTGAACATCTCATTCCAAAGCCATGGGCATTAATCTGCTGCTATAATAGCCTCAACTCATTTGGGACAGTTTCCTACAAGATTATGGAACCTGGCTGCAGGGCATTAGTGAGGTCAGGCATTAATGTTAGGCGATAACAGCTGTCCGACAAGGGCTGGGTCAGAATGGGGAACTACAAATAGCATATTAGAACAACAAGTTAATTTGCTGTTCATTTATTAAACTGAGTGAATCATGCAACCATTAATAATGTAGTTTATTATTGCCAAGAACCAGGGCATCAACAAATTTTTACTCATTTTTATAAATGTGTACCCCCTCTTAGAATCTGGGGCGAGATGCTCTGCGCAGACAATTCAAGTTCTTCCTCAACAAACTGGGAAAAGTATTTCTTTATGGACCTACTGTAACTTTGTGCACATGGGCATTGTCACTTAAAAGTGCCTATTTAAAGTACTATTTTGTGGTGCCTTCCCCAATTTACAGTTTGGGAAACTACAGTTTGGGGAAGGCACCACAAAATAGTACTTTAAATAAAAAATAGTACTTAATTTGTGGAGAGCAGAGAAAAAAAGAACATCAAGAAAAAGGGAGAGCCTAGGGGCTCTGTATATCATATGTCACTAAAATATAAATATTCTGAAACAAAAGTCAACAGGGGCAGCTGTGGCTCAGGAGGTAGAGCGGGTCGCCCACTAATTGGAAGGTCAGCGGTTCGATCCCTGGCTTCTCCAGTCCATGGCGAAGTGTCCTTGGGCAAGATACTGAACCCCACGTTGCCCTCGATGTGTGTACCATCGGTGTGTGAATGTATTAGAGCGTTTTGTGCATAGAGCAAGCGCTGTATTAATGTGTGTGTGAATGTGACACGTAGTGTAAAGTGCTTTGAGTGGTCGATACGACTAGAAAAGCACAAGTCCATTTTAGTGCAATTGTAAATAAATGCCTTCCGCTACTGACACATTACAACCACTAACAATTGCCTCTGCCACTGCAATTTATCTTTACACATGTACACTACAGCCGGATGATGGGCCCTCTGATAGATAAATGTGATTATGTGGCAGTGTCATGCATAATGATGCATTTTATCTTAACACTAAAATTATGTCTGAATAGCACTAAAATGTCAGGATTATAATTAGATGTTGTAACTGGAGGCTTAATTACACCTCTGGTGACTGTTTTTTTTTTTTTTTCTTGGTGAAAAATGACAACAAAAATATCAAAGCAATCCCCCTGTGTCAGTGTGTGTGTGTGTATATATATCTACCAGCAAATACTATTCACTTTATTTGAAGAAATATTGCATTTATTTTCAGTTCGTCAAAGATCATCTGTACAAACATGTTTGCTCCCTTCAGCATGAGTTTTGCATTTTGGATGCATCACAACATAACAGACAAATATAACCAAAAAGGGAGGGGATAAATGAAATTAAATAAATGAAGCAGTCTCCTGTAGTGCTATAATCTGAGGACAATGTATTTGTGGTCAAAGCAATTAAAATGTATGTCATGCATGTTTCTTGCAGTGCATGTTTGCTGTTAATAGTAAACTTAATCAAAAGTGACAGGAAAAAAGATTAAATTAATAGTCATGGAATTGGATGATAGAATCCTCTCATGAATTAATAAATGTAATGCGATTTCAGCAACTAATCAAGTACCATTTAATCCAGTATTTACCAGGCCAACCAATTACCTTGTGGAACATTAATCAGAGAGAACATTTATAAACACATGGTTTCTAATTACAAAAAGAAGAACAGCCTGCCCTTATTTGTTAAAAGCATTGCCAAGGGAGCCAGAAATCTGAACTCTAATTGGAAATGTCACACAGAAGCAGAGAGTGCGATTGGCTCTGACAGTGAGCAGCTTGATGAATCAGACTGGGGAATGGGTATGACAGTCATCAGTCAGCTCAATGGGGGGAGACTAAACTAGCTGCTAGGGTTGAGTGCTGTGCGATAGAGAGTTTGTATCATGTCTACTGGATGTGGAAAGTTCCCAGTTCACTAACATCTGTTGGATGTTCAGGTTCCAGTCCTGAAGGACTAATGGATGTGCCAAGTTGTGATCCAAGCCAAGCTCTAATATACCCTTTTCAAACCATGCAGGAATCAGCACTGCAAGGCTGAAATGCAATATTTGGTCAAAATTAAGTTGAGACCTGAATGTAACTTTCTGACATCTGTTTTATCATATGGAAATGACTATGCCATAGAAATAATTTCTGCAGAGACAGCACGTAAAATTAGCAGGAGCTATAAAAACTAAACCACAGTAACTGCTTTGTATAGAGAGCCGAAGTGAAAATGAAAATTCCGGTTTCTGTTCCTGAAGTTGGAAAACTCCCCAAAATCCCACTGACCTTTGTAACTATACAACAAAGCAAACAATGAAATTTAAACCCATGTATTTTAAACTACCTGGTAAAGTTTGATAGGTTGACAGATCCAGTTTTGGAAGAGAGCTTTTCTTAACAGTAGATGTGGATATTAGTATTATACTGGCTTTCTCGTGTTTAAGTAAGTGTTTACACGATAAATATTATGGCTGGACAGAGGAAACAAGCCCATTAGTAGAGTTGAGAGATTGTGGTTAGCTTAGAGGTGACTGGAACAATGAGACAGAGAGGACTAAACACAACAAGTTATTTGACTCCAGAAATGACAACTAGAACACTGAAGAAATATCTTCAGAGAAGAACGTTGGTGAATATGGATAGGTGTGAAACCAGGTTTTGACATTGTAAGTACCATTGTAGTTGCTTCTTATAAGAGTATAAGAGTTTTTTTCTGTGTTGACAAAGTTATTGTTGTTTGATTTGGTTGAAAGCAAGTATCGTAGTGGATGGCAATTTAGCTTAGAATATGGAGGGAAAGCCCAGAAACACAGCTTCAGATAGACTTACTGAAGCTATTGGAACAGAGTTTAGTCCAGACATAACATTAACACTTCAGCTCTCCATTGCTGGCCAAGTTGCAGTAACTGCACTCTGTTCTGTGTAATCTCTGGACTGTAAACTATGATGTAGCATTTACTGCACTCTCTGCCACAGAGATATAGCCAACTACACAGGAAAAGTGAGAGAACTACATCAACTGAAAGCCAGCTGTTGATATAGCAATGACTAGCTTGAGCTAAAACTAAAACTTCATTTATCGTTTGATTTTGGTCATTGTTACCTGTATCTGACAACTGTCTGTTTTGATGAAGTGACATTCTGGTAATTCTGTGAATTATTGCACATAACTAAATGAGGCAGCAGATTAATCCAGTCAGGAAGTGAATAAGCCCGACTCAACTCCTGCTAATTCTACTATTTTAGCAGAGTAGCTGCCACCACTTCACCCTTTGACTCTGACTCTGAATCTATGCAATTAGTTGTGGTTAAGCTACATTTAAATTAAATATTTAAATTGTTAAATTATAACAGAATTTATTTTATTGATTTAAGTGTAAATAGACAGACATTTACACTGTGATATGCCTGTAATGCTTGTGAACTATCTTACTATACAAAATAAAGTAAATTTTCTAGTACCAATTGACCAAAGCTGAAAGAACATATTTTCTGTCTAGATATAGCATGATCCCCTTGCTTTCTGTGAAAATTATCCAAAGGCAGAGTGCAGTGTCTGCATTTTTAGTTTCTATGGCATTTTTTCCCCTCTGGTAAATATAGCAGCCTTAAAAGGCATAAAATTAAGGCTTACAACCTTTGTGTCTGTTACACAGTTTACTGACCAACCTTCAAACCTTTGAAAAACCTTTTCCCTCAGCTTCACTGCTTCTGTAGATACTGCTTTCTACAAAAGGCAAGAAGCAAAACCAGCACACCAATTAGGACTTTAGGACTCAAAACTCTGTTTTCTGATTTGTCATCTGAGAACTGAGAGTTAGTCACTTGTTCAGGATTGGTTGGCTCAGGGTAGAAGAAAACCCTGGTTGGTCAGCAGTTATGAGACGAAGCCAAAAAGCGGCTGGAGGAAGAGGCCCACGGTTCCCAGGACGCACACGGTCACAAACACCCAAAGGAAGATTCTATCAATCACCATGGCAACGTACTTCCAGTCATCCTCCACCTGTGAGTTAGGGAGGGGACAAAACAAAACGTGTGAGAAGACAGAGGAAAGTGTCAGTGGTGACAAATGAAAGATGAAAAGTGAAGAGGGGTTTTTTTTGGAAGCAGGCGAGGAAAGGTGCACGGCGAGAGAAAAACTGGTGATTCAGAATCTCAGAAGGTGGGAGGTTGTGGGAGTCAATGGGGTGAGGTGAGGATTACACAGCGAGGATGGGAAGAAGGAAAGACACAAAAAAGAGGAAGTGAGAAAAGAGTTGAACATTTCTTGCAAGCCAACAGAAAACTGATACATAATTTACACAGGAGGAAATTACTATGATAATCACATTCAAAACACAGAGTCAAAATAAGTGACAGGCATTTTGACAAAGCTGATTGAGCCACGAGTTTTGCATATCAAAGGCTGCTTCTCCCCTTTGGGAGATTTCACCCACTGTATTTATAACTGGCAGAGAGAGGAGGGAGAACTCTCTCTCAAATCTAAGATTATTTGGTTCTAACTTACACTATTGTCAACTTATGGAACAGGTTTGGATCTGCAACAATGCTTCCCATAATCAAAGCAGAGCTCTCCCAGCCCAGAGTGTTTTTGCATGAATACATTATGCATCAAACACACTTTTCATGTGTTTGCTTTCTCTGAGCGACTAGATTTATGCAAAGTTTAGAAACACTAGAAAACCATATTCCCTATAAGGCTTGATTCTGAAATTTTGCCAGCTACTGAGTTTCCTAAAATGGTAACGCCATTTTAACAGAGCACATATTGGCATGTCACTGTAGGTAAAGCACACGTGTAAATAATAAAACTAATGAGGACTGAATTCCATTTAGCTGCCTTATGGTATTGTCTCTGGGTCCACCAACCTAAACCATATAGACCATATAGGACATTTGTACCAACCCTCTGACACAACATGAATTTGCAAACCTGCCACAAAAATAACTAAGCAATCCTTTCATGATGTGACATTATCATGGTAAAGCTTTGGTTAGGTTTAGGGAAAGATCATGATTTGGAAGCTTTGAAAAAAGTTGTAATAAACCATGTTTGTTTTTTAACAGTAACAGGAACCTGGTTGGGTAAAACTGGAGCCATCAGAAAGAATTAGAGGCAACATTACATGATGCTTTTGACCAGACTGATTTACAGTAAGTGTATTCAAACTAGTTAGGGACAAGAGGTGGAAAACAAACAACTTGAAGCATGTTCAGTGCTATGCACCATCACTTTTCTGGGAGCAACTCTCATTCTACCAGTCTCCATGATTGAAAATTACTGTTATTCACTGAATTGTAATTATTTAATGTTCCATTTATCTACCTTCTTATTGTTTTTAGTTAAAGTCAATATTAACTTTATATATCAGTGTCTACTAAAGCTTGCTGACATTTAAAACTATTTGTTTCCTAATTATTTTGGAAAAAATGCAGAATCTTTGAATAATTATGTTGGAATTGACTGGGATTATTTGGTAGAAATAGCAGAAACAGAGGTGGTTTTCCCTTCTGCTCATTCTTGAATTTTAGACTTTGCTGATATGAATGCATATATACATGTATGAAACTGTAAACTTCGAGGGTGTATCTTTGCACATGGGTTACTTATTTATTTATTTGAGGATGTGTGAATTTTCTTATTCACTGACATTGAGAAGGATCAGTTAAAGTGAAAATAAGAATGACTCACCTCTTTGGCCTTGTTGCGGCTCCTCATGTTCTCAGCGATGTACTTGACGCTCTCAATGGCCTGTTTAATCTCAGGTGAAACCACAGAAAAGGCCATCACTGTATTGATACTCTGTGGACTCAACTGACGTGACATCTTCCCTGTGTCTGGTGTCTCTGGAGTCTCCTTCCCATGCTGGCAGGGGCAAGGGCATTTCTTCCCAGTGCAGCCCTCAACGGAGGAGAACTTACTGTCCCCAAACTCCAGACAGTTGAGGGAGCCTCCTCCGACCTGCTGGGGATCACAACCAGAGTTCAGATTATGTTTCACATTCTGCTTCACCTCAAAGCAGACACTGTACGGTATTTTTTCTTTTTCTTTTCCAGCCATGGTTTGTTTCACAGATGTGGGATCTCGGAGATACATTAGTGAAATCTTACATACAACTTTTACAAAGTGATATCATGGGGAGACCTGTTTCTTTCCAGTGTTTTAGGTAGTAAAACTTTTAATATTTAAATTAATTTTTAAAAGTGCTTGGTTAGAGCTCTCAGTGCTGACCACACAGAACTTACTGAATCCTAATCTATGAGTGGAAGAACCATAGTTAAATTCTGTACTGGTAGAGAAAAGTTTCTTCAGTGGATTACCCTGACTGTACTTGCAGGAAGCAAGTAATGAGATCCCAAGGCCTTACAGTACTGAAAAGTACAGAAGTACAGGGATTGCTGTTTTATGATCCAACAAGCAACACTCTTGTTGGTGAAGGCAATCCAAGGTTTTAAGTATTACTAAAGGAAATGGCTCCTTTCCCCTGCCACTTTTTCGTGTTATAACTGCCTGAGATCTAGCAAGATCAAAGACGACCGTGATTTTCAAATCTGGCGGTGTTTGTTGTAACCTTTTAGTGTACAATTAATAAGACGACAGCTGTTCTTGATGTAACCTGAAAACAACCCATGATGAAAAGGATGAAAAAATCTGTCCTCTGAAGGAAATTACTACTGCCTTCTTTTGTGTTCACATTTTTTTGCCAGGTTCACTGCTTAATTCTTCAAATTTTGTTGCATGTTGACCTGCAAAATATACACAGTCTTATGCAGAAGGTCTTAGGGATACTGTAAAATTCTGGGTTTTGAGGGTTTTGTCCTCTCACAGAATTTGGAAAATATTCACTTTCACAAAGAAACCTAGTTGTCTGAACTGTCCTTGATGTGGGAAGTTTTCCACTTTCTAGATTTCTAGTTGACCTCAATGTGATATCGCCTAGTATAAACACTTCAAGGTAAATTTCTGTGGTTTACTGAACAAGTCCGGAGGTGACACATAGGTCAGACTCTTGCTCAAGAGGACAACAAGAGTATAGGTATTTTATTTACCTGCATCAAGCTATTCTTCCTTTTCTTCCCTCCTTTCCCTCCTCCGCCTCCTCCTCCCCCTCCAGCTCCTCCTGCCTCCCCACTGCTGTCCAACCCCCCAGCCTTGCTGTCTTCATCAATCGGTCTCCGCATCAGCATAATCCTTGGCAGCACTTTGAGAAACACTGAGCGCACCCAACCTGGCATAGTGTGGGTCATTGGCGTGCGGTAGTGTACATTCAATACAAACACGGTGATGACAATGCTGAGTGTGACGAAGATCATTGTGAAGAGCAGGTACTCTCCAATGAGCGGGATGACCAGCGACGTGGAGGGGATGGTCTCTGTGATAACGAGCAAGAACACAGTGAGGGAGAGCAGGACGGAGATACAGAGCGTGACCTTCTCTCCACAGTCAGACGGGAGATAGAAAACCAGCACTGTGAGGAAAGAGATGAGGAGGCAGGGGATGATAAGGTTGATGGTGTAGAAGAGTGGTAGGCGCCGGATGTAAAAGGAGTAGGTGATGTCTGGGTAGATCTCCTCACAGCAGTTATACTTGATATCATGCTTGTAGCCTGGAGCATCAATGATTTCCCACTCGCCACTCTCCCAGAAGTCTTTCAGGTTCACCTGGGGATGGATAAGGATCTTAAAATCAACTCATGTAATGATATAACACTAGAACAACATTTAGGATCAACTTACCGTCCGTCAGTATGACACATATAAGGCTCGTGGTTTTGGTTTTTAAATTTTTTTTCTCTGATAAATATGAATTTTTAAGAAGGTGCGAATCAGCTTAAAACCAATTTTCACCTGGAGTTTATGTCCACATGCACCCAAAACATGTTGCTGCAAGGAGATGCAGATCACTGCAGTTTACAGTAAATAAGGCCATCTTGTTACAGCTCTCAGCTGTAAGTTCAGAAAATCTCATGGATATAGGAAGTGAAAAGGAAAATGGATAGAAAATGCAAATGCAGCCACTGATTCCCTCTAAGTAAGTGAAAAAACAGAATGATTAAACAGAAATTCAATTATCCAGATTTTTCCTGCTGGATTTATATTTAAAAGATACACTGATTAAAAACAAGATACTTTAAGGGATACTTGTACTTGTACTGTGTTTTTCTAAAACTGAAACACTTGCAACCGACAGATTTTAAAAAGATCAATTAAAATCAAAGGGTCATTTTCTCAGACTTTTGAAACTTTCCACCAGGGCTACAGAAAACATTATACAACTGTTCTCACAGACTTTCCATTCTTAGTAAACTGACCTGTACCGTATGCGTACGAGGTGCGATCAAAAAGAGTCTGCATGCTCATCATTTTCTTTGACATTCGCAGGGAGGACATTTGGCACAGTGTATATTGTGGCGCGACAGCAATTGGGTGCCATCATGACAGTGCATCTATTTTTGATTGCTCCTTGTAAAATCAGTTCCCCTTTAACAAAAACCAAAAATAACAAGCCCTAAATACATGCAGGCAGACCAGAAGAAAAATTGCTGATAGTTACACCACCATTGGACATAGTCACAAACACTGACCTTGGACCCAATTAGTACCAGGTCAATCTTGGCTTTGTCATAAGTCCAGGAACCAAACTTCATGGAGCAGTTTTGATAGTCAAAGGGGAAGTAGGTGATGTCCATGGGGCAGGAGGATTTGAAAATGGCTGGAGGAACCCAGGTGATGGTACCATCAAACTTGAGCAGAGCCTTGGTCTTATCCTCCACAAGGAAATCACCTACAGCGCTGTATATGATGTGTGTGTGTGTAATCAAGCAGAAGTATTCCCATGGCAGAGGAGGTATGAAAAGATATGATACAACCATATGTGGATGTTGAATAGGATGCAAAGGTTATAGAAAGGCAGAGACATCAAACAATGAGAGGAGAGGCGAGGAGATAATGGAAGCGAGGAACACAAGAGGGGGGAGAAGATAAAAAGGTGAGGTTATGAAGGTAGGAAAGATAGTGTTAGGATTTAAAAACTGAGGACAAAGAAACTGCATTACACATTATGAAATACAAAAGTGCCTTTGATTAACATATGAATCACTATTCTAAGTAGAAAGAGAAATGAATCCACAATTACGTGAATTGAAATTGAGAGAATTAGAGCACAGCAAAAACTGACCCTGAACAACAGACAATCCTGTTAGCATATTTAAATGTTATTACAGTATAGTCTGTAACACAGTGTTTGTTGCAGCTGGAGTTATAAAAGACATTTTAGCTTCAAAAATGTATTAATTAATATAATATTTTGATGATGTTGATAATATAACAAGTTTCTATACAGGAATGACAATAGGTTGTCTTAGATGCTAAATGCTCCTCTATGTTCACATGCTAGTTGCTAACGTTGTCCATCTACTGTTTTCCGTGCTGGGCAGGTAGTGTCCAGTCACTAATTGATTAATTAATGAATTAATTTAATATTTTTCATTTTGCTCAAAGCAGCTGCTGAAAACAAAGTTGAAGAGAGCTGTGAGAGTGAACCAAAAGAGTATAGTTGCAGGCTGTAAAAGCAAAACAATCAGCTGAAGGAAGCTAAATTGCTCCATAGAGCTAAGAGAAACTGCAGAGTCGGGTGATAACTTTACACTACAAGCAATACTGTTTGCATTACATGTAGTAGTCATTTGACCTATTGCTAATTTAAAAATATTATAGTGCAACTTTAAGGTTTGAGGGAGATGTTGGTCTGGGTTAAAAGAAACCATTGTTGACAGTTGGAAGGATACAAGATACAAAACACATCTTCTGGTGTCAGACACTTTGTTTGCCCAACCATCCAACCCAGACTGGATGGGATTTGATAGTACCATTATTTCATTTTGGCCTGTGTTCCTGATAGTCAGTATTCATTTGGCGCAACCACCACTTGTCAGGAAAACATAAACATAGCTCCTTTTAAGTGTTTGATTATGCAGCTGATGCTGTTGTTCTTCTACTGTCTGCTAATGATTGCAACAATGGTGTTTAAGCTAATGATAATAATTACTGTGATCATGTTGACAGCCTTACTTGTTGTAGAGCACAATGTCAGGTCTCCAAATCTTGTTCGATGGAACTCTAATGAACTCAATCCCATCAAACTCAGCCGGCTTCCATCTTAGCTTGTAGTCATTCCAAATCTGACAGAGAGGAAGAGAAAAGCATTTTGAACATACTGGGGAGTCAACCATCTGTTTTGCATTTTGCATTGTACGTCGCACACAGTATCAGTCAGTAGAGACGTCCTCCTTCATGGGAATATTTTGAAATATGTATTTATACTGCAGGCAGAATTTCCTTTTAATGTTTTACAGTAAAACCAAATAAGGATTTTATGGCAAAAAATTACATGTTTACAGACAGAAACATGAGTTTCACTGAGCATTAGAGCACTATCATTGTTTTTACACTAAAAGTCGAGCAAAGGTATTTTTTTATACAATTCTCTCTGGGAATAGGTCACAACATAGCAGTTTTGTAAGCAAATAATAACACTTTCACAATAGTCATATCTGTATAAGCAGCTCAGAGTGAAGGGGAGAATATCAGAAAATAGCTCAATGAAAGAGATAAAGGATGAGTACGTTCACTCGCTATTCTGTTGGAATACCTGTGGGTAACATTTCATGAGCCGTAGATCCATTAGTCTTAGCTATTTGCATGTCATTCAAGATGTAGCAAGGCGGATTAATACCCAGTTATTACCTGGGAGCTGTTTAATTAACCATTTCATGCTACACTGGCTTTTCCATTTATCTATCCCAGTAGTTTACATTATGATTGGCTGGAGATGGGTTAAAGTGTAACCCCCCCCCCGGCCAAAATAAAAATTAAAAAACAGATTCTTCATTTACTTTTTATGACCATGACATTTCAGCAATGAGAAAAGCATGCAGTCACTAAAAACCTGCTGGTGTGTTTTACTGCAGTAATAATGACAGTGCTGAACACTAGCCAGGTAGTCACCATCAACAATCAACCGTCAAAAAGGGCAAAAAGGCTTATGTAATTTTTATTACAAACTTATTTATTTGTTGTCTGAGAGGAGAGTAGTCTGACTTTTGGGGGGTGCAGGGAAGAGCCTTATATTTTTCTTCCACCATAATTAAATAGCATAGTCGATAGATTAATTCATTTAGTGAGCATAATAACTTTTCATTTAGTAGCTAGACTGGGGAATAACCAGAATGCAAAACCTGTCATATTTGAAATACATTGGCGAATTCACTCCTTCTAGTGCATGCATTGTTCCATCAAGCATATAATAAAATTCCAGTATCTTGAATCCTATATCTGACCTTTTCCACTTATAAATAGACAAATAGTACTTGTACCCATAAATTGAATTAGAGGTTGATTCATATGTAAATGTCAATAAATATGACATGAAATAAATAAAAAATCATATACAGTGTATAGCATTTTTCAGTGCTTACTCATTTATTTCACTGTTCACCTATTAATTTAATTTAGAGATATGAATCATTTTCAATTTGATATTGGGAAAAGATAAATATAAAAGTACCCCAAAAATCAATGAATATCTGCTGTTGTACAATATTTGTACCAATTAAAATTAAGTTTTCTAATCTGTTACATAAAAGTAGGCAGCGGAGCATGATTTTAAGGAGTATAAAGTGAACAAATTTAGAAACACTGTGCACTGTTACAGAAGGAATCCCCTGCAGTGTTACTGCAGAACAGATGCACTAAATTCATCAAGGGGGTCTTTCTAAAATAGTTTCCACTGTAAACCCACTGGCTGTGATTCAAAGTCTTATGAGTGACTGTGGTGTTGACACAGCTTCTCATTAATGATGCCTAGTTATAAATAAACAGCTAAGCCATTACAAACAACAAATGAGATCAGCCTATACAGACAGGCCTGTCAATGCATTTTAATTGGCGAGCTCAGAAATCACAGAATGATCTTATCCACCAGTGAATCACATCAGCAGCCAGCTGTGCTTTTGCCATGTGGTGTAATTAGTCTCTGATATGTATATATATATATATATATATATATATATATATATACAAATATATATATGTGTGTGTGTGTGTGTGTATATATATATAACCACAAGGTATCAGAGAGGAAGCAGTTTGGAGGACAAAGACAAATCAGATGATTTTGGAGGATCGCTGGCTTTGTGGGTCAGGAGTTCAACATAGATCTGCTGAGAGGCAGAGCGTGACTTCCCATAATGCTAACATCGATCACCAGCTGATCACATTCAACTGTCTATCTGACATATCCTTGTTTTCTTGTTCACATGTCCTCTCTCCTTCATGTTTACTGTGTTTAACATTTCAGTGATGTATGACATTCATTCACAAACAGGGAGGGGAAGAAATAGAGGGTGGTGTCCCATATCCATGTCTGCTTAGAACGTAAAGATATGTGCTAACGAACATGACCCCTCTTCAGGCTTCACCTACATCTGTCTCAGCAGACCCCAAGATGGGGTTAGGTCAATGAAATTGTGTGTGTGTGTGTGTGTGTGTGTGTGTGTGTGTGTGTGTGTGTGTGTGTGTGTGTGTGTGTGTGTGTACTTACATGTCTGAGCCATAAGTTTGTTTCCATGATCTGATTCACCTCGTCCTGCAGAGACACAAAGAAGGAAGGGAGCTAGTTAGCCAGCAGAACCATGTTTGTTTCTGTGTGTGTAATAGAGAGTGTGTTGTTGGTTAAGCAGCAGAGTGTTAAAAGAAGAGAGAGAAAAACTAGGAATAAAACAGGAATAAAAATGTCTTCTTTTTTTTTTTAAGAAATGGAACTCCTCATCTAAACTTTGTCCTCTAAAGTCAGAGATGACTGACGAGGTTGACTATGAGGAAGTTAATAATAGATGGAGAGGTTACAGATGTCATTTCCTCTCTACCTTTCTCCATGACCCTTATTCAGTTTTGATGTACAGTCCTATGATTGTCAGAATTCCACATAAAGCACATGCAGAGATGCAGCAGCCACATATACTATATATAAGCAGGATATACATGCACAGACACACACATAGCAACACATTAATTGAGCACACCCCACGCCCACACGAGCACATCCACACAGTCACCTTTAGATTAATCTGACCCTGCCGAGCAAGCAGATATAGCTACGTATCAGTCCAGTCTGAAAAAGGCTCCTGTAGGCAATTTTCTCTTAATCTGAGGATTTCCATTCTGAGCTGAAAACCTCTTTTCACTGGGGGATGTGCAGCATACCCCCACAACCCGTCCCCCAAACCCCAACTTAATGTTGCCAAAGCAAAAACAGCAGTGTCTAACAAGACCGTGTGCCTCTTTTGGAATCTGTGAAACTGCACAGACTAAATAAAGACTGTATTCACAGTCCGCTTTCGCTTGTCTCGTTCTGCAGCTTATCTTTTAGCTTTTCTGTTTCAAAGGTAGGAAATAAGATCAAGATGCTCGCGGGAAGACGTCTCACAGTTCACACAGACTCTCACACAATGTTGAGAGGATGCTTTTAGTGAAACATTTTGCACACATGCACCTTTTGTTCAAATACACTTATAAAGCCAGACATACAGAGCAAAAGTGAATCTGAGGGGAAAGAAACAAAGAAGAGAGGGGACAAAGAAGACCAGTGACTGGATCAGTGAATTTGAATTAAAAAATAGGAAGAAAGAATAAGTTGTCTTAGAATAAAAAAGATAATGTGTTTGACAAATGTGGCAAATTCAGCAATAGTCTAAACATGTTAGTCATCCACAGTCCTCCAGGCCAATTCTAATCCACTGAAGTCATGCTACAAATAACATTAACAAGAAAATGAGAAATCAGACATTAGCCTCTTCCGATTTTGGTGCAGCATCACATCAGTAAGAGTCCTTTGAGTTTGTGGAATCAATGTTTTATTATATTTGATGAATCGCCTATAAAGAAGTCTCTTTAGATCATAGCTTCTCTGCTTAGATCATCAGAGCCTACTTTGAACAAGTGTGTGAGATGAGATAACTTTTAGGGTGTTTTTGTGTATGATGCGGCTGGTTTAAAATAATGTTAGAGCACTGAAGAGTGTTTCATATGGAGGCCCAGAGCTGCCATGTCCATTCTGAATGTGGTGAGTATAATCTAAATAGCCCGTTTCAATACTTTTCTCACATTATTTTTTTCTGTCACTGCTCTCACCACTTCATCCAGGACACAGATGCTTCACATTGACCTTTCACTCTGAGTGGAATGACATGACATCTTTCAGGCTCACCACTTCATTTTATTTCAATTCAGTTCAGTCACCCATGAGACCTTTGTCATTAGCTCCTGCTTCCAAACCCATCACCTACCTTCTAGACCTGGATTTCCTGACGTCCCACTTTTCTCATTCCCATCTACCACCACTGCTCCCTAAGCTTTTACAATTACAGAACCACTATCTAAGAAACCAAACATTAACCCTGAATAATACAATCCAGTTTTTGTTCTTAGGTATTTTGAAACTGCCAAATCAAAGCCAAATAACTTTCCTCTTGCCTGCCCAATATGGACCTTTCTGACAAATTTTAAATAGCACGAAAATCACAAATTTCAATACCACTGAAACGCTTTCCACAGCAACAGACTGATTTTTCTTTACTTCTCTTTTCCCACCAATTGATCCCAGCTATCACATTGTCAGCATGCAGCATGCATCATTGCCATGGTTACATTCATCTGTGTGACATGTACTTTACAACAACGTGTGTATACATTTTATATTTTAGCTTGGTTATGCCTCAAGGTTATGTCTGAATGCATGATGGAGGTTCTGAGCTGTGAGGAGAGCTTCACTCCAACATGGTGTCCAACATACTGTCTGCTTATTTAGGTAGCATTATTACCCTATCCAAGACATCCTAGAACAGAATCTCATTTAAGCCCAAATAAAATGTAATATCTGAACAGAAATAAATCACAATGACAAGCATGTCCTCTTCTCTTCTCCTGACTAATGAGATAGGTAAGTGTTGGCAGCTGTGGGGGTTCATCCTATGTGAGAACATGATTTATTTTAATTTACCTAAATATAGGTATGTGTTTGGCTAGACCGCTGCTTGAGTGCTATATTCATCTTATTTACAAATTATCCAGGAAGGAACCTAGAAGGCCAGAGGCACAATATCAGCATGTCTACCTGTTGGACAATGCAAAACAAGCTATTTTAATCTACTGCAGAGGAGTTGCAGACTGTAGCCTGAGGACAGGTGATGATGAACTGAAACTTTTTTGCAATGCAGGTGAGGAAATGAGTCGCAGGAGGCATTGTTTTTCCCCATTCTGTATTCCCAATTCTGGTTTCTCTTTCAAAGAATATCCTCAAACACTGTTGTCTCCCAAATAATGTAATGATGCTATAGGTTTGTGTTATCATGCGAATCAGAATTAAAACTGATTCAAAGTACTTTGTTGTTGCAGTTATCAACAAAACACTAAGCCTTAGCTGCTAAATTCATCCAAAATTGATCCAGAGTGATTAAAAGTCATAACGCTTATGATTTTTTACACACACACATTTGAAACCAAACTCTATTTGGACTCTATTTATGGTTAGCATTTTTTTCACCTACAGCCATTTAAAGCTTTTACATTCTGTAATTACAGCGCTTCATTGTCAGTGGCTACCTAAACAGGAGAGATTCACAGGAAGTTCTGTCACTGTTTTATCTCACTGACACTAGCCTCAAAATTTACCATTAACTCTGTAGCGCCTCCCTCATTTCATATCAGAAGTGTATTAAGTTAGTCCTAATGTAAACTGAACAAAAAAACTAAACTAAACTTGTTACTGCTCCTACCTCACATTAAAAGCACTGAGTGGGCTAAACAAATGATGTTTTTTTATTGTAAACCAGCCACATGAGATGCAATGTATTTGTCACCTAGGTTAACATTGACACCATTCATCAAAAATGTATCCACAAAATAAGACAATGTTAGCAACTGACGACTGTTGAAGGTTGGTTGAAGACTTGCAAGTTCTAGGCCGCACTCCTTCAACTATTTAGCAACTACTGTCTGGTGTGCCGTAGTTTGTTTGGCTGCTCTGTAAACAGAAACACCAGCTGCTCTTCTGTTGTATTTCTGACAAAGTAGCTGCTCAGGAAGTGTATGCTAACCCCAGAATCCAGTTATAATACTAAATAACAGTGAAATGGCACTCTTTACAATCAGTTATTGTTGGTTGTAAGCCTGGAAAGTATTGAAAGTGAATTTTATCAAAAAGACAAGTTTAAAGTTACCCACACAGCTTGCTGCATTGAAGCCTACTGAGTCACAACAGTGATCAATCCTGCAGTTTGTGAAGATGATCACCCACTCTTCTTCCTTCAAGACCCCCCAGTTCACTCAGAGTTGTCAAACTCTAAGAGAAACCCTGGTTGTTCCCCATCGCCCTCTATAAATATCCAGATCAATACCACATTCTTCTCTGCTGGGCAGCTCTTAAGTTGTCGAAAGGAAAAGTGGGTGCAAGAGGGAGGAAGGAAGGAGAGGCAATGGAAAAAGGATGCAAGGAAGAAGTAAAGTAATAGACCAAGAAAGACACTAAGAATGAGAGGAAGTAGAGGCAGTAAGATAGAAGAGGTAAGAGGAAGTTTGCAGAGGATGTGTCACCTCAAAGACACCAGCAGATTTTACCTTGAGGTGCTTCTGTTGTTTTTCTTTTTAAATACTCTCCTCATTTGACTAAAACCAGCCAAATTGAGTCTGAGTTAGATGAGTGGAAAATCTCTTAATTAAAATGGACTTTGGAGAAGGCCTTGAATTGCTAATAATGAAACCTTTTCTGACCCTATTACATCAAGATCCCTCTCTCAAAGGCAAGAGATAACCCTCTCCATGCAGACAACACTGACACCAGACACCCAGCTGGTGCTGAACTCCTGGTGATAGCCCTCTGGAGAGAATGACAAGAAGAATTAGAAAGAAAAAAAAAACACCAAGACAAGGAGGGGAGAGGAGAGGAGAGGGGAGGAATCAAAGACAGACTGAAAGCAAAGCCTTCTTAAGATGTCACTCAGAAGATTATGTGAATTCAGACTTCATAGCCCTCCATCTGGTAGCTGCCTAGCATGTTCTAATGCTATGCTAAATACAGTTTAAAAGAAGCATGGTACTTAACATATCTGATCCATGTTTAACACAAAAGTAAACATTTCAGTATACAATGTTGACAGCAGTTAGGGACAAGCACAAGAAATAGAATAGAACAGAAAAGAGAGAGAGGAATGAAAGGAAGTGAGAAAGCTAAAGTGGAGAAATTAGATGTACTAAAACTGACTGTCATGGTGCTTCATCTATTTGTTCATATAATTACAAAGGCAGAGCTGCTCTCTGCTACACGTCCACTGACTAAACCAGTCCTTTGATCAAAACAGGATCCTGCATTTGCACACTCGCACTCTCTCTCTCTCTCTCTCTCTCTCTCTCTCCCTCTCTCTCTCTCTCTCTCTCTCCCTCTCTCTCACACACACACACACAGTCACACACATACACGCATTTGACATGGTCAAATGCTTTTCACATTGAGAATCATAAAAAAACCAATTATAACAGAAAAAGAGCCACAGGTTCTACCCACTTTAATCTGGATTTATCACATTTATGTGCTCACTCTCTCACCATGTTTCAAATTATTACTCTACCAGTCTCACTCACCAGTTTTCACTGGGTGCTTTCATCATGCTAGGATTAAGAAATCACGTGGCAAAAATGCAAAGGGGTTAAAAAATGATTCATATATAGGAAACTATACACAGAGAAATAAGTCTTGAATAAAACAAGATTTAGAAAAGTGTATGACAAATTTTAAATTAATAACTACCACAAATGCATCTTGCTAAACACTAACAAATACATTCAGCTAAATAGATGTGAATTAAGAGTTTGCTGAACCTTTCCTCCACATAGCGATTGTCCAAACACATCTCAGCAACTGTAACTAAGCACAGCAAGTCTGTCAAGCTTTGAATTTTCTCACATGTTGAAGTGATGCATATGGTGCTGTAGTAGGAGCAACACAAAAGCAAAAGTGTAAGTAATGGATTACACAGTCTGCATAATTGTTCTAATGTAAGCTGCAATGGGTTAGCATGCCCAGCTAACTATTTATCGCAGAGGTTAGAAATTGACTGCTACTTCCAAAACCAAATACCACCTCATTTTCTTTTTTTATATCTATATTTTTTTTATTTTGGGGGCTTTTAGCCTTTATTTGATAGCAACAGTAGAGAGAGAAAGGAAACGGTGAGAGAAAGTAGCAGGGGTCTACCCGGATTGGGAGTCGAGCTGGGGGCCGGCCACTTGGAGCACAGGGGCCCACGTGGTGCACGCCCTAACCATTCAGCTATGGGGCACCCCCCCACCTAATTTTCTTGCTATATTAACTTGTGGGGTTACAAGTTATGTCTTAAATGAGAGTGTTGATGACAGAGATGCATGTCCTTGATTAGAGTTTTTTGACCAACTCACAAAGTTAACATTAATTAGCTGTAACTAGAAAGGCTTGAACAAATCTGCCAGCCAGAGACAGTTGTCATTTCAACCAGCAAAACTTTTTTTTTATATATTGTTTTGGCCATACATCAGTGAAAATCGTATAAAATCTTCCCAGTGTTTACATCATTATTTTTTCCACCACTTTGGTCCAGATGAAAATATTTTAAAATAAAAATTTGGAACAGACATTCATGGCACCCAGAGGATAGACTGGTGATCCCTTGACTTTTTCTCTGGCATCACCACTAAGTTGACATTTGTGGTTCTGAGTGAAATGTCTCAACAGCTATTGGATGAGCTCTCATCAAAATATATTGTAGTAAGCTGATCCCTTGTTTCCAGCGCCATCATCAAGTCCAAGTTTTTTGTTGTTTTTGCCAAATACTGGTTTATGACATAATACCTGCAAAACTAATGACATTTCCATCAGACTCAGCTGTATAATGTGTGCAAATGTTAGCAAGGTAACACTGTAACCTATCATTGTGAACATGGCGACCATGACACATGCTAAATATCAGTTTTTCAGAGCAACTAGCTCTGTAGACTTAATCTAGCTCATTATCAGTTGCAATGATCTTTCTGATAGAACGTTTTAAAACAAAATTATAAAAACAACAACAACAACAAAAAAAAAAACAGCTACGGTTTATGATAGAAGAAAGAAGAGGAGAGGAAGGAAAAGGATTCATGATACAGAAAGTCAGCAGCATGTACACTTAATGTACTAAAATGTACAGTATCAATTATTGAACTACATGTGCAGAATCTGTCAAAACTCATTTAGAAAGCAAGTTCCTTCAAGTATAGATCCCGTGAGATATTTAATGCACCTAAGACATGAAGGTTGGAGGTCAGTTTGCATACTGTAAAAAAAAAAAAAAAAAGGAGATAACTGACATTCAGGACAATGATAGAAAGTGAGTATGAGGAGAAAGAAGAGGGGGGAAAGGGGGGAGGCAGGAGAGGAGTGAAGGACAGATAATGAGTGATGGAGAAGAAGAGACCATTTTATGGGCTGTTTGAGAGGATACTGTAAGAGCCATTTAGCCTTCATTCTCCCCCGATCATGCAAATGCTTTTAAAGGGGAGTGTGTGTGAGAGTGACTGAGTAGGAGAGAGAGAGGGAGACAGGGTGAAAGAAAAATTGTGTCTTTACTTTTACATCTTTATTATGTACAATGCCTATATGGTAAACACTGCATAAAGAGAGTAATTGCTTTACTGTGAGCTGCTCGGTTGGTGCTGTTTGTTTTCCTTTTGTACCAGCAAAGCTTAACTGAAATGAGCTGAATTCAACCGAGTAAATGGGAGAGGAAAAGTAAAGAGAGAGCAGGGAAGATAACTGAGTAAGATGAAGTACAAAGATGATGACAGCAACAGAACCTGGAGAGATTTGTGGAGTGAAAAGGTGGTGAGGCTCAGGAAAGCGAGACAGGCAGAGCTAGTGATAGTATCCGACTGTGTGTGTGTGTGTGTGTGTAAAGGTATGTGTGTCCAGTAAATGGAATAGGAAGAGATGTGTTTGACGCTGACAACAGAATGCTTTTTCTCACCACAGCTACATTCTGTCACAACCACAACTTTTCTTTCTGCCTTTTTTCAGATATAGCCAATTTTAAAAAAGTAAAGAGAGAGCAGGGGAAGATAAATCTGAGTAAGATGAAGTACAAAGATGATGACAGCAACAGAACCTGAGAGATTTGTGAGTGAAAAGGTGTGGTGGAGGCTCAGGAAAGTGAGAGACAGGTGCAAAGAGCTAGAGAAGATAGGATAGTGCATCCGGGACTGTGTGTGTGTGTGTGTGTGTGTGTGTGTGTGTGTGCGTGTGTGTGCGTGTATGTGTGTCCAGTAAATGGAATAGGAAGAGATGTGTTTGACGCTTTGACAACAGAATGCTTTTTCTCACCACAGCTACATTCTGTCACAACCCACAACTTTCTTTTCTTTCTGCCTTTTTTCAGCAGATATAGCCACTAATATATAGCTCTATTAAAAGCCACATGACATTCACGTAAGACTGCACACGTATCTGTGCATTCACACATTTTCATGCAGAAAGGAAAATGAACTTTTTTCACCTTCAAAATGAGCGGATCAAATAAATTGCACGTCTTACCCTCGAGGCACACTCCCCCAAAAAGTGGGTTACATGAATTTGAATATGTTTCATGTGGGAAAATCATTCAGCCTTTTATAGTCCAATCTCTCAACAATGGTTGTCCCATTTAAAAATTTACATTTTGTCCAGATTAGGTGTAAATGAGACCCTGAAGTGGCCATATACTTCTCTCAGGGGTTTAGGAAATGTCACCTTGAACCATCCAGTGAGAAATTTAGGCGTCATTGACGTGTCATTTAAATATGCTGTTGGGAAAAAGAGTTAAAAAGTGAAACCTGTGTTGGCGTGTATGATCAAAAATGGGTTAAAATATTACTTTTTATTTATTATTACTCTGATGAAACTGTAAAATCTCATGACCAGGTTGAGTCTTCATGAAAACAGGTGGATGATTACAGCGTTGTGAAACGAGCCCTGCAACATGAGGTGTTCTCAACACATTTGTCTGTGACTCAGTTTGTGCTTAGCCACGCCCCCTCTGCTCTGTGTTCTGCTCTATAAATGTTACTGTGATATAAGCCTTGTTACCACACAGCTAGAAACACACACCTCATCACCACAGTTCACTGAGCGGATCATCAGTCATGCATTTAAATACATTATGAGAGCAGCCTCTATTTGAACACAAGGGACACATCATGAATATACCTACAGGCTGAAGTTACACATTACTGGTTGCACATTTTGAAAGCACCAGAGGCAAAACATATACTGTATAAATGTGTACATGCTGTTTACTCTCTGTGTGTGTGTATTTTCAGTGCATTTTAATTGTTTTTGTTGGCTGGCCATGCTGACAGTCAAAGTTTTTTTGGAGACAGGGATGCTTATTTTGGGAATATGTAAAAGAATCTGGAGATTTTAAGTGCACTTGACTTGCTGACTTTAATGTGGCCCAGGGCTCTGCAGTCTGAGGATTATTATTTAACTTGAACTAATTAAACTAGCCTAACTTTTAAAGCAGACGTGTCGTGGTTTCGGTCTCAGTTTCAGAATCTGTGTGTGTGCGCATGTGTGTATGTGTGTACTCAGATTTGTAAGTGTACTTGGAGTTGTGATTATGTAAAAAAAAAAAAAATGTATTTGTATACTGAGAATTAACCAAGACTTAACTATGGTTTGTATATATGCACTCACATCAATCATCACACAAAAAGTCCTCACCATCAGAGTAAATTTGGGAAGATATCAGGCACAGCTGACCAAGCTTACCTGCTATCTGGCTAGCATTAGCATCTGAAGCCACATCCTGGTACTGAGATTCATATTCACAACTTTATGCAAACATTTACAAATGATTTCAGACACAAAACTGGCTCCACGTATGTTGCTGAAAATGGAGAGAGAGGGAGAAAACACAAACATGCACACAGACACCTCCCAGCCAAGAGGGCCATGCATGGAGTAAGAATGTGTGTTGAGGCTGATAAACCATAGAAGAGCCTATCTGCCACCTTGCATAAATCAGATAGCTGCTATTTGTACCCTTGGAGCAAATGTTTACGTTAATGCTTTGAAATGCCGCAGCATAATTACTGTCGCTGCATCTATTCCACAGAGTGGCTCCAGGTCAGATGCAGGCTCTGCCTCAGCTGCGGTCAGTGATTAAGTTGCTGGGTGCATTTCAGTAATAAATGCTTCTTTCCTCCCTTCCTTCCTCCCTCATCCAATCAATGTCAACTAATTGTGAAGGTCTACAGACAAAGCTGCTCTTTCTTGTTTTCAAAAAATCCCTAACCTTCGTTTCAGCCATCAGTACACTCCTAATGCTGACTGCAACACAGATCTAGCTTAACTCTAAACACAACTTGCAACCCTTGCAGTTGATAGAGGCCAGGTTCCATCAAAATTACCTTAAAATGACTTGACTTCACAAATGATCCTCACTCCAAAGCTCTGAAAATATACTTCTAGCTTTTCTCAAAGAAATACATGATCAAACACTCTATTGATTACTGAATACAACTTTTAATTCATGCCATAACTGGGGTAAAACGAAATAGGGTCATACTTATCCAAAGACGCACATTGCTGGAGAAAGGTTTTTTTTTATCAATTGCCTGCAGACGGCCAATCCCCCCTTTGACTAAAAACCTCTGTCTAAATAAAACAATGTTGGCACAGGCCCTGTCTAACCTACAAACTCCCCCACCAGCAGTAAAACAGCGAAACATATCCTGTAAACAAATTCTAATCTGTTTTGGTTTCCTGTGAAATCACGACTCACGCCTCAAAACAAAATTTGCATTCATCAGAATTCATTCTCCATCTCCCGGATTGTTCTGCATTTCATTTTACTGGCCTAGTTAACACGCGAGTCATGGGTGAGATTTATCTCACGTTCACATCGAAGGAGGAAATCTTTTTAAAAACAGTGAATTCATGCGGCTGAACTGGATGGTTCGGTTTGAACAGTTTCGTCATTCCCAAAATAATAAAACTGAGGAAAGTTATGAGAGACTGACTATCGATAACCTTTCTAGGATGACGAACTTCTTCAGCTTGTACGCACTGGACAGAAACTCCGCTACTTTGTTGCTGACTTGTCACAGCTGAAGCTGAATAGCAGAATAAGGCAAACTTACTGAAAAGCGTTAGATTAGAACTAGAACCATCGATAAATCTTTGTGTCACCTGTCCAGACACTGACGCGCACATCTCACACCGCATCGTCGCCTACTCTTTTAAACCAAAGAAATCTGTCATATAAATCTCCAGGATAAATAACCCTACCTGTTTTACATCCTACTTACCTTGCGTTATCAAAACCACGAGGAGAATCAGCAGAGTCCATCTCGCCGCCGGCTGCATGTCTCCCCCTGCGTCCTTTGGGGATCCTCTTCACTTTTTTTCTGAAGGAAATCTCTGTGTTTAATCGATGATGAGAGAAATAATGTCAAATGGCATGAAAGCGTGCGTCTCTCCCCTGGTGCCGAATGTCTCGCTCTGCCGGTGCGCTCCTTCCTGATCTGATCCGAACTTGACTTGGCTCGTCCCCTCCCCTCTGAGCGCAGAGCTCCCCTCTGGCGCATCCATACGGACTCCACACACAGGGAGGGAAAAACCGCCCTAACAGTTGCTCTGAAGGATAATAATCTGCTGCTGTGGGTGACAGGGGCAGGAAAGATGAATTAATACGAATTTGAGTCGAACATCAGGATCAATGTTTGACACTGGTGTTTACTAACTACAGGAAAGTGTTTCACTAATCTTAGTGTAGTTCTTTAGGTTTGTAGAAATAGAAAAATATCGCGTAAAATAGCTTTAATATAAATAATTATAATAATTTTATACTATATCATATAAGAAGTCGACAGTCAGCTCAGCTGTGATGTAAAGTGATGGTAAACACTGGGAACCATGGACAGCGCTCGCTGAACCTCACTGGCGCTGTTCGTGGTGCTGAAATCAGCGATCTGCGTACTTGAGTGATTTACTTTGTGTAGAAGGATATCTGAGACTTTTTTTTTTTTTTGCATTTCACCCCAGGTTTTGTCGCACGGGATTCTTGAGAATTGAAATATATCTTTCCGAATATATCTTTTTTTTTGCATTGTCTCTGGGTGTTTGCGGGGCTAAATCTAAGATTAGAGATAGACACATGTTGTGTCTTATCCCAGCCACTAAACCGCAGCACTGCGCTGTACTGCTGAGGAGGAAAGTTTGTCTGCTCCGAAACATCGTTTCCAGTTCACTGAAATGCTCCGCTCGTGTTCGGAGCTCCCCAGGTGCCTGTTTACCAGCCTCCGGATCGCGCTGATTAAGTTTAATTTTAGCCCCGTGATTCTCCACGCTTGGTTTGACGTCATCAAACAAAGTAATTAAGGAGGTAATGCTTAGTCGAGCTGAGCTGAGCTAAGCTGAACCGAGTCGAGCCGAGACAAAAACCTTTCGGTGAGCGGCGAGAGAGGGAACGAGACACAACTGGGGGCAGTGTCCTGGAGAGAGAGAGAGAGAGAGAGAGAGAGAGAGAGAGAGAGAGAGAGAGATAATTTGCCTCTTCACGTAAACCCACTGGCACACATACAAACACACACATGTACTACCTTCAGTCGATAATACAGATTAACTGGGAGTGATAGGTTTTATTCTTTTACTTATTCCTACTACCAGGCAGATTATGCCACATTAGGCCATTGGGTAATGACACTTAAAGGCACCCCCTTCCACCCATTGGTACCACTCTTGCCTATTATGCATAATACCAAAGTATACTGTACAAAATAGTTACCAAAAAATCAGTAACGTGGCAGTGACAGCAGAATGCTAATATTAAATGTAGAGTCATTGTAGCCAAACTATGCACTGTGTAGATGTATTATGAAAGGCCACGTGACTACAAATACATTTTGGATCAAACTCTTTAAGAGTAACAGTACCGTTACTGTCTATGTAGACGGTCTTTCCTCACATTATGTGCTCACCTGTTTACATTATTACTCATTTTTAAAAAACTGAGTGTGGTTGTCCATTAAAGGACCAAGAGCAAGCAATGTTCAGAACAGAGATCAGTTGGATCTTGAAAATGCACTGTAGTTCAAATATGTTGATAATACAATGGTATTTTTTATTATCATTTGTTGATGAGCAGTCAGTGGATGTAATACACTGAGAGCCTATACCAACTAACTACCAAGCCACAGTGCCACCAAACCATAGATCCAACACAATCATATTTCATTTAGTTTAATTCAATATTATCTTTTAAATTAATTAAAGAGATAATAAAAGCACTGCAAGATGACACTGGAGGAAACAATTACCAAACCAACAGTGATGACCTGTGTAGAAAATGTTGCAATATTAAAGTGAAACAGCTAAAGTGGTGGTGCTTTGCCTCAGGTGAAAATCTAATGTGGCATATGGGATATAATTATACTATAAATAATAGGCAGCATAGGTGTGTTTGTGTGTACACTGGTGCTTACATACACACACGCACACTTTATGTCAGGACCTCAACTTCACCCTCAGGCCATCTCACCCAGGATAAACACAATCAACCTTCACAACAATGTCTGAGAGTTGTCACAACAAACTGTATCCCCTCATTTCAACACAAGTAAAACCATCAAAACATTGTGCATTTCTTCTTTTCGTCTGTTTTTAGCTGTTGGATGGGGTTTTACAGAGTCTAATCCCTGCAGACAAGCACTGCATAAAAATGACAGATGAGGAAAAACAGAATAAGCACAACGGGGATAATGTGTTTTTGCTGTTGCTGGTGTCACCATCTGACAAGCGCTGAGCTCACAGTGTGGCGTCATGACATGCTTGTCTTCGCAGGCCTTATTAGTGAAGCGGTTTAGAGGAGGAACTAGGTGAGAATCAATGTTTCTGCCAGGACTGTTTAGCGTGATGCACCATAGTCTGTCCTGCTGCTGTGCCCAGGGCTATGTTTAATTCATGTTTTTTGTAAAAGCTGGATGCACTGAGTCCAAAAGCCATTAGTGTCATCTTCTTTTCTCTCCACAGCATCATCTCTCCATTTTCACTTCCTCTCTTTTCAGTCAATCCCAACACTACACCAACTTCCCTTATCAATCACCTTCTGTCCTTTATTTCTTTACTTTCTGTTCCTTCCGTGTTTCACATTGAACATGCTTTTCCCCTCGCACCTGCTCTCATTCATACAACGTACACTGGTGCCACCTTTCTGCCTCAAGTGAAACACAACACATAAAAATATCTATCTTGCTCGCAAGAACTTTTAGACCATCCTGAATTATTCACATCCACA
Organism: Lates japonicus; assembly: GCA_033238685.1. NCBI lineage: Eukaryota > Metazoa > Chordata > Actinopteri > Centropomidae > Lates > Lates japonicus. The sequence continues at coordinate 5,049,773 of BRZM01000043.1, read as the reverse complement.
TATCTGCACCACATCCCCTGACCCTGAGAGAAGTGCTTTTATTTTCAACCCCAAGCAATGAAATCTGGATGGCCCTTTTTTATCCTCCTTGGCATGATTGTCTCACTGAGGTGGGTTTAATGGAGCGGAGGTGATCAGAGGCTTCTGGAAGCTTCCAGGAGGCAAGGAGGTGGATATCATGTCCTCCTTATATGGTGAGAAAAGAAGTAGCAGTATAGTCTGGTATGGTAAAGAGGTCAGGGTTGCATTATGGACAGAGCAGAATGCATGATTTTCAGAGGTTCAGTGCTGCTGTATCCAGGAAATCACATCAGTCAGACTCTCCAAACAAAAGCCCATTTTGAAAATGGCAGTGCCCTGATATATCGTGGCAATTCAGGCATATATAGTTGATCAAATAATGTTATAACAAGAAAGTTGATTATGGTTTTGACTGTCCAAATACTCTTTCTACTTTTAGTGCAAAGAGCTGTATGAGCTAAAAGCGGCCAACTACTAAAACTTTTTCTTTGACTGAAGACAAAAAGTAGGTCAGGATTATTGCATGCATCACATAACCGTGATGCCATGAAAACTTACAAACGCAAGTTGTTGGGGGTTTTTCATCACATCCTATCAACAGCAGCTCTATCCTATGGCTACAGCACAAGTTTATAGTTAATAGTTTATCCAGTGTAGTCCAATACAAAAGACATGTGGTCCAGGTGTTTGATTGCATTGTAAATTACAGCCTCCAAAATTATGTTAAGTTAAATCAAGACTTGTCTGACACAGTCTGAATATAATAACTCTCAAAGAGGCAGGATGTATTGCAAGACTAAAAGCTATAATTCTTGATTTTTATTAAAATGGAACGTCCATTTTTACACTACTTATAGTCAGCATTTCTCTGCAATAGTCAAACAGTGAATTTATATTCAATAATAATCTCTCTATATAGCAGTTTTAAATAATTCACAGGAAACAATGCATGAATTGTTGTGTGGAAAGACTACTTACACTGTGTGCAGCATGAACTCAGATCTTGGTTGTAATTATTTCACAGACTTCTTTATTAAATCGTTGTGAGCTTGTTTGGCTGCACTGTAAACAAATATGCAATAACCACTGGTGTCACCAAATCAGCCAGGATTGAAATCTTAACAGTTATAGCTTTGTGAAAGATTTTACACATAGCTGATGCAATCCAGGCCTCTAGCCCATATGTAGTCATTAATATCCATTCTACTGACTTTATTCTACCTGAAGTCAACGTAATGTAGGAAATAGTATTTTAGAGAGAGTTTGTTTCAAGAGCTCAAATAGAACTGATGAATGAGAAGAGGACTCTCCTGATGCAAGTGTTGTAGGTGAATAACTGTGAACATAGTTCTCTTCTCTGCAAGGTGACAGTAAACAAATGACAAAGATACAGTGCTTGCCTGAAGACATTTTTCTTTAAACAAGTCACCTTTCTCAATATCCCTCTGCCTGTTGTGATGTAAATAAAAATTAACTTTTCTGATCTACTTCAATGGAACTGGTTGCCTATAGTTCACTCATTAATTGTAGAGTCTACCTCTGTTATTGAAGTGTACATGAGCAAGACAAACTGAACTTGTAATGCAATACAATGTAGTGTAAGTGTAAGTGTAGTGTAGGTCATGTAATACAATGAAGTGCTATTTATTTATTGCTGTTTATCAACATATCCGGTAGTTTCTTTATAAAATGGTAGAGGTATGCCAACACAAGCAATCCTGTTCTTGGATTATCAGCTTAATGCACACACATATGGATAAGCACATACACACACCTACACAAACACATCTGTTCATTTGTCTGATTAAGGAAAGCAATAATTTGAGTGACTTTCCTCACACAGACTACAGCTTCAGCTAATGTGAGTGTACTGTTTGTGGCTTTAGACACACCTGTGTGTGCAGTAGACTTACATAAGGATGATTTACGTCAGCATCAGGTACCATATTTTACACTGGAGCCAAACGTGAACATACACACAAAACACACACATTCATGCTTCCATGGGTTTTGTGCTGGTTCCGCAAAACAAATTTCCCCTGGGAAAGTAAAATGTCAGATGGTCTGCTACATGTAGCCCAAAAATGGGTTAGCTCATGCTGAGTGTAACGGCAATGAATCAAATTAGGGACACCAACTTTTGCTCCAAATTATATACAGTATAAACCTCCAAGCTCACTAGTTTAAAGTCCTTGGAAATGTCCCCGTATATGGCTTATGATAGTCTTCATATGCACACACATACACACACACTCAGGCAAATCACTGAGTTCCACAGGTCTCTGTGTGAGGGGATTGCAAGTTGGGGATTGTAAACTGATGGGTATAAATGTGAAATAAATGTGGCAGCTCACCAGGCAACACTTTGACTGTTACAGCTTGTGATAGCGAGGGAAGGAGTATCTGACACTCATACGTACTCGAGCCACAGGCAAGAGGAATACTTAAACATGCTCAAAACCTCTGTTAGTACATCATAAGTGCTGTCTAAGAGCATCGCACTCATTACTGTCTGCAGAACTGGATATCTTTTATTCATCACTGTGGCGGCAGAAAGCAAAGGAGAGTATAATTAGAGCCCAAATGTACTGTCAACACTGGGGATGTTTTTACATGGGGTGGGTATCCAAAATGAACTGAAAAGCCAAAATTAAAACTTAGCTGCCATGAGCAGTGCATCAGTGCTGTGCAGACTGTGAAATATCTGAACAGATAAGTCTTTTAAATATTAAAGTTTGCCCTGACATTCGTTCATAGGTCAGAAAAGTTGGGCATTTGTTTTTCATCTTGAATTTATTTCTCAGCTCAGTGTTTCTGTGCTGGTGTCCTTTTTGGTCATCTGCAGCCAACAGGCTGGACACACACACACACGCATGCACGCACACATGTACGCATACAAACTAGCTGACGCACAGAGCGATCAAATATTGTGTGCTGCTGAAAGTGGGTTATCCACTGGGACAAGCTGACTTAAGCCATCATGCTTAGCAGGCAATATCTAGAGGAGCCACAAAGACTCAGTGAAAACTCAGAAAGTATAATACTGCAGGGTCATCTGGGAGTGGCCTATTGCTGCACTGGCACAACTTTATCTTGGCTGTTCCTCTCTCAACTAGCTTTCTGGACTCTGAAGAACACACAGCTCTTCCCTAGTCCTAAATGATTGATTCTGACTGCATCAACTATTTCCATTTCTTAAGCACAAATGCTGTGATCAGTCAGTCTGTAGTTCCATACTGATGGCAGCAGCCAGTAGAATCTGTGAAATGAGTTTAATGAATGGCACAACACACACAGGTGTAGGCACACAAACGCTGGTATCTGGCATACAGCCTGTACCATGTTTTAAGCTATTTGGGCGTGTAGCGTGAAAAAGGACAGATAATTGAGTTTATCACTGGCATATTTTTAGTTCCCATTTCTCCACAAGCAATTTACAAAAGACTGAAAAAGGATGGGGGGTGGGAGGGGGGTCTAAGCACAGAAATAGAGAGAGAGAGAAGGGAATAACAGAAAGATACGGAGGAAGGGAAGGAGAGGATTGGAGGGTAATAAAGGGAGGACAGAAAACGAAAGAGGGAATGGGCCACAGAGATGGAGTTTGGCACGTGTCCAGGTTTGGTGGAGTGTGTGTGTGAAGGAGCAGTAATGTTTCCGCCCTCAGGCACCAGTGCGGGTAGATGAAGCAGAACGAGCCCTCTGGACAACTGCTGGGGTGCCTGACGGACCCTGCTTATTTAGGGGAGCAACCTTAGGAAACTTTAGCAAAGCAGGGAGCCAGATTTATCACCATGAGGCAGACCTGGCAAATAATGCAGGGCAAAAGAATGGAAGCCTGCGTTTTGTTGTGTGGTTTATGTCACTTTCATAAGTGAGACGAGAAAACTGATAAGAGTGAAAGCTGGAGATTAAATTAGCAGTGCTCTAGATTTGAAAAATTAAAGACAATATACAAAATCAACAGTAACAACATAGCACAAGTTGAAAATGTCATTTTTAGGGATACATTGTGTGTAATGGCAAGTTAGGAATGTAAGAACAGCTTTTTTTAGAAACACTTACCCAATTGCTTGCTGAGTTAGGTGAGAAAAATGCTGCAACTGTCATGTCTGGTCATAGGAAGTTACAGACAATTATCTTAAGACAAGAGGCATAGTGAAACTAGCCATTTGTCTCATCCACACACAAACCGAAAACATCATGTTGTGATTTTACAGGATTTTACAGACTAGCTGTTTCCACCTGCTTCCAGTCTTTATGCTAAGCTAAGCTAACTCTGTCCCTCATGATTGTTTCAGATATTATTTTTCTTATACAAGAAGTTTTAGTTTTCACAGAACTAACTGATGGCTATTTCAGACTTTCAGACAATTCAACAAATTTCATAGCAGCATGCTGGGCATTCATTAGGAGCTAAGGCCGTTACTTCAGTCGCCACAGTTTCTGCACCTTAACAAATGGACTAAAGGCTTAACGTGCCCATGTGTGTGTTGGACAAAAACTGCTGATCTGAAAAGCTGGGTTCACTTAAATCATCACTGCTGTGGGTCAGCTGAGGCCGGATCTGCCAGAGAGCAGAGATGGGATGAGGTGAGGGTGAGTGGTGGCTGGTGGAGGGTGGCACAGAAAGGAGAGATGGAAAGACATCAGTTAAAAAGCACTGTCCTGGAAAAGTGCTGCTTCAGCCACAGAAGGTAGAGAAGTGGAAGCAGTGACTCAACTTATCTTATTGTTATAGTTAAGTTTTATGAACACCTAAGAACAATAAAAGCTCATTTACATCACATGAATATTCTAACACAATAATGCACAATTAACAGTCATTAAAATGACATGTAAATGAATCATTAACTGATACTAGCAGTACACCATTACGTCCATTCTAAAGTGTTGCTCTTATTAACACTTTTAACAATAATCTTTCAAAAAAAATGTAACCATTTATACTAAGATAACTGTTTGAACTGGTTATCCATCACCTTTAGCTGATTGTTTAGTCTTCTCTGCTCATTTAATTTTCACACACCCTCAAACACAGATATTAGAGCTTACTCAGTATATGGACATGGATATTTTTATTAAATCATATTTCATTGTTCAAATCAGTTGAGCTACTGCACAATCTTGAGTTAATTTACTGTGTTTTCTCATAAAATGTGTAGTTTAACATACTTTTACATTTCAAGTATTATGTGCAGAGTTACCTACATATTTAGAATGAAATAAAATATGTTTTTGTAATTTGTAAAATATAAAATACGTGAAATTCACAGTCACAGCCCCTTGGTAATGTGTCTCTGCTGTATTAGCTAAGTTTCACACAACAACATTACATTACACATTTTAATACCACAATATGACAGCTGGCCTGCTCTGTCCTCCTCTGCCTTTCCCCAGACACACCAGCATCACATCTGTCACCTTTATGCTCCAGTCAACCTCATATTGATAGGATGGAACATGTGGTAAATATCACACACACACAAACCCACACACATATACACACACACACACACACTCAAGGGAGGGTGGGGGGTTTGGGTGTCCACAGTAAATATGCTTTTTGTCGATAGCTGTCCACCACAGTACAGCCCAATAGTATTTTTGCTGACGTGCTGACTTCAGGACTCAGTGCTTCACTTTTGCTGAGATAAAGGATTTGGGCCACTTAAATCTTATCATAGCCTATTATATATGTGCGTGTTCATTCATGCAATAGTACATAAAAAGTAACTGTACTCTGTCTTCACAAGCTGCTGACAGTTGGAAGGTGATGTTATTTTCACCTGATATTACCTTTTTGTTGGCAGATGGAGTTCACAAATTGGAGCACATGCAGTCGCAGACACACACACACACGCGCGCGCATGCACATACACTCACCCTCAATGGAACAAAAGCGCATTAGTGCTGTCAAACACATTTCCTCTTTTGTCAGGCTGAGGAAGGATGAGAAAGCATATACAAACACACACACGCACACACAAACAACCAAAATGTCCATTAACAAGATGTGACCCTGCACCTTTTTCCACTTCACATAGATTCACTGACCAGAGCTAAGGCTTAAAAAGAACTAAGGTTTTAACTCAACTCTATGTCTGTGTGTGTGTGTGTGTGTTTGAACTCACAAAAGTGAACTCACAATCCGTAAATTGTTATCTGACATGCTCAGAGCAGTCTTTACACATACACACATTTCACACGTTCACAAGACCACTTGCACACACAAAACACACAAATTCCTGAATGCTTCTGATGTGTTTGATCAAAACATGAAAAAAATAAGTTTAAGAAAAGTTCAAAATATATTTGAGGTCATTCACATAAAACATATCACAAGTGACACATTACTGTCATTATACCAACTTCTTTTGAAAAGTATAAAAATATTTTTACCACTCTGGCTGCCCCACTCCACATACTGAACACCTTCTTTTATCCCACACTGTCAGGACTCAGCTTCAGTGCTTGCAGAATGTCAGTTATCCCATCCACAAAAGCCATAAACTGCTTTCTCTTCCACTAATAGTTTATCTCCCTCCTCTCTCTTACTGTGAGAGTGGTTCAACTGTATTTACCCTCAAGTGCAGAACTCCTGCTGTCAGTGTTCAGTAAGTCTGGACAGACAGCTGAATCACATCCTGTACAGACTCACCCCCTAAAAGATTCTGAGTTTGTAAAAATGATGCTCAAACATATTTCCCCAGCTTGGGGTTGTATATCACTTTCTGTGAGCCAGTGGAAAAGGTATGAGAGGTTGTAGTTTGTGAATTTGGAAAAAAGGTTTGTGCACATATGAACTTGAATGAACTGTGAATAAAATCTAAGCACAAATTATTTAAACTGTATGGACTGTATGTTAGAAAAGAACTAGCTGGTTCGACATGTCAGAAAGTGAACGTGTTTATACCTGATCTGAATGGCCTAATCAATTATAGTTTACAGTGAAAATAGATAATGTTCCCCCAAGTGATGTTCCAAGTGGTGTTAATGGTGCCAGTGTCACAAAGAATATAGTAAGTTTCACCACTGCTCATTTTAAAAAGGTCACTGCCTTGAAACATGTTATATATATATTTAAATTATCAAATGGACAATGAATGTTTCTGGCTACTAGTGGTAGCGTTAGCAACATGACTATATCTATCAGCTTGGCTACCGTCCAAATGCAGCTTGAACCAGAAACACCAACCTCAGTGCTATGATATAGGTTGTATTAATAAGTAGGTAGATTTTCTTACTTACTGACTGATCTAGTACAAATGATGCAAACTGACTGTCAGTTCTGAACCCTCTCAAGTCCTGGAGCTCTCTCCAAAGTTGGACAGACCACAAATCCCAGTGAGCTGGTGGACATTAAAAAATCCATAAAGCTGGTGCCAGAGGATAAATCCAGGGTTGAATTTCCTAGTTTTTCCTAGTCCTAGTCCAACCATGGCTGATCTCCATCAAGGTATCACTATCTACTGGTGTAGTGTTGTGGTTGCACAGTGGCATGTGGACTTACTTTGTGCCATAACTTGAGCCTTCATTTTTCAGTGAAAATCGATGCTGGTTGACAGACAGAGTTGCATATTATAAATGAGGTTTATAGGTAACTAGTCTAAACTACAATGGTGTCATAATTCTACTGTATTATATTCCATTACGTTGTGCAGTCAACATTTATTTCATAATAATACGGTAAACAAAAAAAAAGTGTATTGTCACTTTGAATATGGGGATAACAACATACATTTTCAGACAGTCTCTCCTGGAAGGCATTCATAGTGTTGCACTCAGCTATTCACACAAGTGCCACAAGTAGTTATGCAAAGAATGAAAAAAGGAAGCCTGAGAGAGAAGTTGAAAACTAGCTCACTATTCACAGCAATGGACCTACAAATGATCAGACAAAGCCCCCCATGAATTAAAGAAGCAGGCCTTTTTTAAATGATAGCTCTGCTCTATTCAGGTACAACATGTACACATACCAGGACCTTGAAACCAAGGCAGTTATATGTAGTTATATGTAGTTAAATCTATATATTTTTTTACTTACTGGGCCTATCCCAGAAAACACAAATTAGAATAATGGTGAGCAAATGATTGAGGGAAAAACATTGGCCAAATGTAAAATTCAGATTTTTATTCAACATATTGTATTAGAGTACAGTCAGTGTGAAATTCATTGGTAATATGTAGCCTCGTGCTGCTGCAGTTCACTTTTGTGTTACTCAAAAATCTGTATTCAGCAGCAGTTTAAGGCAGAAGTGGGGGTCAAAATGATCTGTCAGAGAAGCATATATGGAGGTGGAATTCATCATTTCCTTTCAAAAAATAACAAAAATATGTGTGTGCATGTATACATATATATATATACATATACACACAATTCTCACAGTTGTTTTAAATTTCATCCATCATTTCATGTCTTATTTTCTTTACATCCTTTTTTTTTATTTTTCATTTTAGCACAAGTTTTCTTTAAGCAGTCTTGGGTTTTTATGCCAGGCCTCGTGATTTGATATGGCACACAAAGGAGAAGAAATGAGAGAATAACCAAGTAAGTAAGAGAAAGAGAAAGCCAGAGAGGAATACACATTCTTCAAAATAAGACAATGCATTAACGGTTACAACACTGCTTGGGAGACGAATGGTGGAAATGAGGCACAAAGCTCTGAAGCAAAACAAGAAAAAGACAGGGAGAGAGATGGTGCATTAATATTTTGATGAAGAGAAAGAGTGCATAGGACAAAGTATCCTCACTTTATTTACAGTAAAGCTTGGTTTGATGTACCAACATGGACAATTGGTATAATGTCTTATAAACTCTTATTTTTCACATTAACAACACCGCAAAGGGGAGCAGGCCTCATGGTCTTACAGGATAAGAAATTACCAGCATGTTTCACCAGTTTTGTGGTTTGTGGCTTGTTCTGTACACCGTGAAAGGTAAACGTTGGGGAAAACACTCTGCAACTTGTATGTTGTGTCTGCTTGATGATACTTTTATCTTGAAATAAGGTAATATTGTAAATAAGTATATCAAGATTGTCATGCCTGTGAAAATGGTGGAGCTTCAATGGATGCATAGTCCAGCAAAAACAGAAACCATGCATGGTATGAATGTCTTTGTTTGAGGTCCACTGCTGCAAACACAACCTGTGCAGCTGGCTGCATTGATTTGGCTGGTTGTGTCCAACCAGCAGAGACAGATCAGAGACAGACCTGGTGTAAGTTCTCAGTTAAAGTTACCACGAGAGAGTATTAATTCAACTGTTTCTTTTTCATGCCACAGAAATCCTAGAAATCTCCATACCTATGGAAAGAAAAACACACTGTGGTAAATGCAGATGAGGAGATACTGTATCTATATACTCATATGAACACATTTGTTTCGTTAGTACCCAGTTCATTAAAACTGATTGACCATAACACCTAGTTTTACAGTAGATAGGTCCAGGGATATCAAGTTTTATGTTTCATCAGTTGGCTTTGTTTGAAATGAAGAGAATTGTTCAAGGCTTCAGTCATCATTACATTTACAATACAAGATGTTAGAGTACGCCCTCTGAACAGCGCTTCTTCTCCAGGTCAGGCCTGATGCCACAGTGAGCTGGCCAGCGCTAGTTGATTAGCATGCTAATAGAAATAGTAGAAGAAAAGAAGTGATAGAACTAGAGGCAAAGAAATGGTGGTGCTTTCCACTGCTGGAGATAGATCTTGGTGAGTAAATGAATGATGCTAAAATCACAATGTTTCTTCTAGCTTGGTAAGTAAAAAGCCATTAATGCTAACATTGGCTACGTAGCAATAGCAAAACTTACAAATAGCTATTTTAACTGTAACTTTACTGTGTCTGTTACTCACTCAGCGTCATCAGCAGTGGGTGTGTTATAGCTTTGAAACAGTGGCTGCATGAAGAGCCCCAGCGTTCCCACCACACACACCAGGATGAAGATCCACAAGAACAGACGGTCTATCACCATGGCCACATATTTCCAGTCTTCTATGATCTAGAATCAAACCAAAAAGATTTGCAGACAGTTAAAATCAGATCATATCATGACTGTATAATATGTGTGTGTTGAGGCAGATCATCAGGGAGACACCATCTTTTGCCTCGTCTGCCTAAAAGAGCATGTATTTGGGAAGGGTTTCTAAAATTTTGCATGTAAGAAAAAATGTTTTTTTAACCACTGCCATGGCTGTGAAGCTTCTAGGACACCAAATGCGAATCGGGTTATATTTTTAACTGCACTGCAGCCCGTTGATACTGAGAGGAAGAGAGGCAGCTGGATGAAAAACCTGCCATAAGCAATTACAGCTGCAAAACTTGTTTGTAATATTTATTAAGTGTGGGAGTTTTGCGGGTTGTTCACAAGCCCAGGGCCACAGATCTGGGGTTAGGATTCGTGCTGTGTTCAGTCTATTTGTGTTTATATGTATGTGCAAGGTCTTCTGAGGATATCTGATGTTTTCAGTTAAAGAGAGATGATTGACAGGTTGGAATAATGTCACAGCAGGACAAAAGAAAATACTGAAGGATTTAAGAAATGACATGTTCCATGTTTCATCTTGCCCTGATAACCTCTTCATTTCTTGTGCAAATCTTCTCATCCCTCCCTGTTGCGTCTTTGTCATCATCCATCTCCATAATCTGCTTTTGTGTGTCTTCTCTTCCCTCATTCCATTCAATAACATTTTCTCTCTTTCCTATTTTATTTATTCCTTGACACAATTTGCCCCCACTCATCACACATTGTTTTCTACCATTTTTTATCTTCTCACCCCTTCATCATCGTCTTCTGTCTTCATATGTTCAGCAATGTATCTCACTCCATCCACTGCTTCCTCCAGATCTGCATCCCACTGAACAGCCAAAGGCCTCCGGAAGTCCGAAAATCCACCACCCCCATCTGGGATATCGCCCACCTTCCAGCAAAACTTGTGGGCCAAGTCCTCATTCACGTAGAAGGAGTCGGTGTCTGTTCGGATCCCACCAAGCCTGATGTTGGAGTACTGCTTCTTGTCTGTGTAGCTCTGGGAACTGTTTTTCCCGACAGTACTCCGGTTGGCGTACTTCTGGCGGAGTTTATCTCGGACGTTGGAAGAGCCCGGGCGCCTCATGAGGAGGAAGGTGGGCAGTTGGACTAAGAAGAGGCGTTTGACCCAGTCGGGCATGTGGTGGGTGGACGGGGAGCGGTGGTGCACATTGAGGACGCAGACAGTGCTTACAATGGAGAAAGTGACCAGAACCATTGTGAACATCAAGTATTTACCTAAGAGAGAGTGACAGGTAGAGAAAGAAAAGATGGGGTGAACAAATAAATATTCTTAAATAGTCCTCAATCACAATGCTCTCAGTTTTCAGGTCATTTGTCATCCAGTATTCAAACAATGGCTGAGTCTCAAATAATAGTTGGTAGCATGTCCAACATGGACAAATAAAGACCAGCTTTTAAAGGGGCCATTTGTATGTTTTCTCTGCCACCAGACATGATTTCTTGCCAGGAACCAGGTGGTGGTGATGCCAAGAGCTTAAGCCAATGTTGCATTTACAATACAAAAGGTTAGAATACGCCCTCTGCCCTCAGCACTTCTTCTTCAGGTCAAGTTATTCCAAAAGTTTCACAGCTCAAAGTTTCTCAACTCTACACACAGCTGCACACAGACAAACATAAATATAACTAACCAATGAGTGGCACTGCTAGAGATGTGGGTGGCACTATCTTTGATATCAGCAGGAGGAACACAGTGAGGGCCAGCAGCACTGAGATACACAGCGTCATCTTCTCCCCACAGTCAGACGGCAGGTAGAAAACCAGGATGGCCAGTGACGTGATCAGCACACACGGAATGATCAGGTTAATGGTATAAAAAAGTGGCTTCCTCTTGATCACAAAATCGTAGGTGATATCCAGGTAGGTGATGTCATTGGGGTCCTCGTTTTTGCGTGCTGGGAGTGACACGATGTCCCACTCTCCACTGGGTGTGAAGTCATCGCGACTGGCAAAGTCGCTGGTAAGGATTAGGTCCACCTCTGTATGGTCGTAGGTCCAGGAGCGGAACTTGAGAGTGCAGTTCTGCTGGTCAAAGGGGAAGTTCTGCACCTCAATGGCACAGGCTGACTTGTAGATTGCTGGGGGGAGCCAAAAAATGTCCCCTGTGTTGGAGACTACAGCGTTGCAATAGAAGGAAACCTCATAGACACCATCAGCACTGTGGAAGGTTTGGAGAAGATGAAAGATTAAAGAGTATATTGAGATAAATGAGAGCATCAGTACTACTTGTCTTTCTGCTAAATATGTAGCTCTAGTCAAAAGATGTTAGCTTAGCTTAAACTTCTTGTAACATGTTAGTGAGCTTTAGAGCTGACAGCAGGTGGATTTGGCACCTCTAGACAGAGCCAGGCTAACTGTTTCCCTCTGCTTCCAGTCTTTCTGCTAAGTTAAGCTAAGCTAACCATTTCCTGGGTCCAGCTACATATTTAATACACAGACATGAGAGTAGCATCAGTCTTCTCATCTAACTCTCAGCAAGAAAGTAATTAAGCATATCTCCCAAAATGTCCAATTCCTCTTTTAATTAAGATATACCACTAGCTCTGAATACCCTTTTCCCCTTTACTTTAGTGATAAAAAAAAAAAAAAAAACAAGCACTCCCTCATGATTAGCTGAAGTGATAATAAAGCCAGATTATTCACTAATCCCCTTCACCTCAGCAAATACAGGTTTGGAAAAATTAAAATGAGAATGCATTACATTTTATCCGACCCCCATAGAAAAACATGCTTATTTTAGCTGTAGAATTTCCTCTTGTAAGCCCTGGATGGTAGTGTTGGAAAACCTTGTGATGCTGTAGAATGATATACTGTAATTCCATTAATACAAGGCCACCTGACACACACATACACACAGACTATAAATGTAGTTGTATTTTTTCATTGCACTGACTATAAAACAGCATAATTGAACCAGATCCCCTAAATCAAATACTGACAAACTGGTCTTCTCTTTGTGGGATGACATGCATGTACTTACTTGTTGTAGAGCACTATGTCAGGAAGCCAGATGTGTTTGGATGGTATTCGTAGTTTCTTAATGCCTTCATACTTTTCTGGGTCCCATCTCAGCCTGTAGTCATTCCATTCCTGTGGAGAGAGGGTTCATAAACTTCATTACTGACAAACACACTTATACAGACTGTATACTGAACACTGTATGTGTACTCAGCAGTGACAAAATTACACTGTACCTGAAACAGCCATAAGTTGGTCGTCATTATCTGCTCTCTCTCATTCTGCGAGAAAACATCAGTCAGCTTGTCATGCATTCTGCATAATTTCCATAATATTTTACTTAACAATATGAATTGTTGTGTTATTATAATGTTGCGGTGGTGGTAAAGGTCAAACCCAAATAACAAAACACACCTTTAGGGGGTGGACACAATATCAGTTTTGGGAAAAATTACATACCCTCCAACACCGTCATAAATGTCACAAAGTTAGACTTAATAAAGAGCTGAATTACTGTTTTGTGCAGGAAGTTTTTGTGTGAGTGGATATGTTGCAGTGTTTTGAATTATTTCAGATGTTATGCTGTAGCCTATATGTCTAATTAAATGCCTCACAAGACATCTAAGTAAAGTTGTCTTTGTGCCAACAGAGGAGTGAGGATGATGTCAGTCAAGCACGGAGCAGTGTTAAGCAGTAATGCATACCTTAGAGACATGTAACACTAATACGATTATAATTATTACAGTTAATAATAATTTCATCTCTGTGTGTTCAGTGGACATATTGGTCAGGTAGCTACATGCTAGCTTGTTCAGGGCCCAGAGGTGGGGGGGGGGGGGGGGTGTGTGTGGCTAGTATCATAGAGGAGGAATACGTCTCCCAGTAACTACAAAGTGGTATTATTCACATGTGTCTCAGGCTAGCCCTCAGGGCTAATGTTAAGCTAGCTGTTGATGGGTAGTAGATACCTTCAAAATGTAGGCTGACTGTTTGCTAAACCACAGTATGACCTATTTCTAGTGTGTTAAATACAGAGAATGAGACATGTGTAATGGCTTTGGAGTTGCTGGAAAGCCAGACAGAGTTTGGCTGCATAATGGAAAGTACTCTCATAAAATAATGTGACTAAATATATACAAAAATCTGTACCATGAAATTAAACAGCAAATCCTATTTAGAAGCCCACTTCATGAGGTAAAGACTTGGTGACTAAAATGTAACGGATCCGTAACAGTTCCTTTGATACTTGTTTACATCTTGCTTTCAGGCACACCGGTATGGCACAGCCTTGGAAAACCCTTTTTTGTAATGAATTAAAGTGTGTTAGTTAAAAGTGTTCATGGCACACACTGAGTAACAGGCTTCAGTCAATATTCCAAAAACATGGATAATCCAGACATGGATTACTTAAAAAAAAACATCCATGAATTATCTGCCCATCCATTTTCTAAATTACTTGTCCTGAGACTGAGGGGAAGCTGCAGTCTATCCTAACATGCATTTGGGCAAGAGGTCGTGTACAGGTCGCCTGTCTATCACAGGGCTAACTCAAAGAGACAGGCAAATAGATTCAGACTCATTCACACCTACAGGCAATAGAAAGTCACCAGTTCCTCTAATCTGCATGTCTTTGTATTCTGGCAGTCTGATGCATTACTATAAAGTTTTTTTTATTAAAACACATAATAGTGTAATATTTATTTAGAGGTTTTAAAATATTTATGTAGCTGCCGCTGTGGTGAAGCAGTTCGAAAGTTACCACACAACAATTAGAAAAGTTTAAGTAGAGCAATCGCACCCTTTAGTTACAGATGTTTTTTTAAACGAGACTTTGACAGAGAAAGAGATGATATCACTGATTGAATAGATGTTATGTAAATAGCTGTGGGAAAGGCCTGCTGAGTAGTGCAATGCTTGGATTTGCATGATGTCACCCTCCTCTATGAGCTAATAAATTTGCTAACAGTGTAAATTAACCCTAACAGGTACAACAAAACTAGTAGTGTGTTAGTAGCATTAATGATGACCAAGACACCAAATTAACAGGTGTAAAATGTTACATCAGTTAATGTTAAAAGTTTGTTATGAGTTTGCACAGAAGTATGGTGCAATTTTTTTACACAGGTGTGAAATGGGCAACCTGCATGTAAATAATGACCCAGCATACTAAAAGACTTTCAAAAGTAGACTGCACAAGAATCGCTAGAGGCCTTAAAAGATGTGAATCCAAGTTGTCGGGTCCAGGTGACAAAACCAAACAAATGGAAAAAGGTCCCTGGGTGACCTTGGTTTGTGCTTTCTGCTCCTGCTGCAGAGATGTTAAAGCTGGATCCACCTAATGTACAGATATTATCTGCTAACAAACCATTCAGTCATAACTTTTTGTAATCATCAAATCAAATGGTCATCAAATGGTGGATATATCATTTATTAATGATGACTACTGGTGCTCAAGCCCTTAGGTTTTTTATCTGCATGTGTACAAATGTGTGTATTTGTTACTTACTACACTGATTAGCTGAGACAGAGACACCTGTATGGAGATGGTGACCTGCTGACTCTTATTGACAGCTGGTCTGATCAGTTTATTGTAGCGCTCTGGACCCAACAGGTAGTTCACCAGCCGCTCCTCAGCATTCTCTGCCCTGCTGCCTACAGGAAAAACACACAAAGTGCAAAAACATAATATTTTCAAAGTGTACATTGTGGGAGGCCTTAAAACCCTAGCATGCTTGTATACTCAAAAACATTCAAATACAGCTACATGTACTTTTACTGCTCTGTTTGAAAAGAACACAGTCACTCAGCCAAACATAAATGCCATAAGTAAGTAAATGCCGTGTGTTTGTCTAGTAGCAAACCACAATCTCTGGTAGAAGGGGTTGCATTTTTGTCTTTCAGTAGAACACCAAATAGAAAAATGTCACCATATCCAAGCTTGATATTCTCTCCATCACAGTATGTTTTCAGTCCAGTGTCATCATGAATGATGAACAATAAACAAGTTGGCTGTAAATGAAGTAAATTTACCAAAAGGCATTAAGGCTGAATCACGTGTTCTCAGTGTGTGTGTATGTGTGTATGTGTGTATGAGTGTGCGTCTTGCAGTCTCACGCTTTACTGCAGGGTTTTAGAGCAAAAGAACAAACAAAAATCCAGTCATGCATCCATCCCTGTGAGGGGATCCCTGAAGCTTTGTGTTTCCTCAGCCCTAAATTATTGGTTATGTAAAAGTGATCGTATGAATAAGTCAGAAGCAAAATGCTTTTGACCCACTCTCTTGGCTTCCACAGCCATTATGTCTACATTGTCAAACAAACTGACAACAGCGCAGAGAGCGTTTAATATCTGGACTGCTTCACCCCCTCTGTGCCACATGAATTGTCTGTTTTTGTAAGATTACATGCGGGGAAGGCTGAGTGAGCATGGATGTTCTTTTCTCAGCAACATCCTGCTGCTTCAAGTCTTCATGTCACAGTGAACGCCAATGTTTTCAGCTCTTTGAAAAGGGAGAGAGCAAAGGGAATCTATTAAAACTACATGAAAACTCTTCAGTCTGCAGATTACTTTAACTTCAGATGATACATGATTTGCAATCAAGTAAGAACCTAAAGAATCTATTTGTGAAAGAGAAAGATGTTGGTTAAATTAAGGGTTCATCTAATAGTTAGACAGAATCTTAATCACATCTAGCTTTCATGTGAAGAGGCCCCAGTGGAGTAGTATGGGATGTTTTATGATCATGGGTAGTAATGCTTTAGATTACATTGTACACATACACAAACAAATGTTAAAACCACTGACAGGTGACGTGAATAGCATTGGTTATCTGGTTACAATGGCACCTGTCAAGAGGTGGGATTTATTAGACAGCAGGTGAGCTGTCAGTTCTTTAAGTCACTGTGTTGGAAGCAGGAAAAATTAGCAAGAATAAGGATCTGGGTGACTTTTACAAAAGCCACATTGGCTAGATGCCGAGATGAGTGGGCCATCAAAGCGGCGTGAGGTGTGAGGTGTTCCCTGTATGCAGCGATCAATACCTAGCAAAAGAGGTCTAAGGAAGGACAACTGGTGAACCAGCAACAGGGTAATGGACAGCCAAGGCTCACTGATATGCATGGGGAGTGAAGGCGGACATGTGTGGTCTAATCCCTCAGAAGAGCTACTGTAGCACAAATTGCTGAAAACATTGATGCTTTCTGTCAGAACACACAGTGTATCACAGCTTGATGCATGTGGGGTTGCATAGCCACAGACTGGTCAGAGGGCCCATACTGACCCCTGACTGCCAAAAGCACCGACAAATTGGGAATGTGAGCATCAGAAATGGACCATGGAGCAATGGAAGAAGGTGGCCTGGTCTAATGAATCACATTTTCTTTTACATCATGTGGGCAGCCAGATGCATGTGCATTGTTTATGTGGGACTGAGATGGCACAAGGATGCACTATAGGAAGAAGTTCTGCTGAGAAACCTTGGGTCCTGGCATTCATGTGGATGTGACTTTGACTCATACCACCTACCTATATATTGTTGCAGACCACATATACCCTTCTTGGCAAAAGTATTCCCTGACAGTAGTGGCCTCTTTCAGCAAATATTGTTCTGAAATGGTTTGAGGAGCATGACAAAGAGTTCAAGGTGTTGACTCAATCCGACTGAGCATCAGTGGGATGTGCTGGAAAAAAGGGCCAGATGGAAAGGAAAGGATCTGCCACTAACATCTTGGTGCCTGGTACCACAGGACACCTTCAGAGGTCTTGTGGAGTCCATGCAAGTGGTTATAATGTTGTTGCTGATCAGTTTGGGTATAAATAAAAGACTTACCAAGTATCTAGTATACTGGGAAAAATACTGTATGTAAGTAAAAGGGAGCAAGACGAGAAGTTAGGGAATGAGGTGTGAACAACTTTGTGAGATGAAATTATAAATACACTGCACTGTGAGTATTTTTTATTTCTGAGGGGTTTTTTTTTATTAATTGCAGGGCTATTAATAAAAACTAATACTGTTACTGGGTAACATGGCAGGAAAAATGATGTGAAAGTGTTTTAAATTATGATTTACTTAGAAAGACATTTACTTTGGAAGATTACATTGTTAAAGGAATAGTGCACAATTTTGGAAAGACTAATATTCCCTTTATTGGCCTGAGTTAGATGAGAAGACTGGTATCACTCTCTGGTTAGCTTAGCTCAGCATAAAGACTAGAAACCAAGGGGAAACAGCTAGCCTGGCTCTGCTCGAAGGTATCAAAATCCATCTCCTGCACATCTAAAGCTGACTAATTAACATGTTCTATCTCATTTGCTTAATTTTGTATAAACACTGAAGTGACAATTCACTGTTTTAAGGGGGTGGGGCTTTTTTCTATTTTTATTTTTTATTTTTTTATTGCCTTAGTATTTCTTAGCTAGGACAAGTAACTTCCTGGAGTTTCTGCTGGTTGTAGAGAACAAACTTTACCAAGGTTTACTAGACAACATGCAGTGACACCTCTAGTCTTTATTCTTTCTTTATTGTCTTTATTTTAATTAATTAATTAAAATTAATTCCAGCTGAAGGTTTAGCTGGTACATTTAAGAAAAGTACAGCATAATCAGGACAAAGCAATGTGGGAGAAAGGTCATTCATTTTAACAAGTCCCATTTTAACAAGTAAAGCAGTCCCATGTTGATTCCTTTTACACCACAAGTACAGTGTAGTTTCAGTACTACCCTGTATGTAAGAAATAAATAAAATGATGCTGTAATTAGCAGGCTGTGCTCTTGTGTGTTTTTAATTCCTGTTTTACAGCTGTTAGCTGTCACTGAGGAGTAGTGCCAAACATCATAGCACAGTGCCTGATGGTGCCCTGGTCAGGTATTCAGGTCTACAGGGAAAGACAAACACTCACAACAACATGGTTGAAGACACAGAGAAGTGCTATGTGCATTCTTGGTGTATTACATCATTTAAATAATTTAGACCTGGACTTCACGGTATCTTTGCCTTGATGGATGCTGCAGAATAATGCTTGACTATGTTTCCTGTCATACCTGATCTTTGTCAGAGTCCAGCTGTTTTAATCGAGCAGACATGAGCAGCGATGGCTCTGATTTAGTTTTTCGCCTGGTTAATTTTGGTTTTTTAAAACCCAACAAGCTAAAGCTAAGGCCTAGCCTACAAGCTTAAGCAGTTTTGTGGGTAAAGGATGGAAAACTCAGCAATCCATGAAAGACAAGGTCAGGTTAATAAAAGGAAGCTCCTCTTTTAGGACAGTGGTGGAGACATTCAAGTGTTCGGCCTGAAAGACAGTAGACAGTTCTTTCTTGACAGTAGATATAAAATAGCCCTCTGTGAATTATTCAGAGAGCCCATCTGCTTTTACTTACTAGTATTTTAAGAATACCAAGACCACACACAGTTTTTAAAACCCAGTCTGAGGTAAAAGTTGTTTTGAGAAGCGTTGTGGCTGCTTTTGATTCAAAACCTCAGAGACACAACAAAGACAGTAGATTCCCTCTTTTTGGGAAACACAGTGGTCCTCTGAGTTTGTTTGGCTTTTTTAGTTGTTAGGGCTCACATCTATGATCCAACACTTCCATGCAGGTAACACAGTTCATACATGATATAAACTTTATGCTGTTATGTTGTTTACAGAAACAATATGATAGAAAAACATAAGTACAAAACATAACCAAGTGACAGTCACTGTTGCTACAATTTCATGCCCTCAATATTTCTGGAACTTTGGGGGTTAAATTACACATGATGGATTATTTAAGGCTGATTTTCATATCCTTTTAAGAATTGTCTATTTCTGGCAATTTGGGTCTATTTCTTTCTTTTTTTAAAACCATTGGTGTGTTCCTGGCATGTGGAGAAGCCTTTGAAATACCATTCAGACTGTAACAGGGGGATAAAACTGTGGAATCAATAATTAGGATTATGATATGATAGCTTCAGTTTTTCTTTCATGTATTCCTCCACCTGCCAAAGAATGAGTACAGATGAATACTACAAGTACTGAAACATTTTGATACATACAGTGGACCCCACCTTTTCTTCCACTGCAACTAACATAAGATAGAGTAGTGTTGTGTCATAAGTAAACAATTAATGACATTTAATGCAGCAGCAATATCAAGCCCATAAGACCAGGTCCTTCAGCCTGTCTGCTTGAGGCAAGGAAGGATTTGGAATATAGCTCAGTCAATATCAAATTCTCTGATGCCACCTTTAATGTGAGCTGTGTATAATTATCTCCAGGACATTGTGTTCAGTCATCTCTCCTCTGCAGTTCACTGAGACCTAACTAACTTCACTTCACCAGTTTATTGTGCTTATCATACTGACTTTACCAGGCCACCATTAATAAGTATGAGAGAGAGAGAGAGAGAGAGAGAGAGAGAGAGAGAGAGAGAGAGCAGATCCATTTCCATCTTTCCATCTTCATTTTTCATGTTGGTGAAAAAAAACTTTGATCACACCAGTGTTGTGTTTGTTTGTTTGTTTGCTTGTTTTTTTTTTTTTTTTAACATACTCATACTTTACAGATAAAGACAATGAAGCAACTCACTTGTGAGAGAGAGAATGAAGAGCAGGAGGAGAGTGTTGGGTGTCATCTCCTTTCTTCTTCCGCGGACACAAAACCTGCAACTTTTTTCAGATTCTCCTCCAGAGGAGAAGAAATGTTCTGTATTTGTATCCCGTCGTGCTACAGTAACAAATCCTTCTTTCGTGCAACTGCCACTTGTGTTGTCCGCTGGGCGCCGCGCGCACACACAGACACATACACACACATACACACACATACACACACACACGCCTCTGGCTGTTGCAGCGCAAAAGATTCACGCGGAAACTTTGACTAATACATTAAAGAGGTTATTTGTAAGAAATGTTTATTTACCAGAGACAACATGATGGTCGCTTATGTTCCTACAACTACAAGAGCTGGGCTGCCCAGCCACAAACCAGCCGCGGTGACATTTAAACCGCTATCGATCCAAACCCAACAGTCAAATGAGCGCAAGGTGGTTGCTGTCTTCGTCCAGACAAAATCCTCGTTCAGTAACTTCTTCTTCTTCTTCTTCTTCTTCGGCGATTTAAGCCACCAGCGCTCAACTGCGCTAAGTTCGCTCCCTTCTGACGAGACGCAGACAAGTTCTAGTGCATTAAGAAATGAGCGCAGATCAAAGTGCAGGGCAAACTGCTGGGACTCATGATGTCTGCGTTGGTGTCCCGGGGTAACTACTGCCAGTTAAAGTCCGCAAAGAAGCCAGGAACAATTTTCCATCAAACTCATGGAGATCCGAGGAGAAGCCAGAGAGGGAAGCAGGAGGAGGAGGGGTGTTGTGGAGGGGAGGGGTGTGTGTGTGTGTGTGTGTGTGTGTCTGCTTGAGCTCCTTGAGTGGAAAAGATTCGCGTCACGGCTTGGACCGATGTTCAGCTGCCAGTCCGATGCACTTTTCATAGCACTAAGTGGCACCAACCCAAACATGAACAATACAGAGATGGAAACAGGAGAGGTCACAGCACGTGGTGACTTTAGCTCACTAGAAATGAAATAAAAAAGAAGAGCAAAATTCAGTGTGTAATAAAAAAAAACCTGATGTTGCAGAAAATCAGAAAAAGAGAGAACGCCATGTTTCTGTTCAGCCAGTGATGTCAGATTTCTATTGAGGAGAATATATATAGGATCTAATAATTTACTGAATGGGGAAGCATATTGTTCTATTGTCTTGTATTATGGACTGGATTGTTGTGGGTATTAGATTGCAGTGTGTATGCTGCTGTGCCCCCCATATTACAAACTGATACTGTACCTTGTTTTATTTTATTTCATTAACCTTTGCTTTTAATTCACATAATCACATAAAGTTGTTGTGGTAATTTCTTCTACAGACACTAGGAAGAGTAGCTGTTGCACAGGTGACAGCTAATGGGGATCCACATAATCCCACAAACAGATAAACAGTTCTGGTTGATCCCCCATGACAGCATCATGCTCCGTCAATGTGTAACCGAGCAAGGCACTCCACACAGGCACTGCTCCACGCTACAACACTCTGCACTGTGACCTGTGTGTGGGCTGAATCTGGAAAAAGTAAGAATCTTTAAATATCTCCTCCAGACATGTTATATGATGTACACTTTGAAAAATCATTGTGTTTGATATGGGTTTCCCACAAGCAACTGTTTATTACCGACCTTAAAATTCTTGAATTTACACCAGCTCTGTTCTCCCCATTAAAAAATCCAGATCCATGAATATGCAAATATTTTTTCAGTTCAAAAGTTTAAGTTATAGAAACAAAATGTCTCCTACTTGAATGAAAAGTCAATTCTCAAGCTCAAGTTTCCACATCACGCCATGTATAAGTTGCACTGTGGACCATTTCTACACTCAAAATTAGTTCTGAAATGTTCCTGCTCATATGTACATCTAAAACATCTTAAACTGAGATTAAATGTGAGCACATAGAAACTTTCAGCAGATGAACATGAAAACAGCCATTTAGTGTCAATTTCTGCACATACAGTCTGCACAGCAAAGGTTAAACATCACAGTGAAGTAACAAGCCAAACACACTTTTGATCAGTGGGGCTTTAAAATCATCACAGTTTTATTCATTTCTACACCATCAGCAGGCTATATCAAATATCTGAGGAACAACTATTAATGTTAATCTTCTTTCATTTGAGAGAGTAACACATTACTCATTATTATTGACATTACACCTCATACAGGATCTGTTAGACTGCTTTAACAAACACATTCCTCTATATACTGGAGCAAGTGTCTGCAGTTCATCTTGAAATCCCATTATCCACCTCAGAGCCCCTATACTAGATACCCACTGCATATGGGCTTGCTTTTATATTTGTGTTCATGATGTGAGCTCCCACCAAGAGTATTTTTAACAGTTGTTCTTGGTGAACATGGCTACGATTCGCCTTCGCAGTAAGAGGAGAGTCATGTCGCAGGCCTCTCTGCCGCAGAAGTCACAGTGAAAACAGAGAAAGGCTCGGGTGTGAAAGCAATGAAGAGGAGAAGACATGAACAGACTGCACCTCTTTTAGACATTTCTGCTTGTCACTCATGAATAATCCATCGTAGATTCAGCAGCATAACCACGGATTCCTCCTGGCCAGGGGGGATGAACAGGTTCTTTAATATATAGCCTATTCTTTTCAGATACAATAAAACATACAGATGGAAAAATCTCCTTTTAAAAAACAAAAGAAAAAAATCTAACAAATATTACTTGATAATCTAAATCAGAAGAGTTTCTCAATTTTTTTCTTCTTTTTTTCAGATATACACACACAAGATAATCTCCTAAAAGAGAAATAATGATGTCAAAACAAAAACAGATAAGAGATTTACTCCTGTGCCATTACTGATGGGTTTAGCATGTGCATAAATCCCTCACAGTCCAGGCTGTATAACTAACACATTACTCCCTTACACGGCCCAGTGGAGATTTCAATCTGCCCTAATGGAAGTGTGTGTCTGCTTCAGTCAAGTTAACTGGCACAAGGGCGCCACAGCTTAAGGCAATTCACAACACCCTCCCTCTCTTCCTTTACTACTCCATCACTGCCTCTGTCTTGTACAGGCAGGTTCAGGCTGCTAAATAAAAGTGCCAAGATCGTACGTGCCATATTTATATATTTATAGTCGGGAAAAACTACTGTGTTCAGTGGGAGCAATATATCAACATATTACACAGAGGAGGGGTTACACTGTTAGAGCTGTGCACTCGTTGGGTTTTAATCTTTATTTATCCAGATAAGGTATGCTGAGTGTGCGCTGGAAAGATTGCTGAGCCTGTAGAAAACAACCTCCTCTCCCATTCTTAGACACACACACATAGTCTCACCTGGGTGAGTGTGTTAATGTTAGCCAGTCAACTACTCCAGTGGAGGTTTGTTATTTTCTCGGAAAAATGGAAAGTCTAACTGGACTAGAAGTTCCTGTTGCAGATTGAGTCTTTACATTGGTTTGTTTCTCGCTCATTTCTCGTAATGCAACTTCACAGCATCTTTTCATCAGACCCTCACCCTCAGTCTGATAGACACCTTTCAAACTCCACAACACACGCCTTAATTGCTTGCAGAAAGGATGAGCTTGAATTAATATGCGTAGGGAATGGGCAACAGGGCAGCAGATAAATATCCAACCCAATCAGAGGAGTGGATGTAGCTGTGGGTGGATCCGATGCATGGACCAGTCATGGAGGGGAACCTGTGGTAGGGTTAGGATAGCAAAAGAGCAGATTAGCAAGGGGATTGGGAACAACTGAGAGGGGCATCAGTAGAGAGAGTAAAGGAAGAGTCATGAGAAATATCTCAAGTGCAAACCAATAGCATTAGATGAGCTTTGAATTAAAGTTTTTAAAAAATCAAAGCCCAAGATCCTGAAAAGAAGTCACTGTGGATTGAGAAGTAGTAATGTAAAGGTTGTGTAAAGTGCAGACTGTTCCAGGGTAAAGAGTCACTCCATCCTCTTGAAAGTACATCGGAGGTAGTTGGCTGACATCCAACACAATATGTACACCTCAGCCTGAGGGCTGGAGGGAAAAGGCAGGTTTGATTGTCATTGCTATAGTAATGGCAGGAGGTGTGGGATGTGGTGATAGGGTGAAATGAATTAGTATATAGAGGAAGAAGCAGATGGTGTCTGTAACTGAGGCCTGGGGAAATCCACCACTCTCTTCCACATACCTGAAAAGTGCATTCATACAGACCAGCAACAAAAAATCAGACCCAAGGGTATCAGTTCACTAGACCCTGTATCTTATGTTGTTTGTCAACACAAAACTTGTTAATCTGGGTATTGTTTTATAGTGGCTTCAGGGTTCTGTTGCAAATTGGTGAGTGTGAGGCAGAAATCAGTAGTGTCCTGCCAAACCTCTACTTTCAAACCTCTGGTTTTATTGTGTACAGTATCTTTCTGTATTTTTAGTCATTCACAGGTAATAGAATTAATTAGAAAAAAATTAGGGACTCAAAGGCAAATATTATATAAACCCATTAGCATTTACTTTGAGCAACAGGTATTGCAGGACACAGTCATAACATTTGTCCAGACAAATACGTATGCAGAGGATAACAGGTGTAATATGCCTCAGCGATCAAAGCCCCAGAGCTTTTGCAGTTAGTCCACCTCCTGTGCTCTTACATCATCACATTAATTCAGGTTTTTATTGACTGCATGTACTTAGAAATGGAGCTTTTAATGCAACACATGTACACAGTATGATTATTTTTGCAAAAATGCTTGATAGTTTTCTTATGATACCTTAACACTTGTACATATAAAAGGATGTAAATCGTATATGCAATATGTTGATCAACCTGTATCTATTATAAATATAGTATATAATATGTTATATACACCCTGTAGAATTAATCCTGCACCTCTTTCCATCACTCAGTAATTGAACCCTTTGTTATGGTCTAAAGGCAGATTTCATATCTGATTGGCAGGGTCATGAAAGCTGTTATAAAATGCCTGCTCAAGAGGTCACTTCAGGTAGCAGTGGAGTGGGTGTCTATGAAGGACAGGCAACAAAATGTAAATTTGCATCAGATGAGACTTATAGTCATTCATTATTCTTTAAGATTAATCTGTTTTTCTTTCTGCACAGTTTTCTCGGTGAAGCTGATCACATTTGCTGGTGTGATAGAAGTGTTCACCCAGTTTAGGTGGATTAGCTGAATCTCAGTGTAAACAACACCTACCACCTCACTGATCCATCTTTAAAGCAGCTTGGACCTGTTTCAAACAGTTCTTTCGAAATCATTTCAAACATCAGCCAATGGCTGATTTTGACTTGTCACTCCATGTCTGTATGTGATGGCTGGTGTAAAGGTTGGTACACATACACACAAGAATTTGTCCAGAACATGAACTTGTTCTTGTGTGGCACACTGCAGGAGGAATTTCATCAAATCACCATAGATGAGGGGGAAAAATGAATTTATATGTTCTCTTCCATTACCTGTTGTAGGCTAGAAATATAGTATATTTATAATATATTTCATTACAGCCAACTTGACCGTGAAAAAGTTAAAATGGTATAGAAATGGCAGGATATTATGTTGCCGTTTATACTATATCATGTTTACCACTAGATGGTAGTAATGACCTAATGACGGAAACAAATACAGAGGGTCCTATAATAATATTGCAACCACAGACCACATCCCCACAGATTGATACCACATCATTGATTTGAACTGACACCATGATAAAATAATAATAATAATAATAATAATAATAATAATAATAATGAGACACTATGTGTGCATTTGTGCATCAGAAAACCCATGGTATCTAACAGTATATACCTCTTAGTGACTCCTAATTAGGTTCATGGCCACATTAACTTGTTGGGTGGTTCTTGAGCCCCCCCCCCCCCAAAAAAAGGCATCAGGTCCCTGTTAATCCATCATTCCTTTTCTTTTTGTGCATCATTCCTTTTCTTTGGTTTGGCCATGTGTGGTAATTTGATTAAATACAAATAAACATATGCCCATTTCACACAAGGCCTAAAGATTAGGTAGCTAATAATGCAAGCCCCACTTTAATGCCCTATTATATTCATTGACGTAAATAATAACAGTTACACCTTACTGACTTCAAATATTCAGCAATATCCAAAAGACTGGAAGTCCACATAATTACTAGTGAAATGTTCCTTTTAATGTAACTGTGATTAAAATCACAAACACAATGACACACAAAAACACGCCAATGTAAAGGAGCTCTCACCCCTACTCCTATGATTTGAAGTCCGCTGGCTACATCTTACACACCTCTCTACATTGTATCAGAGGGCAAGTACAGTTGAAGTCCAAAGTGCGTGGTGAAACAATGTGCTGGTTAAAAGTGATACTCCATCTTCTTAACAAGCAAGAGATGAAGGCTGATTCATCATCATCTGTTCTTTCCTTCACCTGAACTTCAAGGATGGGGACATAATGGAGCATAAATGAGATGACTGTGGGACAGCAGAGGAGCATGGTTTAAAACAAAGTAAGACAGTTTGTAGTGCCTGGGAACATGATGTGAACTGCATAATGGCAACAATGTCTGTAGTCCATCACAGGACATGGTTACATTTATGTTAAACAAGCAGTTTGTGACCAGTCACTTGGATTTTAATATTTAAATTAGACATGTCCTTAGACAGTTACTGGTAGGTTTTTTAAATCAAGTGTATATGAATAGAATGATTTAAAGAACCTAAAATCTGTTTTAAACACTCAAAAGCTAATCTCATGTTTTAACGTGTCATGCCTCAGCCCATCCAAACATATACTGATGGGTTGTCAAATGTTGGGAATGATTCAGATAAATGTGACAGTTCTATAAATTATATCATACAGCCATTGTGTTGTAAATCCAAATGAAGACTAAGAAGTTCCATTCCAAACAGTGCTGACAGAATGTGGCCTTACAACAATATAGAACAAAATAATATCAGAGAATTTTCATTCATATTTCAACATACACACTCAGTTTGCCTCAAAAAATTTAATGTCCATTACACTGAGAACAATGTCAGGTAAACTGAGAGAAAAATTCTGAACTGCATTTAACTGAGAAACAGAGAAAAGTCTTTAGTTGTTGCTGTGAACAAAGTACTGGGCTTTTTATCAATTGATAATCCTTCCATTTTTATAATTAATAATAACTAATAATTATAACTAATTATGGTATAGAGTTATAGTTTATAACAGATGTGTATTTAATATTACTATCAGCCAGCTGTTTCAGCACAAAGTAAATATATCAGAGTTGGAAGTGTCCTTTATGGTTCTGTAAAATGATTGTGATAGAGTAAAGTTATCAGACTATCCGTGTTAATGAGCTGAAGCTGAAATTAATGTGCATGTACTGTGTGTGTTGTTAGGTGGACTGTTGTGACTGTGTTGTGTTCTTTGTAACAACATAAACTTCATGTTGTGTCCGTCTCCTCCTCTCTGCTCTCCTCCTCCTTCACAGTTAACTTCCCAGCACATGAAGGAACCCTGCTGGCCTCCCGCTATGAGGTGCAGGCCTTTCTTGGCAAAGGAAGCTTTGGAAAGGTCGTCAAGTGTGCAGACACTGTGACCAACACAAAGGTGGCTGTTAAAATAATCAAAGACGATCCCATTTTCACTGAAAGAGCACTGGAAGAACAAATTGTTCATTTGTCAGAACTGAAGCTGGAATATACATCTCTCACATTTCTAAAACCTTCCTTAATAATAACCATGTGGTTTGTCTTTTTAGTGACACAAAAATAAAAATCTAATCTTTCATATCTTCCACAGATTAAAATTCTCAAACAGCTGCATACTCTAGATCCAGACAAATGTCACCTTGTGCATCTCACAAGACTCACGTGGCTCGTTCTTCCATGAAAAAGTAATTTGTCTGTTGTTTGAGCTCCTTGACCTCAGTCTACATGACTACATGCAGCTAAGATGTTTCCAGTCTCTGTCCATGGCTGTACATCAGGTATGTTGGATTACCTCTTCACTAATCACAGCAGCATCCAACATAGATGTAAAATTTTTCTGCATATTTAAGATTTGATGGGAAATCAATACCTGTGTACACTGTTTTCAGCTAACAAGAATGAATATTTGTGTGCTGACCACAGCACTGCTGCACCTTGAGGCGCTGGAAGTCATGCATGCAGATTTAAAGCCTGACAATATAATGGTCGTGGACCGCAGGCAGAGGCCGCTGCGAGTCAAGCTCATTGACTTTGGTCTTGCATGCCACATGTCTGCTGCTGTTCCAGGGTCATGTGTGCAGTCTCTGTGGTACAGGGAGGTACGGCAGTCAGAGAGAACACAACTTGTGGCGAAGATGCTGTGACTTTGTGTCTCCACTCAGGTGTCCAACAGGAAAAGCCTGTGCCTGTAGTGGGAAGAATAAGGGTTTAGATCTAACAGCATGACAGAGGAGAGATTTCAGTTTACATACCTAAAGTTTAATGTTATTTATTTAATCAGGGCCCCAGAGGTCATGTTGGGTCCGGTCTACATGAAGCCAATAGACATGTGGTCTCTGGGTCTAGTTGTGGCAGGACTTGCTCTGGGATTCTCACTTTTTCAAGGGTGCCATGAATATGACATGGTAAATATCTTCCTAACAGTGTCTCAGGATCTTGCATGTGGCCCCCAGTATAGTGTTTTTGCAAGTGAGTCATCTGTTCCTAAATGAAATGACAATATCTCCAAGTAGAACAAAATCTAAATTGTGTGTGTGTGTGTGTGTGTGTGTGTGTGTGTGTGTGTGTGTGTGTGTCTATCTATCTATCTGTCTCTGTCTGTCTGTCTGTCTGTCTGTCTGTCTGCCTGCCTGCCTGCCTGCCTGCCTGCCTACCTACCTACCTCAAACACCGTCTCTTTGTAGACTCCAGACGAGTTTGCCTCACTGACTGGGTACCGTTTCAGAAACACCAGATGTTTACGTTCTCTGGATGCCTTGGAAAAGGTAGGTGGTCTCTTTTGATCAGTCAATCGTTAATGTTATTACAAGGATATCTTCAGTGGATTTTTTTAAAATTCTTGTTGTTCCAGATGATGTATTTTAAAAACAAGGCTGAGAGGAAGCAGGTGCAACACTTTGTAGACCTCGTCTCTGTGGAGCAGCAGACTGACAGCAGCCCAAACATGAACATTACAGACCTGACACATGAAAACCCGATGGTTAACATGGAGGAGCCAAACGTCACTCAGCAGGGCCGTGTCAAGAGGATCAGAAAAGCTTTCTCCTGGTTCCACTGTGGCAACAAAAAGCCATGAATCAGCTAAACATCTGGTCATCATTTATCATTTTCATTGAAGTATTTCTCACTTTTCATGATCATTTGTCAATAAACATATAGAGTGACTTCAAAATGTGTTCATGATGTGTGGAGACAAGACAAAGCAATACAGAAAATTATAAATACACAGAATATGTATTTTTTTTAAAAACTGCAATACATGATGTACATCAACACCACATCAGATCATTTTGATCTCAAATTAACACTAAAAGCATAAAAAGATGCTTCAGGTAATACATGTTCACTTTTTATGTGTTTGTATAAAGATAAAAACTACGATGTAACAGATAGTTACATTGTGTTATCACACTTGTCACAATGACAGGAACGCTAATCAACTGAAGCAGCTGCATGAGTATTTCTCCTAGAAAGCCCATGTAGGCTTTGTCAAGGTCTGACAGAAGTACGGTCTTCAGAATCATGCCCAGGGCAACAGTTTTAAGACAGAGAAAGGGAACATGTATAAACATGTATAGACTGTCACACTCTATCATTACAATTTTTAATGCATTCAAATGTTCAAAAGTTTTGTGTCTGTAGGAAGAACAGTTGACTGAGGAACACAAAGATTCCATGGTCTTTTGTCACAGACAAATACATTGATCAAGGTTGAAAATCAAAACCATTTTATATTCATTTAATGTGGCTGCCATTAGAAAAAAAGGCAGTGAGAAAGACTGTCCACTAGAATCTAATGTTAGCTACAGGACGCGAAAGATTCACCTAAAGCTAAAGTGGTTGCCGTGTCAACAGGATGTGGTATTTTCATTCATTTCTCAGAACATGATCTCATATCCAGTATTTCTCTCTGCTGTGGCTCACCTATATATGGACATTAACTTTAGTCACTTTCATAAAAGTCAATTTTCTTTTTTCAAGTCATTTTTATTTATATAGCGTCAATTCAACAGAAGTTATCTCGAGGCACTGTACATATAGAGCAGGTCTAGACCGTACTCTTTATCTAAAAATATAATATATAATATAAAATTTACTAAATGTAGCATTATTTTGCTTAAGTGGAACAGGATTATTATTTAAATGTATTTTAATACTGTTTAAAGATTTATGTCCATCACTTACAATGTCAACACAAAAAAGTCTAACCTATTAAAAAGAATTTTGGCCATGTAGCTAAGTTAACAATGATAGTGAATTTTTCATATACACATGTCCACGTGTAGCTAAAGCCGTCCTGTGGCAAATTGAAGCTAGTCAGGATTTTACTACTTTTACTTTACTTTAAAACTTTTTTCAATCATCTTCCATGAACTGTTAATATAATAATAAAACAATAATAAGAAAATAAATAAATGCTCATCAGTGAGGCATACATGTATGTTTGTGGTAGGACAGGTGCAGAGTCCACACTAATGACAGGGGAAGTTGTCCTTTCAGTAGCCTCTGATTATGATAGGATCAACCAGCCATGGAGAGCCAGTGCCATGTAAACTATTCCACATGCTACTGGGACACCAGCTAATGTTTCCTGTCATAAGGAACATGATGGCAGGTTTCTTTGTATCTGTAGCCCTATGACTACTGTGAAATGTACTGCATATGAAACATTACAGTTCTTTTTCTATTTAAAGCCATAACACAGATACTCAGGAAATTATATTAATGTATCCTTATACATAAACAGAAATATGGATTTGGTATGAGGTTTTTGTCCACAGAATTTGTAAAACATTCAGTCTTGTGTTAACTTGTGTAGTAATAAAATCAAACAAAAGGTAAAGAAAGTTGCCAACTTGAGGAGAATGTTGTCAGCACATGATTTTAACAGGACAAGAGGAAAAATAAAAGTAGTATTTTGATCAAAAGTAAATAAATGTCACTGAGGCCGTGAGCTGCAAGGAATAAGAACTAGACCCTCCTGGACAACAGGACTACACTGCCACCAAGTGGACTGTCCTAAAAACATGTCACTTATCTGTGAAAGAAAGAAAGAAAGTCAAGAACTATATTTTAAAAGCTGGCAGACAGAAGAGAAGTTGCTGTAGAAACAAATGACTGGAAAACACAGTGTTTTAGAAGAGGATGTTATACATTTATTGTTGAACCAGCTTTTGAAATCCAAAAGATGGGGTAAGGGATTAAAAAAATCATTGCACTACTTAATAAAGTATTACTAGTAATAACTCTCATACAAAATGTACAAATGTTTGTTAAAAATTTCATTTTCATAACAGGCCTTCAAATGATTTTGGTTACAGATATAATACATGATGAAACTACTATGACACCATTTTAATGATAGAGTTTCATAAAGTTTAAAGGAAAAATATTCAAACAACCCAACAAAACATAAATGGAAAACATTAGCAAAATGACTCGATAAGCACTAATCATACTGGCTGCACCATTTTCTGAAAAGACATAAATAGTGGGACTGAGGTAATTGCTAGTGTACCAAGCAACAGAAAACTGTCCAACACAAAAACAATCCTAAGACACAAAATGGATGCATACAGTCATGAATATGACCTTTGACTCCAAAGGGGGAAAAAAAAAAAAAAAAAAAAAAAAAACAATGACAGAAAATATCATTTCCCTCCATTCCCATGGATATTACGTGACTTTTTACACTGACAAGACTGAAGAGGAGTTGTTACTCTTGGTTTGCATTAAATGGGTTTAAACAAATGTATTGGTCTCCTGTGGTGACACTGGATAGATACTAGTTGTACCTGGAAAATGAAGGTTTATAAAAGGCATCTCAGGGCAGCGACCCTTAATGGATAAGCGGTATAGATAATGGATGGATGAATAGATGGATCTCAGATGTAAGACTGCAGGTGCCTGGCTGAACTTTCCAAACCAACCTTTTGTCAACACAACCTCTCTAAGGCCTATGTTAGGTTGTCATTTTGACACAAAATACCACTTGTGATAAATAGTGATAAATTACATTATAAAGCCTGCTCTGTGCATGAGGTGAACATCCTGGAGTTACATTATGACATGCTGACATAGGCCTAACAGAGATGTAGAGAAGTATCATTAAGAAACAGAGCCCAGAAAACCTCTGTACAGATGTGCAGAGAGAACATAAAAGGGTTGACAGATTGGGATACTGATAGTGGAGATGTATGTTTTTAATGCATTCAAATGTTTGCTCACATACACACACTGACTGAAAAACTGATCAGTGGTTTGTTCACAATGTGATATATATGGTATGAGAGTGTGTAGGTCTTAAATCTATGTATTAAAGTGCTGAAGTGTCAGATCTGCCGTCTGGTGAAACACAGTAGATTTAGCTATGACCTTTTAAGTCTTTTTAAGCTTGATCCCTGTCAGTGATGGAGAAAACATTGCACATGTATCTGCCAAAACACACCAGCTGCTTGGGTACCAAGGCAGGTACAGACACATGTCTTCAAAGGCCTTACTTCTTTAAGAAAGCTAGAAAACTGGGCATGAATGACAGTTTTGGAGACGTTTTAATGAATGTTTTGCATCCACCTGGCCAGCTACGTAAGAACTAACTGTATTCACATGATGTGCCTTGGGGGAGAGCTTAGTGGATATGTCAAGACAGAGATAAATAGTCCTGATTTGTTTCATTATGGTTAGGAAATACTGAATCACAAAAAATGACCTTTACTGATTTCAGACAAGAACAATGTAGATGGACAGGTGTGGAGTGATGGAGCCCAGGTTGTAGGGTGTGTTAATGAAGTGTGGCATAAACACAAAGACATATGACACAGCATTGTTCACTCCCCTGGAGGAGTTCCTGGTCCTACGCCTGTTTGATTTTTAAGTAAATCTTGGCTGTAAAGGTCTGACGTTAATTCAATCTGTACCACATGAACTGTATGAATACCACAGGAAGAGTAACACGCACACACACTCGCATTTACACGCAGACACACATCTAGACAAAATAAAGTATATTTTCACTGTTGCAAAGTAGCTCACTCTTTGACACACCTTATACAGTATCTTTGTTCCACCCCATATAGACTGCTCTCATGTTAAGGAATGCAAGAATACACACACAGAAATTAAAATGGACTGATTCGGTTCAACTGTAATTATAATGAGTTAGGAAAATTGACAGTCTCTGCAAGCCAAGATGTAAATGCTTCATTATAACCAGAATAATAACAATGACATTAAAATAATCTTTGGACTGCAAATTCTCCCGTAGGGTTTGTTAGTACAACTTTACAGAAGTTTTTCAAAGCAGTCTTTTCTCTGTCCATCTGTAGGAGACTGAACAGGTCGCATCAGTTTGGAAGGGCATGATGAGTTTAAAAAATACACATATGTATGTCCACCTGCATGTGACACCGTGTGTTTCAAAGGCCATTCATAGAAAGGAGGAACCATGTGTAGAAGGCAGAGCAGTAGTCCATAACAGAAGGCCTAGGAAGTCCAGCAATAAAGTGAGCACAAGTCAGTTGAAAGCTTCCACACCCCTAATGCTGATCCCAGGTGAGAATTACTGTTCAGTGTCCTGGAGGATAAAGAGTGAAGGATTAAGGAGCACTGGTCCCGGTTCTGTGGCAGAATGTTTGAGCGATGACATGTTATAGAGGGAGTGAAGTTTGCTGATTGGTTGGTGCATCCAAAAGGGAGTCAAAGGGAGTCAGGGACTGTGGGTGTTGGGTGTTGATACAAATCACATGTCACTCAGAGTCCCTCTGGACCTCAGAGGCATCGGCTCGACAGATAGGACAGGTCCGGTTAGCCTGGAGGGAATGAAAAATAAGGATATGAAGGTTAGATGGATTTTTTAAAAGTACCCAAAAGATCAACATCAAATAGACACAAACACAACAGCAAAAAATACTCAAAATGTATGTTTACTGAATCTTTTTAGAAGTCAGGAAATTAAAGGCCCAGTCACACTAGCATTTAAAACTTTGGATTTTGTAGCAAAATACATACATACTTCACTGCAATCAGAACAATAAGGGATATGCTTGAGGGAGCAAAGTAAATTTGCACAATTTCTTTAGCACTAAGTTCAACAACCAAATTTTGGTTTAAAGACAGTGTCAGTAAACTGTGTCAACTTACTGTTCAGTTAGTGAGCTAACTCTCTGCTAACTTGTTTTTACATTCAGTTATTAACTGCAAAGATGTACAATCCTGAAAACAAAATGTCAGTGGTAATAAAAGACTGAGTATTGAAAAAAATGTGATTGACTAGCAGTAGCACATTCCCAGCTGACTAGCATGCTAGCCATTTCCTTACCAATCAGCTCTGTGAGTATTCATTACATTACCAAGCTTTCAGAACCACATATTTCACAAGACATGTCACTTTGTGGTGTGACCGAGCCTTCAAGACACAGTGGGAAACAACTGATAAATTTACAGTTATCCAAACAGCTGAATGTCTTCACTCACCTTAAGCCACTTGTCTACACATTTGGCGTGGAACTCATGATTACATGGCAGGACTCTTAAAAGCTGGCGAGACTCGAAGTCACACATACACACCACACACCTGGAGGACAAAGCAATATTGGTGCCATTTAACACGTCGTCTTGTACAGAAATTTTTAAATCAAACCAGCCCAAACCTACCACCTCTCACATAACAAAACCCTCACCACACATACAGGCACAGAGGCACTCACAGTGTTTGTTCAGACTGATGGTTGTTGGGGTTGAACCTGTATGATGGAAGCTGTTCTATGTCTGCCTTTGTTAGACCACGAGGTTTGGCCTCTCCTAGACGCTCTGCGAGGTTCAAAAGGGCCTGAGGGTTTCAAACAGAAAATCAAAGTTTAGAGGCTAAAGGGGAGAACTGTCATTATTAAAAGCAGTCAGAAAGAATTATTATCGCTGGTCAAGGTCAAGTGTTTAAAGAGTACGGGGAAGATGGCTCTTTTAATGAAGTTGTGTTGGAACTCAGTGGGAGTGACTGGAATTCATGGTACACATATGTAAGTGTGGCTCTCCTTTTCAAAAAACATGCTGTGATAAATTATTCTTAGCTGAACACTAAGGCAGCAGTTTGTCCCACCTCGTAGTTCTCCACCTCTCCGTCATCTACATCCAGCTCTAGACTGATAGTGGGGGCCACATTTGGGGGCACAGGAAGCATGGACCTGTGGTAGGTGGTTGGAGACAAGGAACATAAGTTTAGTAGACTGTATGTTACCTCTTTGGAGCACACTCAGATATTGAGCATATTCACCTGTATAGTTCCAACATAAACCTGGGGACATGAAAAACACTTACAGGAAGTAAGGCAAGAAGCTGGGGTGGTAGGGTGACGGGGGAACAGCCTGCTGAGAGCGGTAACGCCGGGTTGTGAATCGGCGAGGCATAAAGTGGGGATAGGGCTGTGAAAGGTGGGGACAGAGAGAAGAAAACCGATTCTTAGACCAAAGTGTAACACTATAATATAATTCATACAAATATATCATTTAACTGATGTACTCACCACTGTAAAGAGCTCCTGTGACAGGGGGTCATGGTGCGAGAGGAACTGGAGTGGTGTGGAGGGTGGCAGGGTGGAAGGAGGCTGGTGGTGATGGTGGTGGTGATGGTGGTGGGCGTAGCTGAAGCCTCCACCCACTGAAAGCTGCTCTCCCAGAAGCTCAACCTCGTTTTCGATCGTCTGTAACGGCTGGGAAGGAACACACTACATTACTGGACAAGAACTGAGCCAAAGATGTCTGCTGTTGTTTTATTTTGTAGGACATTTTTCATAATCAGGACGGAAGATTTTCACACTTAGATCTATGTTTGCCGATTTAATCTTTGTATGTGGTGTGCACAATTATTGCTGCAGTGACAAATGACTATGATGGCAGACACTGCATATGCTATGACACATTAATTCATAGTATGGTGACCGGTATGTCCATTAATGCCATCATAAAGTATTTATGCCAAAGAAAACTTTGAGAAACAAAACATAATTACTATGTTGTTATGATGACTTAACAGGCATGGACATTCATAGCTTATTTCACTTTGCTATGGCTATCAGATGCGAATATTATTTCTGTATGGATCCTCCTCAGCTATCTGAGCAGAAAACTATTTGAACTGAGTTATTTATTTACTGGTACTGTTAGCGATAAATAAATGTAGGAGGTAAATATTAGTGACCTCTTTCAGTTCTACCCCAGTCCTTGCATTGCAGCTTTTTAGGCACATAATAATGCAAGTTAATATAAATAAACACCAAGTCAACTATAAAAAAACAAATTATTCACATACCGATCGAGGCTGTTGTGTCTGGAAAGGCAGGAACTGTCCGGGCGTGGGGAGGTGGGGCGGGTGGTGAGAAAGGTGAGGTGGAGGAGGAAGCAGGAACTGAGGGTCACTGGACAGCAGTGAGGGAAAAGCATAGGGCACTGGCAAATGTTGCATTGAACAAGCCTGTAGCATCTGGAAAGGGTGAATGAGAAGAGAGAGAGGAAAAAGAAAAAAGAGGAATGTTTAAATGCGTGATTTCTCATTGTGTGAATTAGTGCCTAGACTTGCCACATGATGGCAGCCAAGACCTGGAAGACTAACAAGCCCCTTCAAACAGAGAAATGTTTTGCCGTTCAATGCTACTTTTTACCAACTTTCCCTCAAGCACTTTCTTTTTTCTTTGGTTGAGTGGTAGGAGAGACCTTGCTGCACAAAGTGTGCTTTTTAAGCAACAAGAAAACCCACACACTCCTACAAACTGTTCACTGCTGTGTCCCTCTCACCGGGTGGTAGTGTTGTCCAGCGCTGAAGACCACACTGCAGGCGGGAACCTGTTGTTGCGAGGAGCAGGTAGGGGGAAGGTGCTGACCGCTACACAAAGGTGCTGCGAGACCGTGAGGAGGGACTGGGGTCACTGTGTAGGAGACCGGTACACTGCCCTGCTGCAGCTGAGGAGAGAACACACCACAGTTAATACACTGTCTCACATATACACACACACCTACTCAATGTCTGCTGGTGATCTCACACAAAAATTGTAAATATTTGCAGATTAACCTGTTCATGCAAGTCCATGACCATGGCTCCTTGCTGCTGTTGTGCTGCATGATGCTGTTGCTGATGATGGAGGTGATGGTGGTGGTGGGCAGCTGGATGCAGTAGCCGTGGCGACAAGGTGGGGGGGTGGAAAGCTCGAGGCTCCTCCGAACCCGCCCCACCACCGCCGGCTGTGGGGGGCTGACCGTACGCGCTGGGTGTGTGTGTTGGATATGTCTGGTGTGTGGTGGGGTGGGGGTTGTGGTTGTAGTTTTCATCCTGGAGCTCAGATGGCGACAGACGAGGTGCGGGGCCTTGGGTGGAGGGGTGGTGATGGGGAGGCAAGTGACGGGTGGGTCTGGATAGACGACCACGCTGACGCCTCGCTGGTGGGCTAGAATTGGGAGGAAAGGGATGGTTTTATATTTGAGACCATGAGTTAACTTATCACAATGGACTAAGTTGTAGAAATCAAGACACCACCTTACCTGCGTCTGTGCCGAGCGGGAGTGAGGCATCTCTCCTGGTGGTAGTGTGTGTGGGGGTGAGGTTGTCTCCGACTTGGGGGTCCTGACTCCCAAGGGCGGATGGGGGGAGATGGGGTGGACGGTGGGGGGGGCTGATGAGGTTAGTTGTTCCAAGACGGACTGACTGGACAGCCTCTGGCGCTTTGGACTGGGGCTTTCCTCACTCTGCAGAGGGAGGGGTGGAAAACAGAGGAGGAAAGAGAGGAAAGAAAAGGAGGGTGGGAGAAGGGATGGGTATTGTGGTTAGTGACCCATAGCACTCGTATCAAATAAATCAATTTCACCATGCTTGGCATTCCCTCTGGCCTACAATCCATACTACTGCATGGACACTAAGTTCCTTTGTGACTCATGGCATTTCCTGCATGATCCAGAGTGAGTGTGTATGCTTATATGCATTTGTAAGCATGTGTTGTGTGAAAGAGAGCATATTACACCACCAGCACTGTGAGGCCCTGAGGGTTCTAAGTCACTTCCTCTGAGAGAAAGGAAATGCAAATGCAAGACAAGCTCTCACAGGTCCATGTGCGAGTCATACGTACACACCCTCAACTGGATGGCTAGACAAATACTTTTGAGTCAAAAAACTCAAAAATATACACAAAACAGTGACATACCTGAATATTAAGTCACTCAGGTTTAGCCTGACTAAGGAGTCATCATTTTCTCTTGTTTCAATTCAATCAACTCATCTGTGAGTCACTTCACTTACAGTCAAGCAGTGACTCTCACACTTGGCACTCAGTGAGGCAAGAAGATACACAGACACACACTCATGTGTCAGGTCTTAGTCATTATCCCTTATGCGGACGTTAGCTGTGCTCTGAGGAACACACAGGTTTCTTAAGAGACCCCACCCCCCCATCCCACACACACACACACACATACACACACAAACAAACACACACACGGGTGTCCTCATAGTTACCATCTCAACACTGTTTTTCCCCTCTTCTTACTTGATTCCTGCTTCCACCTCCCCTCTTTGTGGGAGAGACACGTTGTTAAAGTGTGATAAAAATGACTCAGCGGCTGTGACTTTTAACACACACACATATACAGCTCAGCAACCTTGAGAGCAGTGTGATAGCTAACAGGAAACAGCTGGAGAGCAGGCTGCAGAAAAACACACACTCACTCACACACATACATACACAGTTATGGAAACGCCTGCAGACATGCGCAAATTCACATTCACACATGGGCAGCTGCCACTGTTTGAGTTTTTCAACCTATAAAGAACAATACCTTCTGAAGCTCTTAAGAGCCAGACTCTGCTGTTCTAACAAACCTGAACAAAATGTATTTTGATTGTAGAGCCAAATACACTGTGCCCTAATAGCTCTATTGCTTACTCGTACTACTACATGTGACCTGAGCTTGAGCAGCTTATGGGAAAGACAAACAATAACAATGACTTCATTGAGTCTTGACCGGAGTGGACTACATGACAGGAGAAAGCTGGAAAGGAGGAGAGGCATTGGAAGAATAAGAGAAGTAGAGGTAGAGTGAGTGTCTGAGACAGGCAGACATGAAAGAGGGGTGAAGCTTGGTGGAGCCTTGGGGCGCACCAGACCCTAAATGACAGAACAAATTTGGGTCGTAGTGAACGTTACACACCACAATTTTAGTGGGTCTGTCTTTGTCTGTCTGTATTTTTCTAGGTCGTGTAAATTACTATGCCTGAACATTTGGGCCTCTCCCAACCCTTTCAAACCTATGTTATATCTAAACACATCATTCCCTGCCTTATCCATTGCTCAAAATACATTTTTGTTCTTTCATTTTTTCTCTGCAAGTGCTGGTTGACTTTCTCTGACAGGCAGCATTTGATGTGTCGTGGGAAAGCGGTTGGAATGACTCAAACATTTTCAAATATCAGATGAGATTCATTGGGATGGCTGCTGGTTTACTCTTTATTCCTCCTAGTCAAAATCTTTACTCACTTGGTCTATTCCTTGGGTCATTACTGAGTAAACTACTTCATATGAAGAGTTTCTTTTGTCAAACACAACTATTCAAAATCTGCTGGTATTTAAAATTTGCCCTGGCTATCAAAACAGAAAAAAGAAAGCCTTGAAGTTAGGAGTAGACTAAGTGTAGGATGAATCCTTGTTAGCTTACAATTTTTTTAAGCAATATGGTTGGGGTTTTATTTATTCCAAGCAGCAAAGTAAAAGCTCTTCATGGCTATGAAACTAACATCAAAGACAAAGTGCTTTGTCTCATTCAACTCTAATGTTTCCAATACATTGAGTTCCTCTTGCTTTTTAGAAGACCTGAACACGTACAGATACTTTAACATTTCTTTTGGTTAATGAAACAAAAAAAGTCATATGGGTGAGTTCATCTGGGCACACACAAAAGATTTAGTGTGTACAGCATCATCTCTAGGTCCCATTTTACCAAAAGTGACAAGGAGGACACACACACACACTATTTATGCCATTTCTACACAGAATTGAGAGCACCAGATCCACCCCCACCCCCAAACCTCTGTTTGTGTGTCTCAACAACAACCCCCTCTCTTTCGACCCGACACCCCACAACCTCTCTACCAGCCTAGCCCCAACCCCAAAACCCTTGGGACATCTACTGTGCCCATTTTCATATCTAAGCCAGCCTCTTCCATCCCAACCCTGACATACTCCCTCCTTCCCCCCCACCGACACACACACATACACACACTCCCCAACAACCTCTTCCCATCCCCCCCTTTCCTTCCATCAGATAAGCTGAATCCCTCTACAGTCCCCTCTTCCTCTTGCTCCCTCCCCCTTTTTCCTCAGTCTGTCTGTCCTGTCCGAGACCCCAGCCTGAAATCTGGGGGGACAACACAAGAAGTTCTTAGATAGGACACACACACACATAAATGTACACACACACACAAACACACATGCAGTCTGTCTTAACACATGCAGACTATTGCCCATTAGTATGAAAGTTTGATGGGCCTGTCTACCCGCGTTAGTGGGAAGGGAGTGGTGTCAGACAAAGGAGTGTGTGTTTGTGTGTCCTCAAGCAATATGCCATAACACGGCCTTATGTGCTTGCTGTGAACATACACACACATGTCTGGTCTGAACATGTTTCCACTAAAGCCAGAGTATATAGAGAAAAAAAAATTGCTGACTTTCAGAGGCTCGACACGCACACAAACAGATACACACAGGGACTCCCAGCATGGCCCAGAAACATTGCAAACTGCTCTGTGGCTGATATTACAGCACATTCTGCAGTGCTCACGGTGTAGCGATCGACCACACACACACACACACACACACACACACACACACACACACACACACACACACACACACACCCTCCCATCCCCTTTCACTCTGTCCACATCCACTGAGTGCACACACCAGAATGAACAGACATCCTGAAGCATGAGTGCAGACACACCCTACCACGTTCTATTTCACTATGTCCACATTTGGGATATGCATGCATCCACTTGCACACACACACAGTAACTGTGGCTAGCAGCTGTTGTGGCTTCACTGTCATTGCTGAGAACCAAAATAAAGAGAAGCCAACAGAGTGCACGCTAACACACCTAAGAAATACAAGAGCCCAAGATTTCTCTTTTCCAGCATTCATGGTAGAAATTGTGCATGAATGTGCACACCAAGCAAATATGGTCATTTGCTTTTACAGATTCATTAATATTTGCAGACATGCTCCCACTAACACTCAAACACGTCTCCCTCCCCCACTTATTTTCTTTCCATCAACAAGATTTCAAAGCCCATTTTGTTTCCTCTGCCACTGTTCCTCCCTTCCTTCCCCTCCCTCCCTGGCTCCTTCCCCTCCTTTCCCCTTCTCTCCCTCCAACCAAGTCCCACAGCTGGAGGTGAAATCATTAGCAATACCCCCTCCCTGTTTTTGGCCTTGCCTCCTTCCCTCCTTCCCTCTCTCCCTCCAAGCTTTCTGCAACACCTTCCTCAGCATCCTGCCACCCCTCTTCTCCACTAGCTTCATGTGCTAGCTTTTAACACAGGCCTTTGCTAGTGATGATGTCTATCATTTACTGAAGTATACCCCAGTTAGGTTTTAAATTGTACTTATATGATCAATGTGTGTATATTTTCATAATGCTGCCATCATTGACATAACGGTATTGTTGAAATTATCAGTAAAACTATGTTGAAAATATAATATATTTTATTTTCCCCCTAATAAATTTAAGTTTAAAGTTTATAATAAAACATGCACACCCTCCACAGAAAGGAAAAACTACATGTTTAATGTAGGTACGAGGGGTGCATGGATGTCTCACCCACTAATCAGCTACCAAAACAGAAGTTTCCACACCTGGCCATCAGCTGTTTATCTAAAAGTGTGACCAGCTCCCACAATGTACTTTCATTCAAATTAAAAGAAATTAAAACTAAAATGCATGGTGCTATGTGATTACAAACAAGCTCACTTTACATTTCTCCGTCTATGGGGGGTATACTTGCCACAGGCTTATGGTGCTACAGGCTATGTAAAATTGTATAATTTATAAACATACTTCAGCATTTGTGAAACACAAAGCAGCGTTGCTATTTGCAAACTGTGCTGTGTTTGAGTTTCTCAAGGAGGCACTTCTGTTCAAAAACGTCTACACAACAAACATGATTAACCGCCTGAGAGCACCACATAGAGCACAACATCAGGCATTTCGCAGAGCTAAAGCTTCCATCACAGAAAAAGGGATTAAAAAAAGGCAGTCATTGTAACATTTTTTAATTTTATTATTTCAGTTCAAATGCAGTTTCATTTGTTTGAATTATTTTAAAATGGATGAATTCCAAATTATAAAATCATTCAAAATACAAATGGCTTTACTTTTTATTTTAAGCTTGTCTGAGACAGAAATATTTTAAAAGACAAATGTTGAACAAGTGAGCATGATTTGTGAATCAGAACCACTGAAAATACAGAGTGATAATATAATTACTAAGTATATAATCCATATTATATTTTCATGTATTTATAACTTACCGAAAGCTGTACTGACCTGCAGTGTTTCATATTGGTGTATCTGAGGTAGACATGTACTTGTCAAATAATTCTTATTGGACAAATTTATACTAAAAATTATTATTTTTAAAAGAACATTGACTGTGTATATTCCATGAAACGTCACAATACAAAGCAATGGGTTACTAGAGTTCCTGAACATGGCAGCACACAAAAAAAACAGGGGCCGTAGTTTGCAACATAAAAACATCCCTACATTTCCTGTGTTGGTGTGAACTTCAACAGTGCAACAGTGTGTGTCTTACCTTATCACTCTCCTCTCCGTATGCGTGGTCTGGGTGGCAGTGGTAGGATCCGCCAGAGGCTCCTACACAGAGGGGGGCAGAGCAGAACAGGTCACATAGTGAAACAAAACAGGCTTATTGCATGCACTTCACATTCAGACAAAATTTTACACATGAATTACAAGATATTGTTTGGAATGTCAAATGCATCAAAATATCTATATATCAGTATAAAATGTGTAGGTACTGTACATCTCTGATCTGAACAGAACAATCTGTAAGATCAGTAATATCACATGAACAACATTGACATTTAACCATTTTTTATGCAGACCACCAGCCAATGTGTTTTTAGTAT
The DNA here is from genome assembly GCA_033238685.1 of Lates japonicus. Taxonomy (NCBI): domain Eukaryota; kingdom Metazoa; phylum Chordata; class Actinopteri; family Centropomidae; genus Lates; species Lates japonicus. Next base: position 5,005,840 of record BRZM01000043.1, on the reverse strand, counting down.
AAACACCCAGATCCTGAGTTAGTGCGTGCATGACGGAATTTAATGGCTACAGCACTTTTAAAAAGCCACAGAAAATTCAATTTTATCTCAAGTATGCCATCAGCAAAATCATTAATCCTGTTCTTCTACAATTTCCCATATTTACAGATGAGCCCAGGCACTTGCACAGATCCTTACACTCAACAAAGTCTTGTCCCACTCTGTGCGAGTTTGAATGCTACTATATTAATTATGTGTTAGTGTTATGAATTATTTTACAATACAATATGCCCAATAGGTCGGTAATACCTTTTGTTGAAATTGATAGCACCATTATACCAAGGCATTGTGGGGAGTCCCCTCTTCATCTCCATACAGTACATTTAATCCTTTTGTTGTTGTTATTGTTCTCATGCAACTTGGATTTAAAACACAACAACAAAAACAACGGCAGCATGTTTGTGAGAAGGGGTGCTGAGCATGTGTACAGCGCAAAAGTGACTGAAACACATATGGTATACTCTTGTCTCAGATCAGAGACAGTAGACGTAGGTGCACACACACACACACACACACACACAAAATAAACACAGTAATCCTGGATTAGAGAGGCTTTCTGATGATACCGCCGCTTGCATCACGGCTAAGACTTTTACTCTTTTGTTTTTCCACAATCCTTTCATCTTTTTATTGTCTTTTCTATTTATTCTGGCTTTTGTTTTTCCCTTTGTCGTGGGCACGTCTTTAGCTGGGGACATCCTCACCACAGATGGTGGCAGTGGTATACACTCCAAGGGTAAGCGCTCCCAAGGGCACTCCAGACAAGGCTACCTTCACGATAGAGATGAAGAAAGCTAAAGTAGAGGAGAATAGATGCAAAACAGGCTTTTAAAAGAGCATTTTTCACCTCTCGGCTGTTTGTTTGGGGGATTTTTCCTGCTCACAGCCTCCCTCTTTTAAAAAAAAGCTATGATTGACAACAAAGAAGAGAAGGGGGAGAGAAAGAGAAAGAAGAGGCAGACAGAGAGGTTTTCACAACTGAATTCCTCAATTCTTAAAAAAGTCTCTCCTCTCATTCTCCAATCCCTAGAGCAGGCAAAATAAATGGATTGAAAAGGTTGAGGGAAGTAAAGCTTATATTAGCGCAGTAAAAACCAGCTAACAGGCTATTTTCATCGAGATGATTTGGGACACAGTACTGGTAAAGCATTCATGGGGCTTGCCAACTGCATAGTGCTTTTCAATGCGACATTCATTCACTGATCACAATAGGCAAAAATCCAGCTCCCTGCCTGAATATGGTCTCACTTGCACATTGTCAGGGTCCGGTAAATTGAGTCAGAGACGAGTCATTCAGTCGGAGTCATACTATAGAGCACAACACAGAAGTTACAGAACAGGTTTAAAATATTTGGATGACATCAGGTCCACTGTTGGACTAACACAGACTGTACACAGCATCGTCCACACAATCTGGTTTCTACACTTCAGGCCTACAGGGAAGTTGAGCAGTGGCACTGCAGTATGAATTTCATTGTATGTGGACATGGTAAATTCCTCTCTTGCTTAGAGGATACGGATATTTGAACTACAATAATTTGAAAGACTTTCTCATGATTCTTGAATCACCTTTCCCCTGCTGAGACAGGGTCAGATTCATACGATTCATTATTGTTTGTGTAGTCTAATTCTTGAGCAAACAGAAGAAAAGTAAGGGCCGCACCTTGTAGCAGCAGCACAGCTCAAGAGGTGGAACAGGCACAGTGCATCACAGCAGTGAGACTTGGAGACAAGAACCAGAGTTGGACTGTCTGCATGAACACACTGTGACTAGTAGCTCAGTGCAGAGCAAGCATTCACACGCACACACTTACACAAATACAAAGATGGAGACTGGAGATCTATGAACACATATAAAACACACACAGTAGGCAATGTCAGCGTTGCAAATATTAGTGAAAAACAGCGAAAAGAATCAAAGAAAAGAGGTGGGTGGATGAGAGATTTTGGACTGATGAGTACAATGAAACACTAATAATCATCAGCTAGAGACAAATGGTATTTAATTTATTTTAAAGGAAAACCTCCACTTTTAGCTAAATAAAAAGTACAAATATGAACATTTATCGCTTAACTTTCATTATGTTCACTATGAACATGTTTCATCTGTATTACTAATACTACTAAGATGTTTATCCTAATAGTGCAGGTGTCTCACATAAATACGCTGGACTACGTAGACATTGAGAAAAATGGGTTTTCACCTTTAGTGAAATGAGCAGGATTTGCAAATTGTAAATATATCACTTTCCTAAACATGGTGGAGAAGAAAACAAGCTTAGAAGGTGCTTTAAGCAAACTACTTTGACCACAACAGACTGCCAAGTTTTAATGTTCTAAACTTAAAGTTGGAATGAGATAGTATCCATCATGGAGGGAGGTGTGAATGTGAACAGAGAGTAGTCATAGGTACTGAAAGATCAGATGCTATCACAGCAACAAAAAAACAAATATTTTTGCTAAGAGGAACATAAAATACATGCATACAGGTATCAAGATGGAGATTATTAAATGAATGTCCTTTTTCTGCTGTATTAGCCACACAACATTAAATATTATGATTTAAAATGCTGTGGGCACAAGAGAAAGATGAAAAAGACTAAAGTGACATAAGTAAGGGCACACAGTTTCACTAAATAAATATGTGCAAGCAAATACAGAAATACTGAATTCAGCACTGCCCAATCAGTATTTGCTGCTGTGAGTTTAGATGTAAGAAGGTGGACAGTGATTCAATGTAGGTAAGTGTGGAAAAAAGATTTAGCAATCAACACTAGCTTAAGTAACAGTATGAAGAATGAACAGGGTTTGCAGACCACATAAAACCATCCCTACTTTCACAGCCCACCACACCTTCCCAGTGACTGCAGAAAACTGCCATTCATTTCAGCTACAGGCGGCTGAGAGGCAGAGACAGTATGGAAAGCTGACGGACAAGGAGAGGAAAGGCTGGTGGATTATTTAACATCTAGCAAAAGAAGAGAGCTAGCAGGGGATGCCTGTGTGTCTCGATTGTGTCTTCGACTGTCGTCTCCCTCTCAGCCTCTAGATCCCTCCTGCATCCTCCCTCCTCCTCTACCCCTGCTCTTTTCCCCTCCTCCCTTCCTCCCTTCCCTCCCTCCTCTCTCAGTCTCCTTCACCCTAACCTGCCTGATAGATCACGCGGCTAACAACAGTACCAGCTGGCTGCTCATTGCATGTGTTACAGCTACTCCTTGATAGGTGCTGGGTGGGTGGAGGAGCCTGGAGATGTGGTGGAGGGCTGAGGGAGCTAAGGGAAACGTGAATGCTTTGCAGACCACTGGTGATTGAGGTCTGAGAGAACAGAAAGAAAGAGAGACCATTCATTTTATAGGGGAGATAGGAAGAGAGGGAAAGTGAGGCAGAGGAATGGAAAATTTACTGCATTAATCCTGGGAAGTTAATGGGGACATACCATTAATCACCTTGGCTCTAAAGTGGAAAAAAGTAAAATGTATGTTATCTTACCAATGGGTGTCTGCATCAGAAAAAGGCATTTGTGACAGTCTGTGGGTAGGCATGGAATTACTCCTGTGATGGCCAGATATTAAGAATGATGAGACTTGATGAGAATTAAAACGATTAGGGCACCTGCACACATCAAAAGTTTGTTTCTAAGGAAAAGCTATTTATGTGGGAGCGTTTCAACGTTATGCAAGTTTTCATTAGTGTATCAATGTCGACATCTGGCGGCCATAAAGACACTGCTACGTGTCACAGGAAGGCATGCATTAACGTGAATGAATAGACAGTGAAAGGCATCATTGTACTTGCTTGCGAGGGTGTCTTCTTTCATGAATAAAATAGCAAAATGCCAGTGTGTAACACAGCATCCGTTTTAATTGTTTTAATCCACATCGAATCAGTTAAAAAGTCTGCCTCAAATTGCTAATTTGACAGGTAGGTTGTTGACTACAAAGAAGTTACGGCTATGAGTTAATGAAGCCACAAAATGACTTTACATTAAGTTCCATTGACTGTTTACAATGTGAAAAAAAAAACACACAGCCAGATAGATTAAAAACAAAGGAAACTGTGCAGGCTAAAGTGATGCCCATATACTAACTCCTTAAAGTCACCCATTTTTACATTTGTCTCTAATAAACCAAACTAGACCTATAATTTATTTTTACAGGACACGTAAAACTATGTAGCATAGTATTTGGTTAATGGCCTACATTACTACTATCCATCTGCGACAACACAAACTGGACGTGGCACAAAATTTTGTGTTATAAGATACGTTATAGAATTGTTTTGTGGGTGTATTAACATTGGGGCAAATTTGGCCCAGAAATCGTTAACAATTTAAGCTTCAGGGTCGGACTTTACGAAAGTGCTTGAAACGTTCGGCCTTGAAGCGCATGCGCTGAGCTAACTAGGAAGCAGAGCGAATTGGCTTGAAGGACATGTACATATCGGTCCAGAGAAAGCAGCTGCCTTCGAATAATTTGTTGGGGTTTATGTACTCAGGCGTCTTTGAAATGGAAGGCTGACGAGGAGAAGCCGGTGTTGTTACTAATTGTATGTAAACTGAGCGACAATGATGTCAGAATGCGACCCGACAGAGACAGAGACAACGAACCCGCGCAGGACAGTTGTAGCGGTGTCCGTGCTGAGTCTTCTCCTCAAAGGTATTTGACAAAAACCGGACAGGTTTTGGGGGCGTGGCAGGCGGAGTCGCCGTTCGCTCGGACTCCTGTGAAAGCGTCTGGCCGAGCTGGAACGGACGGCTCGGGCGAAGGGCGCTGTTGTTGCAACGCTTGTGGGAGGCTCGACGTCTCCGCGGGGTGCGCGAGAAGCGGAGCAGGCGGAACAGACCTGGCTCGTCGGATAAGGGCAGCTCCCCGGTGGCTGTTTTGATCGGAGCCTTCGAAATCACTGCTCAACTACTGATGAATGAGTAGGCGGTTAGGTCAGTGACGGCCAGTGTCTGTTTTGTCATATGCTTCGAGGTGCAGGAACTCTTTTCGGCTGATTATTGGTAGGTGTAGAGATAACAATGACTGCAACGTGGCTAAAAATTGTGCTGTTATGTAAGTCTTTGGCGGTACTAACCATTTCACTGTGCCTCTGGGACCCCCTGCCTGATTTTAGGAACCAAACTTTGGATCATGACAGAGAAAAACGTGACCGTGCCTTGGTATAGCCTGAAAAGGCTTCTGAAAAAAATCTTTGTGGATGGATGATCATCAATACGAGTCATGTCACATTAGTATTATTTGGTTTGTGTTTGTTGAGGATAAGTTTGTACACCTGTTGTGTGTGTATATATGTACGTGTGTATTCAGTCTGCTGATGTAATAGTAAGTATTATCACGCATGTGGATGATATGAGCTGGCACTTTACCTGGTGACCTCAACACTACAGGTCTTGCCACGAGTAAAGTTCATAGTGTAACCAACTTCGTCTCCTCACCTTAAGGCCGTGGTCATACCTGGTAGCATGTAACAGTACCTATACAGCAGTGTTAAAGGTTTAGGCAGATCTTCCTCTGTGTAGCTGTGACTCATATAGTTAACATATCATCTACTTTGCCATTGTATTTGTTTGTTGTATCTGTCGTCATAAATATTCACAGCACTGGATTTATTTGGACTATAAAAAGGGTTAGCGGAAAACAAAGAATAGGTGATCTTATGCATGTGAACATATATATAGCTAATATGATGGTTCTTTATCTATATTACAACCCTCTTTTTTTTCCTGCAACATATAATTTTTTAGCATTTTGTTTCTCATATTTCCCTTCTATTGATCTGTAATGTTTCTCTGTGAGTCTGTTTTTCATCCATGTTATGGGGCCAAAAACTGGGCCACAGTGGACTCTGCCTTCAAACCCTGAGGTGCAGGTGTTGGTGTCCCATTTCCTGTGGCCTTTGAATAATAGTGTTGGGATCTAAATTGCTGAGTCTGTGTTGCAAATTAGGAGTCACACAGGTAGTCCTAAGAGCCATTGCACTGCATTGCTTTGTATGACATAAAATGTCATTCCAATATATTGTAAATTGTGGCAGATAAATTCTACCAAGCAAGCATATCTCTCAGAGCATGGCCTGAATGTAATGTGAGGTTTTACGGGCCAGTGGTAAAAATGTACATGCATCCAACCACGGACCTGCATTCAGCTGTTCAACCATTTTTGCAGCCTTCTTTCACCTGAGTCCGTAGTTGCCAGAAGCCGCAAGCAGTGTTTATTTATCTGATTTAAGGTTACACAATACCCATTTAATCTTGATTAATGCAATTGCGTACATTTAAATACACTGAAACACTTAATCGTGTAACCGTGTAAACACATATAAAGTTGTGTTTCAGTGTAGCCACACATCTTGGCCCTTTTCAGAATGCAGTGTTGAGACATTTCACCCACTGTATACACTGCAGGTCAGCAGGTCTCTAGAGCTCTGAGCGGGCTGCACTCCCTCAGTGAAAGAGCTCTGCTGGGCCCATTAACTGACCAAGGGCTCTGAGAGACAGACATTAAATATGGATAAGGCCACTGTGCAAACAGACATACAAACACTCTGTAGTCCAGTGCAGCGCATGATGTTGATGAAGAGGGAGTTTGGGAGAGAGGAAGTATGCATGTGTATTTACTTTCACTCTGGCTGTCTGCAGGATGAGAATAATGGAAAGGGAGAGACAGAGAGAGATATTTCTGCCTCCCACACAATGACATTATCATAGACTTTCATCAACTGTACAATCCAATGCAAGTATACATCCTTCATCTGGCATGATAGCTGAATAAACACAATAAATTTATTGTTAGAACGTAAATAATGAAGATAAAATATTGTGTCAACACTGCCTTCCACACAAAGAGAAAACTGCTGTAAATCAGAAGCAGCCTGCAGGACTTCATCACAATTTTTCCGGTCTGTGATGACACCATATTATTCCCAAATTAAAGTCAAAATGGAGCTGTTTTTGAATTGCAGTCAGCTTCAACATCCTTGAAGATGCAAGTCACCCAATATGGGAACAAACACTGCAGCTGGAATAACATCAGAGACCCCCAGTGAAGTAAAAAATTCAGTGTGAATTTGCCTCTGTAACACCTGTATGTGAAGAAATTTTCCTCTGGGTAGTTCACATGACCAACAAAACCCTGACAAGTATCTAGCGCTTTAAAAAAAATCCTGATCCCTGATGTAGTATTTGCATATCTTCATCCTTCTATTCTCTTCTTTGTTCTTTTTAATTTACTTCTCCCTGCACCCTCTTCAAGTGAATTAGCTTCAAAGCTATCTTTGTTTCTCCTTATCTCTCTGTGACAAATGGCACGTTAACTGTCCTCCCGTCCCTTTGTCCACCCCCCCCACCCCCTCCTCCCAGTGTCTGTCCCTTCATCTCTCCCTGCATCCCACTGTGACTTTAGTGTGACTGATACAGAGCATATGGAGCCTTTCTGTCAGCTGACAGTTCTGCCCTGTGTGAGGAGGAGAAGATAGAATGTGTCATGTCATATGATTGGGTCTTCATCACAGGAATAATTAACACGCCAAATTTGTCACATCTAGATATTTAGATTCACAACAAAAAATACCATTTCCCAACCAGTGGCAGAGTCACGGCAAGCCGTTCTCTCAGCCTTGTCGCCTCACAGCAAGACTGTGGGTTTCATGCCACAGTCCAAAGACATGCTTGGGTTTGGTGAATCTATGATTCTAAATTGCGTAAATGTGTTTCTGTGTGTGTTAGTCTTGTGATAGACTAGCCACCTGTTTAACCCCACCTCTCACCCAGTAAGTGCTGGGAACAGTTCCAGCCTCCCATGATAAGTTAGAGGATGGATGGATGTCTCCAGTTGCCTCTCATACAAACTGTGTGCATGATATAACACAGTAGAATGGGTAATATGAGGAGAAACAGGAGATGAAAAGATATAGATAAGCTTACAAACATAGAAATATACATTCTTTAGATTAAACTGTTTTCATTTTCAGTGAATTTTGCACTTAAAACAAATTTGCTTTTCGACTTTTTTAAAATCTGTGCTCACTTTCAATTTTTTTTTATTATGCAGTATCATCTTTTTACTTAAAAATTGGTATTTACAAAGATTATCCAGATCAGTTAAGAATGTTTTTCAATATTCTTCATTCTCTCTTCATTGCTATGCTATGATACAGCTGACAGGAACCATGATGAAATGGTTCAGGTGATGGGACCGTCTACAATGATCTCTGACTGGGAGTTTAAACTTTCAAATTATCTTTTAAAAAAAAGAAGACGAAACAGGGAAAAGTTTCCCATTTATGTTTCATCATACATTATGTATATAAAAATATTACCAATAAGATTGTTATGACTGTTCCTGTAATAGTTTGTCAGTGAAGCTTATGATCTAAGAATTTCTACAGTCTTTCCTCATAGTGCTTTGAGGTTGTCCAAAGTGTTTTACTAACATGACATTAATTTAACACTATATTTTGGAAGTGGTCTGATGGTGCAGTATCATTGTTCCATTCTTCAAGAATAGCCATTGCTATTTTACTGTAGAGCAGTCTGACTGCCCACACTGTAAATAAAAATTTTAATATTCTTATCTTATTCCCATTCTAGGCACTAACAGTGGGGACTTCAACCATTTCCCTGACGATCCTGAGTTTGCAGATATTATCCAAAGGGCGGAACAAGCTATCGAGAATGGTGTCTTTCCAGAAAGAATCTCACAGGGTTCCAGTGGGAGCTACTTTGTCAAAGACCCAAAAGGGGTGAGCTGAGGATAGAGGAGTAGTAATGATAAATGACAAGCAGGGGGAAGGAACAGACCAAGAATAGTGCTTTCCTCAAAGTTTACTGCATACCCAATCCTATTTATCCATCTAGTTCAGGTTTCTGAACCGGTGATTAAGTGTGCTAGCTTTATGACACTTAGTTTACTGTAAGCTGCTCATGAGGTGGCTCTGCATTGCTCTCGAGCAGAGTCAAACAGCTGAAAGGAGTGAAGGAAGGAAGTGAGGAGTTGAGAAATACAGAGGAGGAGGAATCTACAGCAGAGACTCGCTGAATAATGCAACCAGTGATGCTCATGTCGATAACAGATAGCAAGCATGCACGATTAGCATCACATTAACAGGTTTAACACACACTGCAGGGAAAGCATATTGATCTCTACCTTGTTAGTATGATCTCTGTCACTTTACATTTGTTGCTGATGATGTTACAGTTCTTTTCTGTGGATTGTTCATCATGTTCTTACAGGTCCCATGAAATGTAAAAGTACTATATATCTAGAGTAAACTTGTGTAAATGACTGTGCTGTATTTTTCCATGGTCAGCCATGTGCCAGATATTTGACAAGTTGCATTTCCTCATTCTCTTTTCCTGCTACAGAAAATCATTGGTGTTTTTAAACCAAAGTCAGAGGAACCTTATGGTCACCTGAACCCCAAATGGACCAAATATTTTCACAAGGTACACTGTCACGCACATTTTATCTGTCTGTAAACAATTTGAACACAGAAACTCTGAACCTGTTTTTTTTTAAACAGCCTTCTCAAGGTTTTGTGGTTGTTCTTTCTCTTTCCCTTTCTCATTAGCTGTGCTGTCCATGTTGTTTTGGCCGAGGCTGCTTGTTGCCTAACCAGGGTTACCTCTCAGAGGCTGCTGCCTCACTGGTTGATACCAAGCTTGGCCTGGGAGTGGTGCCAAAAACCAAGGTGGGGCTCAGAGAGCATGCACGTTATCGCATTTGAAAGTTTTTAAAGTTACAGCGTGCAGTCAGACCCTACCTGAAATTTAACAGATTTGTGAGTTTATGTGAATGTAGTTCAATGAACACTTGAATGAACCTGGATGCAGATGTGATTAGATTTTTATTTTTATTTTACACATTTCTAGCTGTGGAAGAAATTATTCAGCAGTGGTCACAAAGTACAACTGAAACACTGTTAACGGAGCATCCTCCTTTTTATCAGGTGGTGTATTTGGCTAGTGAGACATTCCATTATAGCGCCATCGACAGAGCAAAGTCCAGGGGGAAGAAGTACGCCTTAGAGAAAGTTCCCAAGGTGGGACGACGCTTCCACAGAGTGGGACTGCCACCCAAGGTAACAGAGACTGGTACCTCTTTCAGGATCTAATGCCACCAACCTTTAATTGTTTGGTATAAGCACAGGCTGCATTTTGAGAAGGACCATACAAACGGTGTAATTCCAATAAATACTAATGCTATATGCTATATGTTTCTGTAGTGTCTAAAATGTTGTTTTTTACATATACGTGGTCTGCTGTCTCAACATTATGAAGTGAAGGAGTTGTCTCAGTGAGGGCTCAGAATAGCTGCTGATGCAGCCCTGGCAGAGGACAGTAAAAGGAATCGTGTCACACTGTCTGTTCTTGTGTTCCCTGAAAAGACAGGTTTATTCAAAGAAATAGGTCAGAGGACGCATAAATGTCATCCCTGCTTTAAATTGGGTTTATTTTTTCAGGTCTTTCAAACACTGAATGGGTATTCTTATCTCTTGTATGGTGTACTGTATTCATCTCTAGTGCCAGTTTTAGCATATAATCTAAAACCTGTATAACAACGTATTGTGAGTCAGTCCTCTGGGTGATATATATCTGTGTACATGTGAGATGTTGTTAAAGGGTAATTGTGAGGAAGTTGGCTTCATATTTCAACTGTCATGCTCTGTGGACATTCTGCCCTATCTACATCACAATTTTACATGTTAAGTCATTGTACCACACCACATTATTACCATATAAACAAACAGCCCACTATTTCAGAGCACTGAACATTAGAGCACAATGGTGGCTTACATGTGCGTGATGTTTCTGGTGTGGGTGTTTCCAGGTGGGCTCGTTTCAGCTGTTTGTGGAGGGTTACCGTGAAGCAGACTACTGGCTGCGGCGCTTTGAGGCAGAACCACTGCCAGAGAACATCAGGAAGCAGCTGCAGTCGCAGTTTGAGCGGCTGGTGGTGTTGGACTATGTTATCCGAAACACGGGTAAGGGTGTGCCTGTGTTGACATTTTAACACAGTCTTTACTGAACTTAAACACAGCATTGCATAACAACCCATCAGTCAAATGTAGTTCCTTTTACTGGCATTGACTTGGATTAAGAAAGCCATTCATCATATTTAACTAAAATTATTCTGTGTGTTATTCAAGTGTCTTACTTGTCACATTTATTGTCATTGTCACCAGCAGTCTTTGGCATATCATAGTCCATTGTTGATAATGTCAGCCTGTTAGCAAGTTTTTTTAGTGTGTGTTGAACTGCATTTGCACTTGTCATTATGACCAATAATTCTGAAGGCTGTAGATCATGCTCCCTCTCTCTCTCCTCAGTGTCATATCTGCACATGAAAACTTTCTCTACACTTTTTTACCTCCATTCCCTCTTTGTCTTGCTTCTCAGATCGTGGGAATGACAACTGGTTGATCAAGTATGAGAAGCCAGGAGAAGGAGGAGAAGGAGACGGACAAAAGGTGAGGTTAAACCCACACATGCTTGAGCTGCTAGAATGTTGACACATTTTCACAGTAGGACACAGCTTATGTTATTATGGGTTTGCAAGGGGAATGATTTTGAGTTTCTGTTTGTATCCCATAGATGCACACATACACAAAAGCATAAGCAAACACGCACGCACACATACACACACACACACCTGCATACTTGATGCTCTGTCACTTCACACATTCACACACAGGACACACAAGGGCCAGCATTAGCACACAATAGCTTGGATATTGCAGGTCTGGAACAAACCTGTGCCCCAGTGACCTTGCTGGTTCAAACAGCCAGACCACTATCTGACTACCTATCATCAGTCATTATTTGTCACATATTGATAAATGAGCAAATGTTGTCATCTTTCTGTCCAACTAATCAGCTCTTTGGACAGTGATCAATAACTAGCTTGGTCACTGGTCGTTAATCATTCAGTCAGTGAATGCTGATGTGGTGTGTGATCTTTTTTTCCTCCTCCCTGTAGGATTCAGAGTGGCCAGAGAACTGTCCAGACTCCTGCATCAAGATTGCAGCGATTGACAATGGCCTAGCCTTCCCCTTTAAACACCCGGATGAATGGAGAGCCTGTACGTTGGTCTCTTTTCTCTCTCACTTCTTGTCATTTATACTCTATCCTTGCTGTTTTTTGTCTGTTAACACCTCCTTACTAATAATGATGAAACAGCATTCATTGATTTTCATCCTGGATTAGTTCATCTTTATGTCATTTTGTCTACAAATCTTCAAAAAATGGCAAGTGGACATCACAAGTTACCAGAACACAATATACTGAAATAGCATTTTATACATTAAGTACAATCATTATATTATTAATCGTAATATTTTGTAATTACATGAAAAACAAGAAAGCGTTTTTAACTTCTTTTTTTTATTTATTTTAAAGCTAAGACTAATTAGGCCTATGAAAATCATTATCATTTGTAGGAAATATACTTCTACATCTCTGTCAGGTCTAAATATGAAGCTAGAGCTGACTGAAGACAAGCTTAGCTTAGCATAAACAACCCATAAAACAACAAACTAAATATGTGTTAGTGACATTTAGACAGAATCTGGCTAGCTGTTTCCACCTGTTTCCAGGTTTTATGCTAAGCTAAGCTAATTGTATGCTGACTCTAGCTATATATTTATCGTACAAACATGAGAGTGGTATCGGTCTTCTCGTATGAGCTCTTGATAAGGAAGCAAATACCGTAATTTCCGGACTATAAGCCGCTAGTTTTTTCACACGCTTTGAACCTTGTGGCTAAAACAATGATGTGGCTAATTTATAGATTTTTACGGGCTGACGAACTTCATGCCGCCAAAACATTTAGCTTTGTCACATCAGACCAATGAAATTACCGAACGGGTCACAGTGGATCAATGAAACTGTTCGAATTAGATCAAACGCACTCACACTAAATTCTTCAGATCAGTCATTTTGCGCTTAATGCACACACCCTCATCATGGAAAATACAAGAAGAAATGCATATTATGCAGCTTTTAAGTTAAAGGCAATCGATCTGGCTGTCGAAAAAAGGAAATAGAGCTGCTGCACGTAAGCTTGGCATCAATGAATCGATGGTGAGACGCTGGAGACGGCAGTGTGAATGTGTAAATATCTCATGTTACAACGTAGACACCTGCGGCTTATAGACAAGTGCGGCCTATATATGTAAAAAAAAATTTTCTTTTTAAATTTAGTGGGTGTGGCTTATATTCAGGTGCGCTCAATAGTCCGGAAATTACGGTAAGTGTATTTTTGTATTTTCCCGAAATGTTGAACTGTTCCTTCAGGGTATCACTGTAATGGCAGACAGAGGTTGTTTGATGTCATACAGTATATTGACAAACGGTACTTTTACGTCATCTCCTTCCATCAGATCCATTCCACTGGGCATGGCTCCCCCAGGCTAAGGTGGCCTTTTCCCAGGAGACCAGAGACCTGGTGCTGTCCCGCCTCTCTGACATGAACTTTGTGCAGGACCTCTGTGAAGACCTCTATGAGATGTTCAAGGTAAAGGCCACTTTTTCTCCTCTCTTCCCTCTTTCTGTTCATGGAGATTAAAATTAAAAGAGTTTTAATAGTCATGGAAACAAGCAGCTGTCAAGCAGCAAAGTATTGTGTGCATGTTTGAATCTAACGAAACATGACACATAGGACACCTGAAAACATGAGTTATTTTCTTTCTCTTCAGACGGATAAAGGCTTTGACAAAACTATGTTTGAAAGACAGATGTCTGTTATGAGGGGACAGGTGAGTTTTTTTCAACTATTTTTGACTGTGCTGTTCTTGTCAGTTTGTCTCTCTCCTTTGTGTCCTCTTTTTTGTTCTTTCCCATCCTTTCCTTTTATATCCTGCCTTGCTCTCCTTTCTCTCTCGTGCCCCACTTTCAGTCACAGTTTCACTGTTTGCTCTGTAACCTCATCACCACCTGTCTTAACCTAATTCCCTCACTCTCCAACCCCTGTCTACTGCCCTGCCTCACATTTCCTGTCTTTCTGCTCTGCTCCTCACATCTTCCCCAGCTTTCCTTTTTCAGTGGTATTAGGGTGTTTACACTTTGATATACTAAGATTTTTCCTTTATAATTGGTTGTTACTTGGGATCGGGCAATTTTCAGTTAAATATATTACAGCAGATTAAACACAAATATATGAGAAAATGAAATGAAGTTTATAGGATTTGCCAGAAAGTGTGCACACCTCTTAAACAAAAGTAGGCAGGTGCATAAATTTGGGCACCCTTGTTGTTTTATTGATTTAAATACCTTAGCACTCAATTATTGAACACAAATTTGTTTGGTAAGCTCATTGACCCTTGACCTACATACACAGGTGAAGCCAATCATGAGAAAGGGTATTTGTTGCACAATTGCGTTGTTCTCCTCTTTGCATCTTCTCTGAAGAGGCCAACATGGGAGCCTCAAACAACTGGGTCAAATGACTTGAAAGCAAAAAGATTGTTCAACATCATGGTTTAGGGAAGGATTCAAAAGCCCACTCAGAGATTTCCTCAGCTGTCGCTCACTGTGAGAAACATAGTGAGGAATGGGTGACCACAGGCACAGTTCTGGTAAAGGCCCGGAGGCAGGCCAAGAAAAATCTCAGATAAGCACAGGCTAAGGATGGTGAGAACAGTCAAACTCAACCCACAGACCAGCTCCAAAGACCTACAACATGATCTTGCTACAGATGGTGTCACTGTGCATCGCTCAACTATTCAGCGCACTTCTTTGCACAAGGTGATGCTGTATGAGAGCAATGCGGAAATAGAAGCCTTTTTCGGCGCACATGCCACAAAACAGAGAGTCGCTTGAGGTATGCTAAAGCACATTTGGACAAACCAGTTTACTTTGTAATAAGGTGCTGTGGATCGATGAAACTAAAATTGAGTTAATTGGACATAATAAGGGCGGTATGCATGGCGGTGGATGAAGAACACAGCATTCCAAGACAAACACTTGCTACCTACAGTAAAATTTGTGGTGGTTCCATCATGCTGTGGGCTGTGGCCAGAGCAGGTACTACAATCTTGTTAAAGTTGAATGATGGATTCCAGTCAGTATCAGTAGACTTGCAACAATGTTCAAGAATCAGTGACAAAGTTGAAGTTGCGCTCGGGCTGGATACTTCAACAAGACAACTAATTCCTAAACACTGCTCAAATTTACTACATATCTGCAGAGGAACAAGTACAACGTTTGAATGGCCATCTCAGTCCCCTTAGACCTGAATATTATTGAAAATCTGTGGTGTGATTTAAAGCGGCTGTCCATAACGAAACCATCAAACCTGATCAAAGGAACTGGAGATGTTTTAAAGAAGAATGGTCAAAATACCTTCAACCAGAATCCAGACCTCATTGAAGCTATAGGAAGTGTTTATATTGTTATTTGCAAAAGGAGTGACATACTGAATATTGATGTAATTTTCTTGTTGGGGTGCCCACTGCACCTGCCTACTTTTTGTTTAAAGAATTATTGCACACTTTCTGTAAACTTATAAACTTCATTTCACTTCTCATATATCACTGTGTTTGTCTGCTATATGATATATTTAACTGAAATTAATGATCCCAACAACCAGTGATTTATAAAGGAAAATCTTGAAAATTATCAGGGGTGCCCAAACTTTTTCATACCACTGTACCTCTCTGGTCCTTGCTGTAATGTGTATGACTATCTAGCACCACAAAGTGTAGCTAAGGAAGTAACGATATCAAAATCTCACAATACAATAATACCTCACAACAAGTCCACAATAGAATATTTATTGTAATATTTTTTAAAAGGCAAATGAAGACTTGAATAAAATTGATAGTTGATAAATAATAGCCAGTCTTATTCCCCTGACGGTAGGTAAATCTCACAGGCTGGCAGTGCATATTGTTTTTTGTTTATCACTTTTTCCTCTCTCTCTCATTTCATGACACAGGGGAAACCAAATGCATCCACATCAGCCAGATCTAAAAATGCTCATCATAAACAATCCAGGCTTCGCCTCTCTCCCTTTCTCTTTTCTCCTCACCTCTGACACCGGCGTCACTAGCTCTTTTGCCATTGTAGATTTGAAGAAGGAGCGGGCAGAGCGCAAAGGATGATGGGCCTGCATGGGAGGTGGTCTCTGTACCATTTCCCTTCGCTTCCGCTCCTCCGCTGCCGTAACAAACTACAGTGTCCATGACAGTATCGAGACACTCTTTGTTATCACAACATCGTGGAACTGACTACACCGAGCAAATACGCAACTGAAACTAGCGCTGGCCACCAT